>JARGCV010000101.1:300000-351151 GCA_034064705.1 Bothrops alternatus
GTCAGGATTGCGGGTAGAATTAGCCTGCAATACTGCATTCTAACCACTGTGCCAGCAGGGCTCTAAATGAACTGTTGTAAATCAAGGACTGGCTTTATTCCAGAAATCTTCAATTACTGGTCTTGTTTTGAGTCTAGAATAGACCTAAACAGCCAAATGTCTCAACTTCATTTGGCTCCTTCGATTTTCTCCCCAGTTCTGGCAAATTCTGTGGATCTTCAAACTGTTAATCACAAATCCTTCCTTCCTTCCTTCCTCGCTTCCTCCCTTCCTTCCTTCCTTCCTTACTTCCTTCCTTCCTTACTTCCTTCCTTCCTTCTCTTTTTTTCCTTCCTTCCTTCCTTCCTTCTCTTTTTTTTCCTGACAGCACACAAATATCTGGATTGAATCTCCTAAGAATCATGAGAGAGAGAGGGCAATTAAAAGCACCCGGTACCTCCTGAAGTTTGTTTCTGAAGAGACAGATTTCGACGTAAGTCACAGTTCTGGGTGAGAAGTGAAACTTTTTCAGAGGAAAAATAAGTAACAAAGTCCAGTTGTCTTCTGGAAAAAGTGCCTTTGGGATGTGACCAGGATGCTGTCAAGAATCCTGCTCAAGCAGCGGGTTGGAGGGGAAGAAATCCACAGTCCCTTCCAGCTCTGTATTTCTGTGATTTTAAGCTTTTCTTATTCTAAGGGCCTGGTGGTCTCCAGCATGGCTTGCTTGGCAGACCGGGGGGGGGACGTAGTTCCTGCCACGCTCTGTGCTGGCCTCATCTCCTAGTGACTTCAGACTCTTATGATGAAGCAGCACATCCCACCTGCGTCGCCACTGTTAAGTATTCGGATCTTGAAGGCATTAAGCGAGAGGAGTGTTGAAACAGCAACAAGTTTATTTAACTCTGAACAGAAGCAACTCAAATAGCTGCTGCGCAACTATTTATATGGTTAGCCTCCAGGCAGCAGCCAATAGGCTTAAAGTAACAGTTTCCCACCCAAAACCTAATTACCAGCCTGGAGACAGCCAGTCTGGCTTAAGTAAAAGCAGCCCTTACATTGGATATTAAGCAAGTGATTCAAAACAGTTGTGACCAATACATTACACTAATCTTCTATGATTCTATGATTCTAAGGTTCCATGATTATAAGATTGTATAATTGTATAATTCTATGATCCTGTCATTCCAAGATTCTGATTCTATGATTCTAAGATGCCCTGATTCTATGATTCTAAGATTCTGTGATTATAAGTTTCTATCATTCTATGATTCTGTGATTCTGTGATACTATGATTCTAAGATTCTATAATTCTATAATTCTAAGATTCTGTGATTCTGAGATTTTATGATTATTCTATGATTATAAGGTTCCATGATTCTAAGATTGTATAATTCCATGATTCTGTGATTCTGAGATGCTATGATTCTAAGTTTTTATCATTCTTTGATTCTATGATACTATGATTGTAAGATTCTATTATTCTAAGATTCTGTGATTCTAAGATTCTATAATTCTAAGATTCTGTGATTCGAAGATTCTGTGATTTGAAGATTCTATGATTATCAGGTTCCATGATTGTAAGATTGCATACTTCTATGATTCTAAGATTCTGTGATTCGAAGATTCTGATTCTATATTAGGCTGAAAGCTTCATGAGCCCCCTTCTCTTCTTCCTCCTTCTTTCTCCTTCCTTTCACTAGACCACAGCTGACTTTTTTCTGCTGGGGCAGCTGGTGGCGTTGCTGGGCCTGCACATTGGCAACAGTGTCAAAGAAATTGGCCAGACCTCCGCGGAGGCCGCCTACTACCTCTACTGTATCATCGTGAACAAAATGGGTGAGAAAGTTTCACTCCCTCGCCAAGGGGCTGCCGTGCTGTAAGGAGACCACAGAAGCACGCTGCCACAGAAAGCACCGGGTGGCACAGCCTCTGGCTTGACCAAGACCCTGGGCACCAGGCTTGGCAGAGTTGCCTTGAATGTGCAATTGATATTGGCTACTCTCGGGGCCAGGGGTCCTTTTAAGGCTGAGTTCTCACGTTATGTGGGTCAGTTAGGCTAACCACCTCCGGTCACCCAGAGTAGGATTATCAGTCTTGGCCCATTGTTTGTGTCTTAGCGTATTTTGCAAAGTCACATTTTAGTAATTGGACAGCTGGATGTATTGTGGGAAGGGAGAAAATGGGTTAACAAAGTCACTGATTGGGTGGACAGTCTTAAGGGAAAAGCTAAAGGACGAGTGCTTAGCCTTAGAATAAATTCTGCGTTAGTTTTATAGTTTCAACACCATTTCATACGTCTTCTCATTTTTTAATTGGGAGCCATCCACAATCGGTTGTTTATTTTCTCTTTAAGGTCCAGCCTATTGTGTTAACCTAAAAAAGGGATAGAGGGAGGGAGGGAGAGGGCGGGAACAGAGGGAGGGAAGGGAGACAGAGAGTGGGGAGGGAGGGAGGGAGAGAGAGGGGGAGAGAGAGGGAGGGAAGGGAGAGAGAGGGGGAGAGAGAGAAATTGGAAGGGAGGGAGGACAGATAGAGGGAGGGAGGGAGAGAGAGGGAGGAGAGAGAGAGAGAGAGAGAGAGCATGCCTGGTTTAGCATCACCAACCCTAATGCAAAGATGCACCAGACTGGGGTTCGAGAGTTCCCCTGCCCAGGTTCCTTTTCCTTTTAGCAAGAATTTTGTCACCCTACACAACAAGGCTGAGCTTGGCCAGCCATTTTTTTCTTTGCAAATGTTTGTTTGGCAAGGTCATCAGAACAACCGTATGTAACACACACACACACACACACACACACACACACACAAAACACCCTGGGCCTGAGGATGGTGCCAGGTAATGACAGTTGGGTGGGGTTCTTAGTGCTCTCTGATCCTGGCGGTTTTCTTGCAGACATTTCAAGACCCAGCTAGGTAACATCATCAGTACTTATCTCTGTGTTTCTATTCGAGTGTTTCGCCCTCTCAGTATTGACGGCCATCATCACTTGCTGTGCAGGTTCTGAGGTGTTGCTTGATAAAAAAAATACAGGAAAGCAGAAGTTGCCTTTAAGCTTTACCTTTTTATTCAGCTGAACAAAGCCCCGAATGAGAAGAAATCTGTGTGTAAGGACCCACCCCACTTTGCATCTTAAGAGGACAGAATTCTTGGAATATTTCTTCCAATGGGCATCTTTATTAAGAGAAAATGGTTGCAGGCATTCTGGACACGACCTAGAGCCCAAGCTCTCCCATTCAAGGTTTTTAGGGGTCCTCAGCAGCCCCACCCCACCCCACCATCCTTCCAGGGACAATCACAGGCGTTATATTTCCACCCCCTTTTCCTCACTGCTGGCGGAAGGGAGATTTCAGAGAGGAGTAGATGAAAGCCGATGGCCCCATTGTTATGATTAGTCCTTTTGGTGGTATCCACATCCAGTCCCTTTGAAGTGTACTGAAGGAAGTGAGGGCCATAAAGCCCCTTTGTTCACCCCCCCTTCCCCTTCATCATATGAGAGAATCCAGAGAGGGCAGAAATGGAATTTTCCATAGTTGATAACCAGAGATGAAATGTACTTGGATTCTGACACCGTGTATTTATTCCTTCTGATTACATAAGCAATCCACCCGGCAAAGCTGACACACATAAGATCAGGATTTCGCCCCGTAGGTCTTGCACACTGTAGCTAAGAAGGGAGAAAGCGGAAGTAGCTAAAAATGTTCCCTTTGGGGGTTTCCCTAAAGACATTGTAAGTTCCCGGGTGGGTTAGGACATGGGCTGTTTTCCTTGCTGCCCTTTCATGACCTGCATCCATGACTCTGCAAGGGCCCAAAGTCAGCGGGGCCCTCTGCACATATTCACAATTGATACATCCTATGCTGTCCCCTAATTTGGGTCAACACACTGATGATGTTACCTAGTTGGGTCATGAAACGTCTGCAAGAAAACCACCAAGCTCAGAGAGCAGCAGGAACCCCCCAGTTCAGCCCTGAGCTACACATTTTCTCTTCGGTTGGAACGACTAAACGAGCAGCCGGGCGAAGGATGTTCAGAGGTTCTGAAGGCTAAAATCTGACCTTGTGGTTTTTCCCTCCCTACAAAGCTAAAGAAATAGCAAAGAAGCCAAAAAACAAAAATGGAAATATTGTCAGATGGGAAAGGGAGGATTTCGTTGGTTCGGGCCCCAAAGTCTTTTACAAAGACATCTCCAAAATGGCTAAGGTAGGTTTTAGTCCAGCCTTTTGCCTTCTTCTTCTTGACCTTCCTCTCTGTCCTCCTCCTTAGGACCTGGGATGCTCCAAAAAGCCACTATAACAGTGGGGACAGCATGATCCAAAGGCTGGAGTTTAGCTATCCATCCCATACAATCCACGGGATCAATGTATAAGAATGTATTAGAATCAAGATCATGTGAAGGGTTAATACCACTTTGTAGTGCCTCAATAAGGCCACACTTGGAATACTGCATCCAGTTTTGGTCACCACCATGTAAAAAAGATGTTGAGACCCTAGAAAGAGCGCAGAGAAGAGCAACAAAGATGATTAGAGGGCTGGAGGCTAAAACATAGGAACAACAATTTTAGGAATTGGGTATGTCTAGTTTAATGAAGAGAAGGATGAGGGGGGACAGGATAGCAGTGTTCCAGTATCTCAGGGGTTTCCACAAAGTAGAGGGAGTCAAGCTATTCTCCAAAGCGCCTGAAGGCAGGACAAGAAGCAATGGATGGAAACTAATCCAGGAGAGAAGCAACCTAGAAATAAGGAGAAATTTCCTGACAGTTAGAACAATTAATCAGTGGAACAACCTGCCTCCAGAAGTTATGAATGCTCCAACATTGGAAGTTTTTAAAAAGAGATTGGACAAGCATTTGTCTGAAATCATGTAGGGTTTCCTGCCTGAGCAGAGGGTTGGACTAGCAGACCTCCAAGGTCCCTTCCAACTCTGCTATTCTATTCTAATGGCTAGGAATAGGCAATTGCAGCTGCCAAGTGGGCTTCTTTTTACTCACACCCTAATTTCAGTGGACGTGATTGACGACATGGAATTCACAACTTCTGGAGGCAGGTTGTTCCTCTCTGTATAATGTCCTTTCCCCAAATCTGGGTCAAAGTATCTGAACACCCCCCTCCCCTTGTATAGAGAAGAGAGTCAAAAACCCTGATTCATTTCTGTGTGGTCTCCTTTTTTTCTCTCCAATAGGCCTTTGGTGAGCATCTCTCCCCCATAAATATTTCAGACCTGCTGCTAAAAATAATTGAAGCTCTCACCCATGAGGAGAAGACCATATCCCAAGCTGCGGGAGTACTCCTCATCTCCTTCCTGGAGGAATGTGTGATGGACATGGAGGAAGTAAGAAAATGCAGGAGCAAAAGGGATATAGGAGATTTTGTAGAAAAGAATGATAAGAATGGATGAGACCTTGTGCTCTGAGGCCCTCTTGGTGATGACAACACTTTGCTGGTTTTAAGAAAGTTAGGGCTGGATGGGAGACTACTAGGTGATCTTAAGGCTACAAAGTTGGGTAAACCTTCCAGAAGAAGGTAAGGGAAAAACAAAATAGCCATATTGTTTTCATGAAAACTTTATTTAGAGAGCCAGTTGGATAGAGAGGTTTTTTGGGCCCACAGTCACAATTCTGTGATGATATTTTGCTCCATTTATAGAGGGCCTCTGGGCATCTACTATGGCCAGTGCGAATTCAGTTCAGTGTTGTCCATATCACACGGGGCTTGATAAACCAGATGTTTTTTTCCAAAATGTAAGGCAAACTTTGACACTGTGGGTGCCAATTTTTTCCACCAATGGGTGGGAGTGATCAACTCCACTGCATCTCCAGTGGAGACTGACACTGGATCTCATCCCTCTGATCTCTGTTTTGCCGTAGGTACCCAAGATCCTCAGGGAAATTTACCACCGTCTCCCCAACATCAGTGAACCGGCCACAAAACAGAATACCTTGAAGTCCGTGTGTCACCTGGCTTCGAAGTGGATCAAGGAAGTGGTGGACTTCCTCCTGGAACGCTCCCCGGATTGCGATCAGTAAGAACCTCAAGGAGATGACGACTCCTGTTTTCTTACCATCTATGGAGATTCTCAATCATTCGTGATTATGGAAAATATCTGTAGCTGGGGTGGAGGATGAGGGTGGAGGTTCTGCTTGGTTTCCGAATGTTTCGTTACCAGGCTGGGTAACATCTTCAGCAGAATTTGTGGGATGTCGGAGTTTGCTTCAGGTGTGGGTGTGTCGAGTGAGGGTCTTGTGAGAGGTCAGGTGTGAGTCATCAGTGAGACACTTGTGGTGGGGAGGTTACCTCTTTGGCTTTGGGCAGGGGGTTGGACTAGAAGACCTCCGAGGTGCCTTCCAGGCCTATGAACCTAGGAATGACAGAATAACAGAGTAGGTAGGGGCCTTGGGACTCTTCTAGCCCAACCCCCTGCTCAGACAGTAAATCGTACACCATTTCAGACAGGTGGTTGTCCAATCTCTTCTTAAAAACCTCCACTGTTGGATATTCAGAACTTCTAGAGGCAGGGCGTTCCACTGGTTAATTGTTCTCAGTGTTAGGAAATCTCTCCTTAGTTCTGGATTGCTTCTCTCCTTGGTTAGTTTCCATCCATTTGTGCAGATGATTTGTGTGGGTGAACAAGCCCTCTTGATGTGGAGCCCCCGTGGGACAGCTGCCCCATATGCTGTGGCTTTTGGGGGAGCATGTAGGAATGAAAGAGGGGGAAGCTGAGCTGGTTTTAACCTTTATTGTGGTTTGCAATGGTGGTGAATGTCTTTAGCTTGGGTGGAATATGAGGGTGAAGATTTGTTCTCCAGTCTTGTGGGTTGTTTTCCAAATGTTTCGTTACCAGGCTACATAACAACTTCAGGAGAGTTGTGATGAGGAGGTCATGTCAGGTCTAGTGATAGATCTTGTGATGCATCAGTTGTGGGTCACAGGTGAAGATCTTGTGATGAGTCCTGTTATGGTCACTTGCTAGTTGGGGGGAGTTGTGGTGGGTTGGTTGAGGGTCGCTGTCATCACCGGTTGGCTGTGCAGTTGATTTGAATGCTGCAAAGGTCGTAAGGATGAAAACTGGTCATAAGTCCCTTTTTCCAATGCCGTTGTAACTTCAAACGGTCACTAAATGAACTGTTGTAAGTCCAGAACTACCTGGATAAATGTCCGTGGAGATTCCCACTCATCCAGGTCCTCGTTATCCCAAAGGTGCTTTTTCACCAGGCAACTGGACTTCCTTGTTTTTCTGTTTTCTTTGAAGACGTTTCGCTTCTCATCCCAGAAGCTTCTTCGGCTCTGACTGAAGGGGAATGGAAGGGTTTCATTGATTCTTGACGTCCAGGAGAGATTTTTGTCTTCTTGTGTAAGACTGAAGATGGTGACCCTGAAGACACAGAGAAGCTTCCAGGTAGCTTGAACGACTCGCAGAAAGAATGCAAATGACCAGCTGCCTGCAAGGAATAGAAGTCCTTTCATTGCCCACCATCCAGTCAGAGCTGAAGAAGCTTCTTGGGTGCGAAGCGAAACGTCTTCAAAGGAAAAAACGAAGAAGCAAAAAAGTCCCGTTTCCTCGTGAAAAAGCATCTTTGGGATAACGACCCGTACATTTCTTTTCTTGGATTAAAGCTGTTAGTTTGGCCATCACCGTGAGCTCCACCAGTTCTCTAATCCTTTCTTCCATTGGAGCTTTTTCACCTCTGGACTGGCAGTCTCTTCTGAAAGGGGGAAAGAATCTGATTGGTCCAAATCTATTTTTTTCTACCTCTGCAGAACTGCAAGAGAGATATGGAGGGAGCTGATGAAAAACCCCTATGTTAATAGGGTTATAAGACCCTTCCTGAAACGGCTGCACGGGAAGTGCCGACGTTGGCTGTAGACCCTGGGATACCAACTCCCCGTTCCCAGGGTCTGATTCTCTGTCGCTGGTGGGCCCATCAGGGCTGAATGACACCCTGGAGGGTGGCCACTGAGAGGTGAATTCTTGGAGGAAACTCAAAATAGCCTCTGGAACCGGCGAGAGAAAGGCGGAGAGCTTCGCAGCAGATCATCGGAGACAGGAGTCAGCCGTTTCAGGAAGCAAGCAACTGGTCCGGGTGAGACGATATTAGTTCTTGTTGCAAAGTGGACCATTGAGAAAATTGCCTGCCTTTAAAGCAAAGCTGGAAGCCTAAAGCGAGGAGGAGGAGGAGGGGATTTTTGCTTCTCCCTCCCCCCCCGAAAAGCGGCGGTTTCAGCGTTTTAAAACTTTTGAAAACTTTTTGAACTCAAGCTGAATTGAAGGAATCACCCTGTTTTATTATAGAGGGAAAGAAGACCTACTGTTATTATAATTGGGAAAAGCCACCTTAACTGCCTTTTTTTTAGCATTTTTTAGAACGTTCATTTTGTATATTCACTGTTGAAACTTTCTCCTTTTTTTCCTTTCTCCCGATGTAGGTGAGGAAAGAAACAACGTCCCCTGGGGGTTATTTTGTAATTTTTTCAAACTCAAAAGCTCAGAGGACGAACCTCCACCCTCATCCTCAACCTGAGCTACAGATATTCTCCACTATTACAAAGGATTGAGACTCTCCATAGACTATAAGAAAACAGAAGTCGTCATCTCCTGGAGGTTCTTACTGATCGCAATCCGGGGAGTACTCCAGCCGGAGGTAAGATTCTCCTTGAGCAGCAGTTCTCAACCTGGGGGTCGCGACCCCCTTTGGGTCCGCCATTTATTTATATGGCCATTTTTTTTGGTCGGCCATTTTTTTTTAGGTCGACCATTTTTTGGGGGGTCGGCCTTTTTTTTTGGTCGGCCATTTTTCTTTGTTCGGCCTTTTCTTTTGGTCGGCCATTTTTTTTTTGGTCAGCCTTTTTTTTGGTCGGCCATTTTTTTTTTGGTCGGCCTTTATTTTTGGTCGCCCATTTTTTTTTTGGTCGGCCTTTTTTCTTTTTTTTGGTCGGCCTTTTTTTTTGGTCGGCCTTTTTTTTTGGTCGCCCATTTTTTTTTTGGTCAGCCTTTTTTCTTTTTTTTGGTCGGCCTTTTTTTTTGGTCGGCCTTTTTTTTTGGTCGCCCATTTTTTTTTTGGTCGGCCTTTTTTTTTGGTCGGTCTTTTTTTTTGGTCGCCCATTTTTTTTTTGGTCGGCCTTTTTTTTGGTCGGCCTTTTTTTTTGGTCGGCCTTTTTTTTTGGTCGCCCATTTTTTTTTGGTCGGCCTTTTTTTTTTGGTCGGCCTTTTTTTTGGTTGGCCATTTTTTTTTTGGTCGGCCTTTTTTTTGGTCGCCCATTTTTTTTTTGGTCGGCCTTTTTTTTGGTCGGCCTTTTTTTTGGTCGGCCTTTTTTTTTGGTCGCCCATTTTTTTTTGGTCGGCCTTTTTTTTTTGGTCGGCCTTTTTTTTGGTTGGCCATTTTTTTTTGGGTCGGCCATTTTTTTGGTCGGCCTTTTTTTTGGGTTGGCCTTTTTTTTGGTCGGCCTTTTTTTTTGGTTGGCCATTTTTTTTTTGGTCGGCCTTTTTTTTTGGTCGGCCTTTTTTTTGGGTTGGCCATTTTTTTTGGTCAGCCATTTTTTTTTGGTCGGCCATTTTTTTCCCCTTTGCGATGCTCCCCGTCACACTGCGCATGCGCGATGCGCCCCGTCGCGCCGCGCATGCGCGATGCGGGCCGGGGTCGAGCCCTGGAAAAGGTTGAGAACTGCTGTTGTTGAGGTTCTTACTGATTGCAATCCGGGGAGTACTTCAGCATGTGGTCCACCACCTGGTTTACCCGAGGCCAGGTGACACATGGACTTCTTTAGTGGCCGGTTCACTGATGTTGGGCACACATTCCTCCAGGAAGGAGATGAGTAGTACTCCCGCAGCCTGTGAAAAGGTCTATGATCTGCATGGGGGAGAGATGCTCACCAAAGGGCTATCGGAGAGAAGAAAAGGAGACCACACAGAGATGAATCAGGATTTTTGACTCCCTTCTCTATACAAGAGTTGAAAGGGGCCTTCTAGTCCAACCCGCTGACATGGCTTCCCCATCACAAGACCCATCAGAAGATCTACACCTGTGACCCACACCTGACCCCTCACAAGACCCACTCGACACATCCACACCTGGAGCCCTTACAATAAGAATACGAACATCCCTCAAACTCTGCTGAAGATCTTACCAAGCCTGGCCCCCAGAATGTCAAAGTTTGCCTTACATTTTGGAAAAAAAATCTAGTTTATCAAGCCCGTGTGATATGGACATCACTGAACTGAATTCGCACTGGCCACAGTAGATGCGCAGAGGCCCTCTATAAATGGGGCAAAATATCATCACAGAATTGTGACTGTGGGCCCAAAAAACCCCTCTATCCAACTGGCTCTCTAAATAAAGTTTTCATGAAAACAATATGGCTATTTTGTTTTTCCCTTACCTTCTTCTGGAAGGTTTACCCAACTTTATAGCCTTAAGATCACCTAGTAGTCTCCCATCCAGCCCTAACTTTCTTAAAACCAGCCAAAGTGTTTTCATCACCAAGAGGGCCTTAAAGCACAAGGTCTCATCCATTCTCATCATTCTTTTCTACAAAATCTCCTATATCCCTTTTGCTCCAAACTGTGCATTTTCTTACTTCCTCCATGTCCATCACACATTCCTCCCCACCCCTGCAGCCTGAGAAATGGTTTTCTCCTCATGTGTGAGAGTCTCAATGATTTTCAACATCAGGTCTGTGATCTTCCTGGGGGAGAGATGCTCATCGAAGGCCTATTGGAGAGAAGAAAAGGAGACCACATAGAGATGAATCAGGGTTTTTGACTCTCTTCTCGCTACAAGGGTTTTTTTCAGATACTCTGTCCCAGATTTGGGGAAAGGACATCGTACAGAGAGGCAGGGCTTATTCCATGTCATCAATCACGTCCACTGATATTAGGGTGCGGGTAAAAAGAAGCCAGCTTGGAAGCTGCAATTGCCTATCCCTAGCCATTAGAATAGAATAACACTTGGAAGGGACCTTGGAGGTCTTCTAGTCCAACCCTCTGCTCAGGCAGAAAACCCTACATGATTTCAGACAAATGCTTGTACGATGTCTTTAGGGAAACCCCCCAAAGGGAACTCTTTTAGCTACTTCTGCTTTCTCCCTTCTTAGCTACAGTGTGCCAGACTTACGGGGCGAAATCTTGATCTTATGTGTGTCAGCTTTGCCGGGTGGATTACTTATGTAATCAGAAGGAATAAATACATGGATTTCTTCTCATTCGGTATATATATTTATATATTTAGTATATAAGACTTTCTATGAAGACCTGGAAATGGTATTATTAGATGTATATAATGATGTAATGGAAAAAGCCAAATTACCAGACTCCTGGACAGAAGCCATCATAACTCTTATTCCAAAAGAAGATACGGATCTTAAACAAATACAAAATTATAGACCAATCTCGTTGTTGAACTTGGATTATAAAATTTTTACTACAGTAATTGCGGAACGACTAAAAATAATACTAAATCAAATAATACATTCGGATCAAAATGGTTTTTTACCTACTAGACAAATTAGGAACAACATGAGAACGGTGTTAATTGTCCTGGAATATTATGAAGCACACCCCGAAAAACAGGTTGCATTAATATTCTTAGATGCTCAGAAGGCATTGGATAACCTTAATTGGTAGTTTATGTTCCAACAGATAGAAGATATGAAATTTGTAGAAAAGTTTGAACAAATGATAAAATCAATATATAAAATACAAAAGACCAGAGTAATAATAAATGGGGAGCACACAGAGAAGGTAGAAATCAATAAAGGAGTAAGACAGGGATGTCCAATGTCACCTCTACTTTTTATCCTAATGCTAGAAGTGCTATTAACTCAAATTAGAAACAACAAAGAGATAAAAGGACTAAAGGTTAAAACTGAAGAATATAAGGCATAAGCATTTGCAGACGATTTGGTGTTCTTTATATAGGACCCATTAGAAAAAGGTAATATTCTAATGAATGAAATAGAAAAATATGGAATGGTGATGGGACTAAAAATAAATAAAGAAAAAACTAAAATATTAGAAAAAAAATTAACTGAAAAACAAAAAAGGGGATTATTTATTTTTATTTATTTATTTTTGCGATTTCTATACCGCCCCTCTCCCGAAGGAAAGGCGGTGTACAGCCCAATTAAAAACATCAATATACAAAAAGTAAAATGATTAAGAGTAGATTAAACAATTTGGCCTAGAATCATTTAAAACCCAGTACATTATCTTAAAAGCTCAATCTCCTAAAACAATTATAACCTTGTTGGTACCGGAGCTCCTATCCCAGGCCGGCCTGTCGAAAAAGATATGTTTTCAGTTCTCGACGGAAAGAACGCAGATCCGTCCATTGTACAGAATTCAGGGGGGGAGCTCGTTCCAAAGCATTGGAGCTCCCACAGAGAAGGATCTCCCCCTGGGGGTCGCCAGCTGACATTGTCTGTCCAACGGCCCCTTGAGGAGACCCTCTCTGTGGGAGCGTACCGGACGGCGGGAGGTATTTGCTGGCAGGAGGCGGTCCTGTAAATATCCGGGTCCGATGCCATGGAGCGCTTTAAAGATGGTCACTAACACCTTGAAACGCACCCGGAAGGCCACGGGCAACCAGTGCAGCTCACGCAGGAGCGATGTTACATGGGAGCGCCATGATGCTCCAGTCACTACCCGCGCGGCCGCATTCTGGGCCAGCTGAAGCCTCTGGGTGCACCTCAAGGGGAGCCCCATGTAGAGAGCATTACAGTAGTCCAGCCTGGAAGTGACGAAGGCATGAGTAACTGTGCATAGCGAGTCCCGGTCTAGAAAGGGATGCAACTGGCGCACCAGGCGAGCCGGATAGAACATCCTCCCGGCCATGGCTGTCAGATGGTTCTCTAAAGACAGCCGTGAATCCAGTAGGACTCCCAAATTGCGAACCCTTTCCGCAGGGGCCACTGTTTTGCCCCCAACGGACAACAAAGGAGTCAAATGGCTAAACTGGGACGACGGTAGCCACAGCCACTCGGTATTGGAAGGGTTGAGCTTGAGTCCGTTCTTCCCCATCCAGACCCGCACGGCCTCCAGGCATTGGGTCAGCACGGCAAGAGCATCGTTGGGGTGGTTCGGCATGGAATTGTACAACTGAGTATCATCAGCGTACTGATGGTTCTCCACACCAAAACCACGGATGATCTCACCCAGCGGTTTTACATAAATGTTGAACAGTAGGGGCGAGAGGACCGACCCCTGAGGTACCCCGCATACGAGGGGTCTCAGGGTCGATCTCTGACCCCCTGTCAACACAGACTGCATCTGGCCGGAGAGGAAGGAGGAGAACCACCGCAAAACAGTGCCCCCTATACCTAACCCCTCCAACCGTTGCAGCATGATACCATGATCGATGGTATCAAAAGCTGCCGAGAGGTCCAATAGCACCAGAGCAGAGGAACAACCTCTGTCCCGGGCCCGCCAGAGGTCATCGACCAACGCGACCAATGCTGTTTAAATGCTGTAGCCAGGCCTGAAGCCCGACTGGTGTGGATCCAGGTATAACAATTCCTCCAGGTGCCGCGGGAACTGTCGGGCAACCATGCTCTAAACAACCTTCGCAAGAAAGCGAAGGTTGGAGACAGGACGATAATTTGATAAAACAGCTGGATCCAGGGCAGGCTTCTTAAGGAGGGGCCTCACTACTGCCTCTTTCAAGGTGGCAGGAAAGACACCCTCACTTAAAGAAGCATTATTAATTGCCTGGAACCAGCCTCGCACCACCTCCCGGGATGCCAACACCAACCAGGAGGGGCATGGGTCCAATGAACATGTGGTCGCCCTAAGTCCCCCGAGCAACCTGTTCACGTCCTTGGGAGTCACGGGGTCAAACTCAGCCCAGGTAACAATCTCAAGACCAGACTCCGTCTCTCCCTCCGGACATACCCACTTGAAATCAAAGCCTTCCCGTATCTGAGCGATTTTTTATCATGCAGATATTTTCCGAAATCCTCAGCTCTACCCTCTAAGGGGTCTCCCCTCACCTTCTGATGAAGGAGGGAGTGGGTCACCCTAAACAAGGAGGCTGGGCAGTTATCTGATTACGTGATAAGAGCAGTGAGGTAAGAACACTTCTCTGCTCTTATCGCCACTAGGTAGGACATAATATGGTCTCTTACCAGTGTTCGGTCAGATTCGGCACGGCTCGATCTCCAACTGCTCTCTAGGCATCTTTTCCGGCGTTTCATCTCTCTCAGCCCCTCATTATACCAAGGGGCCGATCGAGACATACACCGAATCAGAGGCCGCAAAGGCACAGCTCGATCTAGAGAACCGGCCGCAGCCCTATCCCAGGCTGCCGCCAACTCTTCGACCGAGTCGTGTATCCGAACCTCAGGAATTGGCCCAAGTTCTTCCTGGAACCACTCGGGCTCCATAAGCCACCTGGGGTGGTACCATCTCACTGGCTCCGCCTCCCTGCGGTGGGGTGCAGCGGTCAGAAAGTCCAAGCGAAGCAGAGAGTGATCAGACCATGACAGGGGCTCAATAACTATATCCCCTATATTCTGACCACTCAGCCACTGTCCAGAGACAAAAACCAGGTCAAGCGTGTTCCCCCCTGTGCGTGGGGGGGGCTTGAATTACCTGGGCCAGGTCCATGGCTGCCAGGGAAGCCATGAACTCTCGAGCTTCCCCGGACACACCGCCCACAGATGGCAGGTTGAAGTCACCCATGACTATTAGCCTGGGAACCTCAACCACCACTGGGGTGATAACGTCCAGGAGCTCGAGCAGGGAGGTTGACACATGGCAGGGAGCCAGGTACGTAATCAACACCGCCCTCGGACCCCCAAGGTCCCACTTCACCAGGAGGGATTCACAGCCTGCCGTCTGAGGAACAGTGACCTCCCTCGGCCTGTAATCTTCCCTAATCACAACCGCCACTCTCCCACCCCTGCCCTGAGCTCTCGGCCGATGGAATGCAAGGAAACCCAGTGGGCACATTTCCACCAGAGGGACACCGCCCTCCGGTCCCAACCAGGTCTCCGTTATACCTGCCAGGTCTGCTCCCTCCTCTGAAATTAAATCTTGAATGAGTGGGCCTTATTTACCACAGACCTGGCATTGCACAACATCAGCCTACAGCCAGGGCCCTGTGGTTCTGAATAACCCCGAGAACAGGTAGAGCCTTGGGGGTCGGAGCGCATGACCACTCGTAAACAGTGGGTACGCGCTCCCTTATTATAATACGGTCCCCTGCTCCCGCCATATCTGCCCCTCCTGCTTATGGTGCTAATTGGAACTAAATCAGCCTTAATCAGCTCCCCATCCGAACCCACAGGATTACGTCCCCCTCCATTGCCTGGCCTGTCTTCTAGCTCCCTTCCAACAATTCTTCCCCCACCCTAAACACCCCTTCCCCACCTCTACCCTCCCTTAAAACTTTCATTAAATAACGATTTAAAAAACCCCAAAGCCCCTTATTTGATGCACGGATTAGAAGAAAATTTGGAGTTGCAATCTGTAAAAAAGATTAAATATTTAGGAATTTGGCTCACCATAAGATGCTCTTCGATAAAAGAAGATAATTCTAAAAAATTGACACTACAAATAAAAAAAGATTTAGAGAGCTGGGGGAAATTACAATTAACAACCCAAGAGACAGCTCTACACATGGACATCACCAGACGGTCAACATAGAAATCAGATTGACTATGTACTCTGCAGCCAAACATGGAGAAGCTCTTTACAGTCAATAAAAACAAGACCAGGAGCTGACTGTGGCTCAGATCATGAGCTTCTCGTTGCAAAATTTAGGCTTAAATTGAAGAAAGTAGGGAAAAGCACTAGGCCACTCAGGTATGAACTAAATCATGTTCCTGATGAATATACAGTAGAGGTGGCAAATAGATTTAAGGAATTAGATCTGATAGACAGAGTGCCTGAAGAACTATGGATGGAAGTTCTCAACATTGTACAAGAGGTAGCAACTAAAACCATCCCAAAGAAAAAGAAATGCAAGAAAGCAAAATGGCTGTCTGAGGAAGCATTGCAAATAGCTGAGGAAAGAAGGGAAGCGAAAGGCAAAGGAGAAAGAGAAAGATACACCCAACTTGTTGTAATATGTTGTGATGCATGAGGCTTGGGACAAAGAGACTGTACCATGTGACTTTGCCATGCTGTTTTGGAACAACAGGAAATGGAGGAGGAGCCAGAAAATGGAGTCCATTGGCCACATCAGAAGAGCAAGCCATGTGCTTTGGAACAAAGGACAAAAGGCCATAATGGCCTAGGGACTGGAAATAAGGGGGGCTAAGAGGTGGATGGACAGTTGTACCAAGATTTGAATCCATTGGCCACAGGGTGGCCCTGCAGTGTAGCCTTGTCATTGGCTGAAGAAATAACATTTTCATTGGCTGTTTGTAACCATGTGATGCATTGTGTAACCGCCCACTGTAACAGTGAATAAAAGGGGAAGGCACCTTTTGTCTGTTGCCCTCACGCCCCAGAGAGAAAGCTGACTGGAGTCATGTATTCATCTCTAATATTCGGCTCACGTGTGTAGGACCCGCCATGGGAATTGAAGGCTTGCCTACGCAGGGCTAAGACTTTAAGTGGTGACCCCTGATGTGATGCGGAATCACATCCTTCTGACATCTCATCTCTTACTACGTTTGGAATAGACCATGTGCACGCTTATGGTAAGTGGGGAACAGAAGCTTTGCAAAACTTGGGCTGTGTACCTGAAACAATTGCTTAGCTTAGTCAGGAGAGCAAATTATGTTCAGAAACTTAATTAGACTGTTTTCCCTGTCACTCAAAAAGATCTATGTCTTTTATTGGGTTTTTTGAAAAAATCTTAGCAATTAGACCTCGCCACATGGCAATAGGTGTCTGGCTCCATCGCTGAGAGCCTCGCCAGATTTCCTAGCCCATGAGAGGCTGTATTGTCACATGCTGACGTTACACTATGCAAAAACAGAGCAAGCTAAATTGGCTAATTCTCAGGCTTAAAAAATCAAGCCCTGAGGGAAAAAAAATCTTACAATTTGACTCTAAATTTGCCCCACTGGAGGAACAAACCTCATGGTGTTTTCCTCAGCAGAGATCACCCCCCCCTGAGTATGTGGGTGGAATTCTCCAAGGATCAAAGGGGAGGGCTTGATGTTAATTGTTAGAACCTTAATTATGCAACTAACAAAGATTCACAATTTGCCTTCGCGTAAGGAGTTTAAAAGTATTATTATTGTTTGTTTGGCATTGTCTCTTACATCTTAAAGGGACCATTAAAAATTGCTGATTGGATTAAAATTGGCTTGTGTGGGGAGCTTCTGCTTCTTTCAAAAATTCTCTTTACGTGAAAGAATTGTTTGCATGCCTATTTTAAAAGGCTCAGGTTTCTGTTTCTCCTGATTTACTACTTCCCTTAACCCCTCCTACTTCTCCTTCTGACTCAGAACATGCTCTTCTGCGTCACCAGGGAACTCTCATTTCTACTAAAGACTTCAAGTGGTGACTTGCAGGATTCTTTGTTTCTCCAGCTCTGTCTCCTAAAAAATCTTTTCTCCCTCTGACTCAGCATGCTTTTCTGGCCGTCGTTTTCTCTCTATGACTCATACAGCCCCCTGCAGTTACTAAAGGCTTAATAACTGCCTCATGCCTGTCCTGTTGATCTTACTATGCTAATTCAGTCTTTACCTTTCAACTTGTTAAAAAATCTGAAGCCTGTTGCTTCTGTTTCCTTATAATTGAAAATGGGAAAATGGTCCTGGAAAAAATGCCTTTTGTTCGCTTGTTCACCTTTCTTAACCTGAGAGCCTGCAGCCAATCTCCTCCCTCGCAGGGTCTTTTTTCTCTCCCCCCCTTTCTTTTGAAATTGCAGGGTTCCTGTCTGCCAGATCTGCAGACTTTGAAGAAAAAAAACCCGGAAAAACCAGTTTTCCTGCTTTCTAAGGAACAAAAGGATGGCTGTGAATGGTATGAGCTAGTCTCTCCTGGTTTCCAAGGAAACGGATGGCTGTAAACGGAGACTCAAATTACATTTGAATTGGAATTTCCTCTTTGAATTACCTCCTCTCTCTCACCCCCCCTTTTCCTCTGGTCGTTTTGCTTAATAAACCATAGCTTCTTTTCTTTATTATTTTCTCTTTGCCAATTTTGCCCTCAATTTTGCCTTTCTGATTTCTTTGCAAAATTTGTCTTTTCTCATTTCTCTTTGCCTATTTTGAATTTTATGTTTCTCACCATAAGTTGCTAATATATATCCAATTGTTGGATCTGATAACATTCCAGTACAGAACAAACACAGAAGCAAACGTGTATGCCTTCATAGCGTGCCTATGAATGAAATCTCTCAATCTCTCTCTTTAACTTTGAGTCTTTCCTTACTTTGTGTTTAAATGAGACAAATCTGACAACAGGAAAACATGTGCTGATTCTGTTCCCTTGTTTGATTTTGGTGAAAACTTTGAAACTTTGTACAACTTCTCAAAAGACAATGCTCTCACATCTGATAAAGATTAGATCTTATGTGGAAAGAAAAAATGCACATTGGTCAACACCCCAGAATTGGTCTGGTACATTTCTGAACACACACAACATTTCTGCCACAATTGCTCACATGGAAAATATGGTACAAAACAATCCTTTATCACAAGAAACTGTATGCCTTGTTTGATTGACATTTTCCTGGCCACCTAATGCTGGGTGGCTCAAGGAATTGGGTTTTTAGTATCATAATGTTTCTAGTATTTTGTGTAACAACCTGTTGCTATGTACAAATATATTTCTCTCCTGTTGAACCTGTGTAAAACCTGTGTAAGCCTCCCTTTTCTAACCATCTCCTGTAAAAGAGCCAAGAACCAACTCCTGCCTCTGATGACTGGACAGAGATGTTTCTATGATGGCAGCCTCTGAGGACTGGACAGATGACAGCTTATGGCCTAGGATCATGTACAGAGCTGAACGTGTACAGAACTGGACGGCGCATAGGTGAAACAACCCACAGCTGCTAAAAAAAATAAAATAAAAAAAGTTGATATGTTGTAATATGTTGTAATGCATGAGGCTTGGGACAAAGAGACTGTACCATGTGACTTTACCATGCTGTTTTGGAACAACAGAAAATGGAGGAGGAGCCAGAAAATGGAGTCCATTGGCCACATCAGAAGAGCAAGCCATGTGCTTTGGAACAAAGGACAAAAGGCCATAATGGCCTAGGGACAGGAAATAAGGGGGGCTAAGAGGTGGATGGACAGTTGTACCAAGATTTGAATCCATTGGCCACAGGGTGGCCCTGCAGTGTAGCCTTGTCATTGGCTGAAGAAATAACATTGTCATTGGCTGTTTGTAACCATGTGATGCATTGTGTAACCGCCCACTGTAACAGTGAATAAAAGGGGAAGGCACCTTTTGTCTGTTGCCCTCACGCCCCAGAGAGAAAGCTGACTGGAGTCATGTATTCATCTCTAATATTCGGCTCACGTGTGTAGGACCCGCCATGGGAATTGAAGGCTTGCCTACGCAGGGTAAGACTTTACCAACTGAATGGAAAATTCCAGAGAATAGCTAGAAGAGATAAGAATACCTTCTTAAATGAACAGTGCAAAGAAATAGAAGAAAAAAACAGAATAGGGAGGACCAGAGATCTCTTCAAGAAAATTGGAGATATGAAGGGAATATTTCATGCAAAGATGGGCATGATTCAGATGATCTGAATTTAAGGGGCTTAGATATTTTGCCTATGTCATGGTCAGACCATTTTCTGTTGCGGCTTGTTTTCAAGGCTCCAATCCTCCCCCGCAGGGAGGCGGAACCGATTAGGTGGTTCCGCCCCAGACGTCTCATGGATCCAGAGAGTTTTCAGAGGACGCTTGGGGAAATACCGGATTCTCTCATTCACAGTTTGGCAGAGTCCCTGGTTACGGCCTGGAATATGGCTGCGAAGGGGGCTCTTGACCGGATTGCGCCGCTGCGACCTCTCTGTGGTAGCAGACCCAGGAGATCTCCTTGGTTTACTGAGGAACTCAGGGGGATGAAGCGCCAGAAGAGACGCCTAGAGAAGCGATGGAGGAAAAGCAAATCCGTATCTGACCGAACACTTGTAAGATCTTATATCAAGACTTATCAGGTGGCGCTCAAGGCGGCAAGATGCGCGTATCATTCCGCCTTGATTGCATCTGCGGAATCCCGCCCAGCCGCCCTGTTCAGGGTAACTCGCTCCCTCCTTAATCAGGGGGGGTTGATGCACCCTTGCAGGGTAGTGCTGAGGACTTTAATAAGTTTTTCGCGGATAAAATCGCCCAGATTCGGATGGACCTTGACTCCAATTGGAATGCAGTATCGGCTGATAATGATTCAGTCGAGATGACAGGGACTCGTCTTGATCCTGTTGTGTGGGAGGAGTTTGACCCGCTGGCACCTGATGAAGTCGACAAGGCCATTGGAGCTGTGAGCTCTGCCACCTGTTTATTGGACCCGTGCCCCTCCTGGCTGGTTTCGGCCAGCAGGGAGGTGACGCGGGGCTGGGTTCAGGAGATTGTCAACGCTTCTTTGAGGGAGGGGTCCTTTCCGGCTCCCTGCAAGGAGGCAATTGTGCGCCCCCTCCTCAAGAAGCCTTCCCTGGACCCAGCTGTTTTAAACAACTACCGTCCTGTCTCCAATCTTCCCTTTATAGGGAAGGTTGTTGAGAAGGTGGTGTCACTCCAGCTCCAACGGTCCTTGGATGAGTCCGATTATCTGGGCCCTCAACAGTCAGGATTCAGGCTCGGCTACTCCACGGAAACTGCTTTGGTCGCGCTGACGGATGATCTCTGGCGGGCCCGGGATAGGGGATTATCCACTATCCTGGTGCTACTTGACCTCTCAGCGGCTTTCGATACCATTGACCATGGTATCCTTCTGCACCGACTGGAGGGGTTGGGGGTTGGAGGCACTGTTTTGCGGTGGTTCACCTCCTACCTCACTGGTCGGTCGCAGTCGGTGTTGGCAGGGGGTCAGAGGTCAACCCCTAGGTTCCTCCCTTGTGGGGTCCCTCAGGGATCGGTCCTCTCCCCTCTGCTGTTTAATATCTACATGAAACCACTGGGCGAGATCATCCGACAACACGGGGTGAGATATCATCAGTATGCTGATGATACCCAGCTTTACATCTCCACCCCGTGTCATTTCAGTGAAGCAGCGGAAGTGATGTGCCGATGTCTGGAGGCTGTTAGGGTTTGGATGGGTGCCAACAGGCTCAAACTCAACCCCAACAAGACGGAGTGGCTATGGGTTCTGCCTCCCAAGGATATTTCAATCTATCCGTCCATTAGCCTGGGGGGGAGCTTTTGACCCCCTCGGAGAAGGTCCGCAACTTGGGCGTCCTCCTCGATCCACAGCTAAATTTGGAACATCATCTTTCGGCTGTGGCGAGGAGGACATTTGCCCAGGTTCGCCTGGTGCACCAGTTGCGGCCCTATTTGGACCGGGAGTCTCTTCTCACAGTCACTCATGCCCTTATCACCTCGAGGTTCGACTACTGCAATGCTCTCTACATGGGGCTACCTTTGAAAAATGTTCGGAGACTTCAGGTAATGCAGAATGCAGCCGCGCGAGCAGTGTTGGGCTTGCCTAGAAATGCCCACATTTCGGCATCACTCCGCGAGCTGCATTGGCTGCCAATTGGTCTCCGAACCCAATTCAAAGTGTTGGTTATGACCTATAAAGCCCTACATGGCATTGGACCAGGTTATTTACGGGACCGTCTGCTGCCCCATGAATCCCAGCGGCCTGTTAGGGCCCACAGAGTGGGCCTTCTCCAGGTCCCGTCAGCCAGACAGTGTCGCCTGGCGGGGCCTAGGGGAAGGGCCTTCTCTGTTGCGGCCCCGGCCCTCTGGAACCAACTTCCCCCGGAGATCCGTGTCGCCCCCACCCTCTTCGCCTTTCGTAGATTGCTTAAAACATACTTTTGCCGGCAGGCCTGGGGCAGCTAACACCTTGCCCCTAGCCAGTGTATGTTTCTGTGTATGTTTGTGGAGTGATTGGTTTCTTTTAGCTCAAGGGTTTTTTATAGATATGTGTTTATTGTAATTTCTATCATGCTGTGAGCCGCCCTGAGTTCTTTGGAATAGGGCGGCATAGAAATTAAATAAATAAATAATAATAATGATAAAGGACCAAGATGGCAGGGACCTAACAGAGGCAGAAGAGATTAAGAAGAGGTGGCAAAACTACACAGAAGAACTATACAAGAATGAGCTTAACGTCCCAGATAACCACGATGGGGTGGTCACTGACCTCGAACCAGACATCCTAGAATATGAAGTGAAATGGGCCTTAGAAAATCTGAGCAACAAAAAAGCTAGTGGAGGTGACAGTATTCCAGCTGAGCTATTCAAAATCTTAAAAGACAATGCAGTAAAAGTGCTACACTCAATTTGCCAGCAAATTTGGAATACTCAACAGTGGCCACAGGATTGGAAAAGGTCAGTTTACATTCCAATTCCAAAGAAAGGCAATGCCAAAGAATGTTCAAACTATCACACCATTGCCCTCATTTCACATGCTAGTAAAGTTATGCTTAAAATCCTACAAGCTAGACTCCAGCAGTATGTGGATCAAGAACTACCAGAAGTACAGGCAGGATTTCGAAGAGGCAGAGGAACTAGAGATCAAATTGCCAACAAACGCTGGATCATGGAGAAAGCTAGGGAGTTCCAGAAAAACATCTACTTCTGCTTCATTGACTATGCTAAAGCCTTTGATTGTGTGGATCACAACACATTGTGGCAAGTTCTTAAGGAGATGGGAGTACCAGACCATCTTATTTGTCTCTTGAGAAACCTATATGCGGGTCAAGAAGCAACAGTGAGAACTGGACACTTTTGATTGGTTCAAAATTGGGAAAGGAGTCCGGCAAGGCTGTATACTATCGCCCTGCCTTACTTAACTTATATGCAGAGCACATCATGAGACAGGCAGGGCTAGATGAATCAAATGTTGGAATTAAAATTGCCGGGAGAAATATTAACAACCTAAGATATGCAGATGATACCAAACTAATGGCAGAAAGTGAAGAGGAACTAAAGAGCCTCTTGATGTGGGTGAAGAAGGAGAGTGCAAAAGTTGGCTTGAAACTCAACATTAAGAAAACCAAAATTATGGCATCTGGCCCTCTCAATTCCTGGCAAATAGATGGGGAAGAAATGGAGGTAGTGACAGATTTTATTTTCCTGGGCTCCAAGATGACCTCAGATGGGGACTGCAGCCAAGAAATTAAAAGACGCTTGCTCCTGGAGAGGAAAGCTATGGCAAATCTAGACGGCATACTAAAAAGCAGAAACATCACCCTGCCAACAAAAGTGCGTATAGTCAAGACCATGGTTTTCCAAGTTGCAATGTATGGATGTGAAAGTTGGACCATAAGAAAGGCTGAGCGACAAAGAATGGAGGCCTTTGAACTATGGTGCTGGAGAAGACTCCTGCAAGTCCCCCGGACTGCAAGGCGATCCAACCGGTCAGTCCTGGAGGAGATCAACCCCGACTGCTCTTTAGAAGGCCAGATCCTGCAGTTGAAACTCAAGTACTTTGGCCACCTAATGAGAAGGAAGGACTCACTGGAGAAGAGCCTAATGCTGGGAAAGATGGAGGGCAATAGAAGAAGGGGACGACAGAGAATGAGGTGGCTGGATGGAGTCACTGAAGCAGTAGGTGTGAACTTAAATGGACTTCAGAAGATGGTAGAGGACAGGAAGACCTGGAGGAACGTTGTCCATGGGGTCGAGATGGGTTGGACACAACTTCACAATTAACAATAACAACAACAACAATTAACATTGTTAGGAAGGATTTCAGTGATTAAAATGAATATTTTACCAAAATTGTTATATCTAATTCAAACAGTTCCAATAAAATTGGGGAAATTTTTTTTGACGAATTAAATAAAATGATTTATAAATTGATATGGTTAGGCAAAAAAGCACAAATAAATATTAAAGCATTACAGGATAGGAGAAGTAGAGGTGACCTTGGGCTCCCAAAATGGGAAATCTATTACCAGGAAGCAGGGTTGCTTTGGATCAGTGACTGGATAAACTTAGAAAACAAAAGGGTTCTAACAATTGAAGGTCATGATCTACAGGCTGGATGGCACCCGTTTTTATGGGGAAAAGATAAGAAATCCCACACATACTTTTATCAACATCAGATAAGGGATGCATTAATGTGGACATAGGAAAGAGTAAAAAAAAAATATTACCCGAAAATTCCAATTTGGATCTCACCAATGGAGGCAATGTTTCATCCAAACACATTGGATAAAACAAAGATGATAAGATATAATGAACTATTAGATAACCAAGGGAAGTTAAAATCAAGAGATGAATTAAAAGATCAGGGAATAATGATTGATTGGTGGTCATATACACAGATAAAATCAAAGTATAGCAAAGACATGGAAGAGTATGGAATAAGCCGGATACCTCAGCAATTGGACAAAATATTAATAAACAAGGGAGGACATTTTTAACAATTGGCCATCAGGCCCTATTTTTGGATTATAACTAACAGCCATCGGGCTTGATGGTGGATTATAAATAAATACAATAACCAAGATGAGTGCTTCAAATCTGGCGAAAGGGGTGAGGAAGGGCTCTTTGTCAACCTCAGTGAGGGCTCCCTGCATCAACCTCAGTGAGTCCAGCGCCTCAAAAATCGATTACAATGTTTTTACAACCTGATACGCAGCAAAAGGATATGCAAGCCATTCTCCAGGCGATTGTAGACTCTAAAATGGAAATGAAAAGGGACTTTGAAGATTTGAAAAATGACTTGCTCAAGATGGATCAAAAAATGGAAGCCTTTCAACAGGCGATGTCAGATACTCAACAAAGAATGCAAAAAATAGAAGACAAGTCAGTAGTAGTGGATCCGAAATTAGAAGCTCTGCAAGATGAAAACCAGAAATTGGCGCAATCCAATGCGGATGATGGAGATGGAATGGGCATCATACTTTCTGAGATTTCAAAATATGATAGAAGAGAGTGATGAGAACTTGTTACTATTGATGAGTGAATTATTGGCGGATCTGCTTGGAATGGAAATGGATCAAGTTAAAATAGAAGTTGATCAGGTCTTTAGAGTGAATTCAAACTATGCAACAAGAAATAGAGTCCCTAGGGAGGCTCATGTTAGATTTAGTAATAGAGCAGTACGAGATGAGATCCTGAGAGTAATAAGGGATCAACCACTGAAATACAAAGATAAAGAACTGGTAGTTCTCAAACAGATTCCAAGAAGAATTAGAGAAGCTCGAAGAGAATACCAATTCTTAACAAGGAAATTGATTAGCAGAGGAGTGAATTTCAGATGGTTGATCCCAGAAGGATTACTTATTTTTGGGGACTCAAAAAGATATAGAGTGAGCACTCCACGACAAGCAGAGGATTTCCTTGATAACCATAGAGCTTTCTTGGAAAAAGGCAAGGCGGATCCCAAGAAACCAGAGGAAACGACTACAGAAACATCAAAACAATCAGAGGAAGATGTGAGACCTAAAGATCAGAGACAGATAAGCTCTCCTAGAAAACTGAGATCCCAACATAATTGAGACTATGGAGGAAATTGGAATTCTTTTAATAAACATAAATGGTTTTAACTCCCCATCAAAAAAAATTCATAGATTACAAAAATTAAAAATGGACATAATCTGTCTCCAGGAGACACATATTAAGATACAACACTCCAGAATCCTTGAACAACCAAAACTAGGTAAACTTTATTTCTCTTCGGCATCTCAAAAGAAAAGGGGGATAGTTTAATACATAAAAGAAAAGATGAATCCAAAACAAAACTATGCCGACGAACAGGGAAGAATATCAATGGTGGAGATCACATGGAGCCAAAAACAAATACTGATGGTTGCGATATATGCTCCCAATGAGAAACAAGATCATTTTTTTCAGCAATTATATGATAAACTGGTGGATTTAAACTATCATAACCTGTGTATGCTTGGAGGTTTTAATACAATTGTGGATCCAGTATGGGACTACAAAAGTTACAAACAAGGGGAAAAAGGAATTAATATCTTACCTAAATCCTTTCTAAAAATGAAAGATGAATTCTGTATACAGGATACATGGAGAGAGATGAATCTGGAAAAAGCACAGTACACTTTTTACTCTAATAGACATAAATCATGGTCAAGAATTGATATGATATGGACTTCTTATGATTTATAGACTATGATACAAGAAATTGAAATAGAAATAGAATATTTGGGCAGATCATAATTCAATTAAAATGATTTGGAAAGGATCTAGGAAAAGATCGAGATGGTCTTTGAATAAATCAATACTGAAGGAAAAGGAATTCTTACAATTTGCAAAAAAAGAAATGGAATTCTTTTTTAAAATTAACAAAAAGGAAGAAACCTCCATTCAAATTGTATGGGACACGACAAAAGCATACTTTAGAGGTTTGGCTATAACTTATCTTGTCAAAAAGAATAAAGAAAAGAAACGTACGCAGCACAGATTGAAAGAACAACTTCGTATTTTGGAATCTGAGTTACAATTGGACCCGCAAAAGAAAAAGTTGAAGATACAAATGGAATTATTAAAACACAAATTAAATTTACTTGAGACGGACACAATGGCACAACAGATTAAACGATCCAAACAGAATTTCTTTGAAAATGCTAATAAACCAGGGAGATGGCTTGCATATACAGCAGATTGAAAAAAGAAAGAGAAAAAAGATTAATAAGTGAGCTACGGGACCCAGAGGGTGAGCTACACTGTCATAACGACTTAATGAAAAAAATTACGAAGGCGTACTATGAGACACTTTATAAGGCAGAGGTGGTCTCTAAAGAGGCAATCTAGGATTATTTAAAAGACACAAACCTTCCAAAGGTTCCTGAGACTATGCGGCAGAGGTTAAATGAGAATATATCAATGATGGAGATTACAGAGGCAATAAAAAAGCAAAAGAAAGATAAAACACCAGGACCTGACGGACTTCCTGCAGAATTTTATGTAGTACTACAAGATACTATAACTCCAATTTTGAAAGATTTGTGTAATGAGCTTTTTACACAGACAAAAATACCGGACTCATGGACTGAAGCAAATATTACTTTCATACTGATCTTACACTAATTAAAAATTACAGACCAATATCGCTATTAAATGTGGATTACAAAATCTTTGCTGCAATACTGGGAGAAAGAATGAAGAAGTTCTTGACTGAATTCATTCATTCAGACCAAAATGGTTTCCTACCAAAAAGACAGATAAAGAATAATTTGAGGATTATTTTAAATGTCTTGGAATATTATGAAATTCATCCAGGGAAACAGATGGCACTTATATTTCTAGATGCACAAAAAGCCTTTGATAATCTAAACTGGCAATTCATGTTTCAACAACTTCAAGTAATGGATTTTGGTGAGAACTTTAGTAAAGCAATTCAAGCAATTTATAAAAAACAAACAGCAAGAATACTTTTAAATGGAGATTATACAGATGGATTTGATATTTAAAAAGGTACCAGACAGGGATGTCCACTGTCTCTCCTGCTATTTATTCTTACATTAGAGGTACTGGCAAGAAATATCAGACAAAATGCAGAAATTAAAGTTCTGGAGATTAAAGACCAGAAATATAAACTACAAGCTTTTGCGGATGATTTGGTTTTTATTTTAGAGGAGCCATTGGAAACAGCCGATAAACTCTTGCAGAAAATTGAGAAATTCGGAGAAGTGGCTGGGCTGAAAATAAATAGGGAAAAGACTAAAGTATTAACAAAAAACGTAACAGATAAACAGAAAATTCAACTTGCTAAAAGGACAAACCTTCAAATAGTTAAAAAAAGTGAAATATTTGGGAATTTATTTAACTGGAAAATATACTACATTAAAAGAAGATAATTATGAAAGACTAATGAAACAAATAAAAATAGACTTGGAAAGGTTGGAAAATCTCCAATTATCACTTCTAGGAAGAATAGCGACAGTTAAGATTAACATTTTACCAAAACTAATTTTTCTATTTCAAACAGTTCCTGTTAAACCAAGTAAGAAATTTTTTGATGATCTAAATGCAATAATTTTAAGATTCATATAGCAAAGAAAGAAAGCCAGAATCAAATGTAAATTGTTACAAGAAGCTAAAGATGGAGGGGGCTTTGGACTTCCAGATTGGAGACTCTACTACCAAGCAGCTATTCTGTTGTGGTTCAAAAAATGGATTGTACTCAAAAATAAAAGATTGCTTTATTTAGGGGGATCTTCAGCTAGGTTGGCATGCTTTTATATGGTACAAGAAAACTAAAGTGCATAAATATTTTCAAAATCATGCCATAAGAAACGTACTACTTTCAGAACGGCAGAAAATTAGACATAAAATATATATGAAAATACCCGTGTGGCTTTCAACAATGGAAGCATTTGCTTATCCAAACTTGATTAACTATGATAAACTGGTTAGTTATAATGATATTTTGGACAAAGATGGAAAACGTAAGGACAGGCAAACTCTCCAACAAGGTATCGACTTAACATGGTGGTCCTATTTGCAAATTCTAACAAGATACGAAAAAGATATTAAATCAGTAGGATTTTAGGAAGAACAGACTCCATCACAATACTCCATTTTAGTAATTGGACGGCTGGATGTATCGTGGGAAGGGAGAAAATAGGTTAACAAAGTTACTGATTGGGTGGACAGTGTTAAGGGAAAAGCTAAAGGATGAGTGCTTAGCCTTAGAATAAATTCTACGTTAGTTTTATAGTTTCAACACCATTTCATACGTCTTCTCATTTTTTAATTGGGAGCCATCCACAATCGGTTGAAAGACGGGCAGTTGTACAAATGCTTTAAATAAGATAAAGGATCTGTTAGATTTGGTTAGTTAAAAGCTTAACCCAGTGTTTGTGAACCTTAGCAACACTAAGACGTGTGGATTTCAGCTCCCAGAATGAAATCAATTGAGAGCCTAATGCTTAATTTGCACAACAGGCAAAATGTAGTCAGAGTTAAATCCAGTTAGATTCATTCATTCATTCATTCATTCATTCATTCATTCATTCATTCATTCATTCATTCATTCATTCATTCATGTAATTTGTCTCTTATGTAACCCTTTTATTTTCTCTTTAAGGTCCAGCCTATTGTGTTAACAGAACTCTTCCAGCTTGAGAAGCAGGCCTTCATCCCTCGGAGGGACAACTGCATCCAGTAAACCAGCATCCAGTAAACCAAGAGCAGTAAAGCAGCAGCAAAAACTTACAACTTGCAGCTGAAGAGCAGCAGAGCAACTTACAGCCAAAAGGCAGAAGCAGCAGCCAGACCAGTGAACCAGCATCCAGTAAACCAGCATCCAGTAAACCAGCATCCAGTAAACCAACAGCCAGCAACCAGCAGCCTACAACCTGCAACTGGCAGTCTGTGGCTAGCAACTGGCGACCAGCGGCCAGTGACCAGCGACTGGCGACTGGCGACCAGCAAGTCCAAGGGGGCTTGGAGCCGGCTCGCCTGTCGGAGGTGTCAATCTTGTCCTTCGCTGGCTCGCCCCGCTTCTGCCATTGTTGTCTGGCTTTATGTGGCTTTTTGGGGATTTTCAAACAGGAGAGCTTTTTGGTTTCCCTGCTTTTTGCCACCAATTGTTTCTCGGCCTCTACTTTGCCGAGTTCTGGACCCGATGCTGGCTTGTCCTTCATTTTCATTGTACTGGCTTACCGCCTCCCCTTTCGAGGCAGGCTGCCAGAGATCTTGGAATAGGCTAGCTTCGGCTTTGACGGCGCTTTTCTCCTCCTTCTCCCAGCGACTAGAACTGAGGGAAATTCTGAGATTTTTTCTGGCCTTGACCCTGGACTGTTGGAAAGGACTGCAATTGTGGAAGCGGTTATCATGGCTAGCGGGCCTGCTCCGTCGGCTGGGTGCCTCCTGCTAAATTTTTAAGACCTGTGGGTGAGGCCTTTGTTGCTGCCGCCATTATGTTGGACTTTTTTGAAGGCCTTATCTTTGGGACGTTGGTGAAGCCTTGCCAATGACAATGTTATTTCTTCAGCCAATGACAAGGCTACACTGCAGGGCCACCCTGTGGCCAATGGATTCAAATCTTGGTACAACGTCCATCCACCTATTCGCCCCCCTTATTTCCTGTTCCTAGGCCATATGGCCTTTGTCCTTTGTTCCAAAGCACGCACATGGCTTGTTCCTCTGATGTGGCCAATGGACTCCACCTCTTGGCTCCGCCTCCATTTCCTGTTGCTCCAAAACAGCATGGTAAAGTCACATGGTACAGTCTCTTTGTCCCAAGCCTCTCCAAGCCTCATGCATTACAACATATTACAACATATCAACTGTTTTTATTTTTTTTTCTTAGCAGCTGTGGTTTGTTCCACCTATGCTCCGTCCAGTTCTGTACACGTCCAGCTCTGTACATGATCCTAGGGCATAAGCTGTCATCTCTCCAGTCCTCAGAGGCTGCCATCATAGAAACATCTCTTTCCAGTCATCAGAGGCAGGAGTTGGTTCTTGGTTCTTTTCCAGATGGTTAGAAGAGGGAGGCTTACACAGGTTCAGCAGGGGAGGAATACATTTGTACACAGCAACAGATTGTTACACAGAATACTTTATCTTGTGATAAAGGATTGTTTTGTACCATATTTTCCATGTGAGCAATTGTGGCAGAAATGTTGTGTGTGTTCAGAAATGTACCAGACCAATTCTGGGGTGTTGACCAATGTGCATTTTTTCTTTCCACATAAGATCTAATCTTTATCAGATGTGAGTGCATTGTCTTTTGAGAAGTTGTACAAAGTTTCAAAGATTTCATCAAAATCAAACAAGGGAACAGAATCAGCACATGCTTTCTTGTTGTCATTGTCTCATTATAATATCCAGCTTTATAGTGATAGTTGTTACAAGATTGCCAAATACCTAGAAAAGTCTTGTTACTAACTGATGAGGCTGTGTGATTCATAACACAAAGTAAGGAAGGATTCAAAGTTAAAGAGAGAGATTGAGAGATTTCATTCATGTGAACATATTAAGGAAAAGGTTGTGAGGCAAGGCAGACCATGAAAGGGAGAAAACATGTTTGTTCTGTGCTGGAATGTATGTCAGATCCAACAATTGAATGCATTCAGCAACTTATGGTGAGAGACAAAAAATGCAAAACAGCAATGATTTGTCACAAAAATTAAATCATTAAAGAAAAATAAGAAAGAGACAGAAATAAAAATCATTAACAAACTGGAAACATAAAATTCAAAATAGGCAAGGAGAAATGAGAAAGGCAAATTTTGCAAAGAAATCAGAAAGGCAAGATTGGCAAAGAAATAAGAGTGGGGGGCATGGTTTATTAAGCAAAACGACCAGAGAAGGGGGGGTTGAGAGAGAGGAGGGAATTCAAAGAGGAGGCAATTGGAATTCAAATGTAATTTGAGTCTCCGTTTACAGCCATCCGTTTCCTTGGAAACCAGGAGAGACTAGCTCATGTCATTCACAGCCATCCTTTTGTTCCTTGGAAACCAGGGAAGACTGTTTTTTCCGGGTTTTTTAAAGTGTTGGTGACAAACAAAGTCTTCAAAGTCTGCAGATCTGGGGCTCTGCTGCAAAAGAAAAAAAGGGGGGGAGAAAAAGGGCCCTGCGGGGGGGGGGGAGGAAATTGGCTGCAGGCTCTCAGGTTAAGAAAAGTTAACAAGCGAACAAGGCATTTATACCAGGAAATTTTTTCCATTTTTTCAACTATAAGGAACAGAAGCAACAGGCTTCAGATTTTTTAACAAGTTAAAAGGTAAGACAGTAAAGACTGAATTAGCATAGTAAGATCAAACCAGATAAGCAGAGGCAGTTAAGTCTTTAGTAGAAGTCAGAGTTCCATCTTTTAGCAAGTTAAAAGGTAAGAGAGAGAAGACTGAATTAGCATAGGAAAGCATGTTCTGAGAAGGAGAAAATAGGGGGGGGAGAGGGTAAATCTTGAAAGAAACAAAAGACTTAAGATTTTTTAGGAGACAGGGCAGGAGAAACAGAAAGAATCCTGCAAGCCAATAGCTACAGAAGAAAAAGAAGGCAGATAGCCTTTTGAAATAGCCATGCATACAATTCTTTCACATAAGGAGAATTTTGGAAGAAGCAGAGAGCTCCTCCATAAGCCAATTTTAATCCAATTAGCAATTTTTTGTGGTCCCTTTAAGATGTAAGAGACAATGCCTCCCGCTGTCCGGTACGCTCCCACAGAGAGGGCCTCCTCAGGGAGCCGTCGGCCAGAGAGTGCCAGCTGGCGACCCCCAGGGGGAGAGCCTTCTCTGTGGGAGCTCCCATGTTATGGAACGAGCTCCCCCCCGAACTCCGTATAATAACAGATATACGCACCTTCCGTCGGGAACTAAAAACATTCCTTTTTCGACAGGCCGGCCTGGCATAGAAGCTTCGGTTCCAATAGGGTCAAAATGTTTTAGGGGGACTGAGTATTTTTTAAGATTTTAGCTTTGTATGTTTTGGGTTTTAAATGGGGATTTCGGCCAAATTATTTAATTTATTTTTAATTATTTTAAATTTTGTATATTTATATGTTTTTTAAATTTTAGGCTGTACACCGCCCCGAGTCCTTCGGGAGAGGGGCGGTATAGAAATTTGATTAATAAATAAATAATAAATAAATAAATAAACAATGCCAAACAAACAATAATACTACTTTTTGAACTCCTTACGTGAAGGCACATTTGTGAATCTTTGTTAGTTGCATAATTAAGGTCCTGACAATTACACCAAGCCCTCCCCTTTGATCCTTGGAGAATTCCACCCACATACTCACCGGGGGGGGTGTTTCTTGCTGAAGAAACTCCACGAGGTTTCTGCCTCCAATTGGCCAAATTTAGAGTCAGATCGTAAGATTTTTTGTCTCAGGGCTATGCTTTTTTAAGCCTGAGAATTAGCCAATTTAGCTTGCTCTGTTTTTGCATAGTGTAACGTCAGCATGGACACTACAGCCTGTCATGGGCTAGGAAATCTGGCGAGGCTCTCAGCAATGGAGCCAGATACCTATTGCCATGTGGCGAGGTCTAATTGCTAAGATTTTTCCAAAAAAGCCAATAAAAGATACAGATCTTTTTGAGTGACAGGGAAAACAGTCTAATTAAGTTTCTGAATGCAATTTGCTCTCCTGACTAAGCTAAGCAATTGTTTCAGGTACACAGCCCAATTTTTGCCTAGCTTCTGTCCCACACTTACCAATAGCGTGCACATGGGTCTATTCCAGACGTAGTAAATGGTGGGCTGCCAGAAGGACGAGACTTTTGCATCAAATCACGTCGGGGTCACCACTTGAAGCCTTGCCCTGCGTAGGCAAGCTTCAATTCTCATGGTGGGTCCTACACACGTGGGCCGAATATTAGAGATGAACACATGACTCCAGTCAGCTTTCTCTCTGGGGTGTGAGGCCACAGACAAAAGCTGCCTCCCCCTTTTTATTACCTGTTACAGTGGGCGGTTACACAATGCATCACATGGTTACAAACAGCCAATGACAATGTTATTTCTTCAGCCAATGACAAGGCTACACTGCAGGGCCACCCTGTGGCCAATGGATTCAAATCTTGGTACAACGTCCATCCACCTATTAGCCCCCCTTATTTCCTGTTCCTAGGCCATATGGCCTTTGTCCTTTGTTCCAAAGCATGCACATGGCTTGTTCCTCTGATGTGGCCAATGGACTCCACCTCTTGGCTCCGCCTCCATTTCCTGTTGCTCCAAAACAGCATGGTAAAGTCACATGGTACAGTCTCTTTGTCCCAAGCCTCTCCAAGCCTCATGCATTACAACATATTACAACACGTTGGGTTCCATAATTACTGTTAGTATAATTATTCCTCATGTGGGTTCTGTTTTGGACTCTACTACAGGTTTTATCTTAGGAGGGACTAATACAGGCACAGCTATAGTTATTGCGGCAGGATTAACATCTGGCATGCCTGTTTTTATTTTTTTTATTACTATTTTTTAAATTGTTTTAATTACTATTTGTTTAAATTTTTAAATAATTCAAGTTGTTTAATACTGTTTTAACTTATTTTTGTTGGATGTTATGAATGATGTGGGGGGGGGATTGACTGATTGTGGAGTGAATCGGGTTGAACGGATGGGCGGTTGTATGATGAATGGAAGGGCCGGCCTGTCTGCAATTGTGGAAGCTAGTGAGGTGGAGGAGCCTTGCTCTGAGGGACCAGAGGGCCAGGCTATACTGGTCCTATGGGGAAGAGGCAGATACGATGGGAGGCCTGGGGTAGGCTGCTCTCGGGGAACAAGGCCTCGCTGCTTGAAAGCGATCTCTTGTTCCGGCCCCCGGAAACTCCCCCGGAGTACTGGTAACGAGCAAAATCCGGACCCTGGATTCAGGCTGCTGCTGCTTAATGCCAGGTCGGTGGTAAATAAAGCTCTCCTCATCCGGGATTTAATTCTGGAGGAGGAGGCTGACCTGGCATGCGTGACTGAGACCTGGCTGACCCCAGAGGGAGGAGTTCCCCTCTCTGAGATGTGCCCAGCTCGGTTTCAGATATGGCATCAGCCGTGACCCCAGGGAAGGGGGAGGAGTGGCGATTATAGCTAAGGAGTCACTCAGGCTGCGCAGATTCGCTGCTACTGAGATATCAGGTTGTGAGTCCCTCCTTATGAGGTTGGACCTAGGTGTACATGTGGGTCTGTTGTTTACGTACCTGCCTCCCAGCTGCGTTTCTACAGCCCTGCCCACGCTACTCGAGGAGGTAGCCGGGTTGGCGGTTGAGTTCCCCAGACTTATTGTCTTGGGGGACTTTAATGTGCCATCACTCGGTGAGTCCTCTGGGTTGGCGCGGGAGTTCATGGCTTCCATGGCAACCATGGACCGGACACAAGTAATTGAGGGCCCAACCCATGAGAAGGGACACACACCTGACTTGGTTTTTCTCTTGGAAAAGTTGAGGAATGATCTGATATTAAGGGAATTTTGCCTTAAGTTTTGCCCATGTCATGGACAGATCATTTTCTGCTGCGGCTTGAGTTTACGACACCAATCCTCTCTCGCAGGGAGACGGAACCGATTAAATGGTTCCGCCCCAGATGCCTGATGGATCCTATTGGTTTTCAAAGGGCGCTTGGGGAATTGCCGGATTCGCTCGTACACAGTTCGGCGGAGTCCCTAGTGATGGCCTGGAATACGACCACTACGGGGACTCTAGACCGGATTGCGTCATTGCGACCTCTCTGTGGTATCATACCCAGGAGATTTCTTGGTTCACCGAGGAACTCAGGGGGATGAAGCACCAGAAGAGACGTTTAGAGAAGCAATGGAGGGAAAGCAAATCCGAATCTGATCGAACCAAATTGGGAGCTTATATTAAGACCTATTTGGAAGCAATCACTGCGGCAAGATCTCAGCATCTTTCCGCATTGATTGCATCTACGGAATCTCGTCCGGCTGCCCTGTTCAGGGTGACTCTCTCTCTCCTTGGTATGGGGAGGAGAGAGGAACCTTTGCAGGGCAATGCCGAAGAATTTAACAGCTTTTTCGCAGACAAGGTCGCTCAGATCCGGGCTGACTTGGACTCCAATTGGAATACAGTGTCGGCTGACAATGAGTCAGTCGAGATGACAGAGGCCCATCTTAGTCCTGTTGAATGGGAGGAGTTTGATCTGGTAACTCCTGATGATGTGGACAAGGCCATTGGAGCTGTGAGTTCTGCCACCTGTTTACTGGACCCGTGTCCCTCCTGGCTGGTTTTGGCTAGCAGGGCGGTGACACGGAGCTGGGTCCAGGCTGTTGTTAATGTTTCACTGAGGGGGGTCCTTTCCGGCTCCCTTAAAGGAGGCACTTGTGCGCCCCCTCCTCAAGAAACCTTCCCTGGACCCGGCAGTTTTAAATAATTATCATCCAGTCTCCAACCTTCCCTTTTTAGGGAAGGTTGTTGAGAAGGTGGTGGCTCTCCAACTCCAACGGTCCTTGAATGAAGCTGATTATCTGGGCCCTCAGCAGTCTGGGTTCAGGTCCGGCTACAGCATGGAAACTGCTTTGGTCGCGCTGACTGATGATCTCTGGCGGGCCCGGGATAGAGGTTATTCCACTATCCTGGTGCTTCTTCACCTCTCAGCGGCTTTCGATACCATCGACCATGGTATCCTTCTGCGCCGGTTAGAGGGGCTTGGAGTGCGGGACACCGTTCTGCGGTGGTTCACCTTCTACCTCTCTGGCCGGTCGTAGTCGGTGTTTGCAGGAGGTCAGAGATCGGCTCCGGGGTCTCTTCCGTGTGGAGTCCCTCAGGGGTCTGTTATCTCACCTCTGCTTTTCAACATATACATGAAGCCATTGGGTGAGATCATCCGTCGACACGGGGTGAGTTGTCATCAGTATGCTGATGACACTCAGCTCTATATCTCTACCCCGCGTCATTACAGCGAAGCAGTGGAAGTGATGAACCGGCGCCTGGAGGCTGTTGGAGTCTGGATGGGTGATAACAGGCTCAGACTCAATCCCGACAAGACGGAGTGGCTGTGGGTTCTGCCTCCCAAGGAAAATTCCATCTGTCCATCCATTACCCTGGGCGGGGAAGTCTTGTCCCCGTCGGAGAGGGTTTGCAACTTGGGTGTCCTCCTCGATCCACAGCTAAGTTTAGAATACCATCTTTCAGCTGTGGCGAGGGGGGGCATTCGCCCAGGTTCGCCTGGTGCGTCAGTTGCGGCCCTATTTGGACCGGGAATCACTCCTCACAGTCACCCATGCCCTTGTCACCTCGAGACTCGACTACTGTAATGCTCTCTACATGGGGCAACCTTTGAAGAATGTCCGGAGACCACAGGTGGTTCAGAATGCGGCCGCGCGAGCCGTCTTGTGTCTCCCAAGACATGCTCATGTCACTCCAGCCCTCCGTGAGCTGCACTGGCTGCCAATTGGTCTCCAAACACAATTCAAAGTGTTGGTTATGACCTATAAAGCCCTATATGGCAATGGGCCAGGATACTTGCGGGACCGTCTTCTGCCTCATGAATCCCAGCGACCGGTTAGGGCACATAGGGTTGGCCTCCTACGGGTCCCGTCTGTTGGACAATGCCGTTTGGCGGGACCTAGGGCTAGGGCCTTCTCTGTTGCTGCCCCAGCCCTCTGGAACCAGCTTCCCTCAGAGGTTCGTACTGCTCCTTCCCTCCTAGCTTTCCGAAAACTTTTAAAAACACATCTATGCAGACAGGCTTGGGGCTTGTGAGCTGCGCTCTGCCCCTGGGCCTTTGATTGGGAATGTATGTTGTATGAGTGGGTATAGTTTTATTGTTTTTTATATTGTATATTATTATTTTAACTAATTTATATTTTATACTTGTATTATTTGCTGTGAGCCGCCCTGAGTCTGAGGAGAAGGGCGGCATATAAGTCAAAATAAAGTAAAGTAAAGTAAAGTTAACTAAAAAAGGGATAGAGGGAGGAAGGGAGGGAGGGAGGGGGCGGGAACAGAGGGAGGGAAGGGAGACAGAGGGGAGGGGGGAGGGAGGGAAGGGAGACAAAGTGGGGGAGGGGGAGGGAGGGAGAGAGGGGGAGAGAGAGAAATTGGAAGAGAGGGAGGACAGAAAGAGGGAGGGAGGGAGAGAGAGGGAGGAGAGAGAGAGAGAGAGAGAGAGCATGCCTGGTTTAGCATGACCAACCCTAATGCAAAGATGCACCAGACTGGGGTTCGAGAGTTCCCCTGCCCAGGTTCCTTTTCCTTCTAGCAAGAATTTTTGTCACCCTACACAGCAAGGCTGAGCTCGGACAGCCATTTTTTTCTTTGCAAATGTTTGTTTGGCAAGGTCATCAGAACAACAGTATGTAACACACACTCACACACACACAGAACACCCTGGGCCTGAGGATGGTGCCAGGTAATGATAGTTGGGTGGGGTTCTTAGTGCTCTCTGATCCTGGCGGTTTTCTTGCAGACATTTCAAGACCCAGCTAGGTAACATCATCAGTACTTTTCTCTGTGTTTCTATTCGAGTGTTTCGCCCTCTCAGTATTGATGGCCATCATCACTTGCTGTGCAGGTTCTGAGGTGTTGCTTGATAAAAAAAATACAGGAAAGCAGAAGTTGCCTTTAAGCTTTACCTTTTTATTCATCTGAACAAAGCCCCGAATGAGAAGAAATCTGTGTGTAAGGACCCACCCCACTTTGCATCTTAAGAGGACAGAATTCTTGGAATATTTCTTCCAATGGGCATCTTTATTAAGAGAAAACGGTTGCAGGCATTCTGGACAGGACCTGGAGCCCAAGCTCTCCCATTCAAGGTTTTTAGGGGTCCTCAGCAGCCCCACCCCTCCCCACCATCCTTCCAGGGACAATCACAGGCGTTATATTTCCACCCCCTTTTCCTCACTACTGGCGGAAGGGAGATTTCAGAGAGGAGTAGATGAAAGCTGATGGCCCCATTGTTATGATTAGTCCTTTTGGTGGTATCCACATCCAGTCCCTTTGAAGTGTACTGAAGGAAGTGAGGGACATAAAGCCCCTTTGTTCACCCCCCCTTCCCCTTCATCATATGAGAGAATCCAAAGAGGGCAGAAATGGGATTTTCCATAGTTGATAACCAGAGATGAAATATAATTGGATTCTGACACCGTGTATTTATTCCTTCTGATTACATAAGCAATCCACCCGGCAAAGCTGACACACATAAGATCAAGATTTCACACCGTAGGTCTTGCACACTGTACCTAAGAAGGGAGAAAGCGGAAGTAGCTAAAAATGTTCCCTTTGGGGGTTTCCGTAAAGACATCGTACATTCCTGGGTGGGTTAGGACATGGGCTGTTTACCTTGCTGCCCTTTCATGACCTGCATCCATGACTTTGCAAGGGCCCAAAGTCAGGGGGGCCCTCTGCACATATTCACAATTGATACTTCCTCCGCTGTCTCCTAATTTGGGTCAACACACTGATGATGTTACCTAGTTGGGTCATGAAACGTCTGCAAGAAAACCACCAACCTCAGAGAGCAGCAGGAACCCCCCAGTTCAGCCCTGATTGCAGAGAAGAGCAAAAAAGATGATTAGAGGGCTGGAGGGTAAAACATAGGAAGAATGATTGCAGGAATTGGGTATGTCTAGTTTAATGAAGAGAATGACTATGGGTAACCGGATAGCAGTGTTTCAGTATCTCAGGGGCTGCCACAAAGTAGAGGGAGTCAAGCACCTGAGGTAGGACAAGAAGCAATGGATGGAAACTAATCCAGGAGAGAAGAAACCTAGAAATAAGGAGAAATTTCCTGACAGTTAGAACAATTAATCAGTGGAACAACCTGCCTCCAGAGATTGTGAATGCTCCAACACTGGAAGTTTTTAAGAAGAGATTGGAGAAGCATTTGTCTGAAATCATGTAGGGTTTCCTGCCTGAGAAGAGGGTTGGACTAGAAGACCTCCAAGGTCCCTTCCAACTCTGCTATTCTGTTCTAATGGCTAGGAAGAGGCCATTGCAGCTGCCAAGTTGGCTTCTTTTTACTCACACCCTAATTTCAGTGGACGTGATTGACGACATGGAATAAGCCCTACCTCTCTGTATGATGTCCTTTCCCCCAATCTGGGACAAAGTATCTGGAACCCCTCCCCCTTGTAGAGAGAAGAGTCAAAAACCCTGATTCATCTCTGTGTGGTCTCCTTTTCTTCTCTCCAATAGGCCTTTGGTGAGTATCTCTCCCACATAAACATCACAGACCTGATGCTAAAAGTAATTGAGGCTCTCACCCATGAGGAGAAGACCATTTCTCAGGCTGCGGGAGTACTACTCATCTCCTTCCTGGTGGAATGTGTGATGGACATGGAGGAAGTAAGAAAATGCAGGAGCAAAAGGGATATAGATTTTGTAGAAAAGCATGATAAGAATGGATGAGACCTTGTGCTCTGAGGCCCTCTTGGTGATGACAACACTTTGGCTGGTTTTAAGAAAGTTAGGGCTGGATGGGAGACCACCAGGTGATCTTATGTCTATAAAGTTTGGTAAACCTTCCAGAAGAAGGTAAGGGAAAAAGAAAATGGCCATATTGTTTTCATGAAAACTTTATTTAGAGAGCCAGTTGGATAGAGGGTTTTTCTGGGCCCACAGTCACAATTCTGTGATGATATTTTGCTCCATTTATAGAGGGCCTCTGCGCATCTACCGTGGCCAGTGTGAACTCGGTTCAGTGTTGTCCATATCACACGGGTTTGATAAACAAGATGTTTTTTTCCAAAATGTAAGGCAAACTTTGACACTGTGGGGGCCAATGTTTTTCCCCAATGAGTGGGAGTGATCAACTCCACTGCAGCTCCAGTGGAGACTGACACTGGATCTCATCCCTCTGATCTCTGTTTTGCCATAGGTACCCAAGATCCTCAGGGAAATTTACCACCGTCTCCCCAACATCAGTGAACCGGCCACAAAAGAAAACACCTTGAAGTCCGTGTGTCACCTGGCTTCGAAGTGGGTCAAAGAAGTGGTGGACTTCCTCCTGGAACGCTCCCCGGATTGCGATCAGTAAGAACCTCAAGGAGATGACGACTCCTGTTTTCTTACCATCTATGGAGATTCTCAATCATTCGTGATTATGGAGAATGTCTGTAGCTGGGGTGGAGGATGAGGGTGAAGATTCGTTCTCCAATCTTGTGGGTTGGTTTCCAAATGTTTTGTTACCAGGCTACATAACAACTTCAGCAGAGTTTAGGGGATGTCAGTGTTCCTCTGTTTATAATGGCTTTGTGTTGTGATGGGGGGGCTATGTCAGGTGAGGATCTTGTGATGGGTCAACTGTGGGTCACGGGTGAAGATCTTGTGATGGTCACGTGCTGGTTGGGGGGAGTTGTGGTGGGTTGGTTGAGGGTCGGTGTCATCGCTGATTGGCTACGCAGTCGATTTGAATTCTGAAGGGTTCGTAGGCCGGTTGTCTCCATCATCCAGGCCATGATTGTCCCAAAGGTGCATTTCCAAAAGGCAACTGGACTTCCTTGGTTTTTTAACTTTCTTGGTCGCCAGATGTAAAAAAGACGTTGAGATTCTAGAAAGAGTGCAGAGAAGAGCAAAGATGATGATTAGGGGACTGGCAGCTAAAACATACGAGGAATGGTTGCAGGAACTGGGAACGTCTAATGAAAGAAAAGAAGGACCTTGGGTGAAATGATAGCAGTCTTCTGATATCTGAGGGGCTGCCCCAAAGAAGAGGGGGTCAACCTATCCTCCAAAGCACCTGAGGGCAAAACAAGAAGCAACGGATGGAAACTCATCCAGGAGAGAAGCAACCTGGAACTAAGGAGAAATTTCCTGACAGTCAGAACAATTAGCCAGGGGAACAACCTGCCTCCAGAAGTTGTGAATGCTGCAGCACTGGAGGTCTTTAAGAGATTGGACAGCCATTTGTCTGAAATGGTGTAAGGCAGGGGTGTCAAACTGTCGGTCCACGGGCCGGATGTGTCATGGCAAAACCGCACCCACCCCATTGCCGGCAATGGCAAAAAAGTCACGATACATCGCGACACGTCACACGACGTTACGAGTTTGACACCCCTGGTGTAAGGTTTCCTGCCTGAGAAGTGGGTTGGACTAGAAGACCTCCAAGGTCCCTTCCAACTCTCTTATTCTGTTGTTCTGTTAATAGCACCTTTGGGTTAACTTTACAGACACGCTGCTCCTAGAAACACCCCCGTCCTCGGCCAGTGCTGGTTAGCTGGCCCTTCCGGAGGCAAAGATGCTCTCCCTGAGGGATGTCCAACCCAGCTCTCGGCCACGGAGGGTGTGGTGTGGCTGAGCAACTCCTCGGGAGTGGTTGCAGAGGAACTGCCCACTTTCCTACCTGCCTGGGCTTCCTGGGCCTTGAAAAGCGAACTTCGGGCGTGGACAGGGGTGTCCGTGCGGCTTCGGAAGGCTTTCATTGCTGCAGGTGAAAAGCTGCAAAGGCCCAGGAGCAACTCAGCCCACGTGCAGCGGGCAGCCCTTGCTCTTTCACAGGGAGATGCCAGCCTAGAGAAATACACCCAGGTGGTCCTTGACTTACAACCACAGCTGAGCCCAAAATTTCTGTTCTTAAGCAAGACAGTCAGTAAGTGAACCTTGTCCCATTTTACAACCTTTCTTGCCACGATTGTTAAATAGGCCATTGCAGTTGTTGAGATAGCAACACAGTTGTGAAGTGACGCTGGCTTCCCCAGGGACTTTGCTGATCAGATGGTCATAAAAGGGGATCGCGTGACCCCAGGATACGGCAACTGTCATAAATATGAGTCATTTGCCAAGCATCCGAGTTTTGATCACGTGACCCTGGGGATGCTGCAAAGGTCGTAAGGATGAAAACTGGTCATAAGTCCCTTTTTCCAATGCCGTTGTTACTTCAAACGGTCACTAAATGAACTGTTGTAAGTCCAGAACTACCTGGATAAATGTCCGTGGAGATTCCCACTCATCCAGGTCCTCGTTATCCCAAAGGTGCTTTTTCACCAGGCAACTGGACTTTCTGGTTTTTCTGTTTTCTTTGAAGACGTTTCGCTTCTCATCCCAGAAGCTTCTTCGGCTCTGACTGAAGGGGAATGGAAGGGTTTCATTGATTCTTGACGTCCAGGAGAGATTTTTGTCTTCTTGTGTAAGACTGAAGATGGTGACCCTGAAGACACAGAGAAGCTTCCAGGTAGCTTGAACGACTCGCAGAAAGAATGCAAATGACCAGCTGCCTGCAAGGAATAGAAGTCCTTTCATTGCCCACAATCCAGTCAGAGCTGAAGAAGCTTCTTGGGTGCGAAGCGAAACGTCTTCAAAGGAAAAAACGAAGAAGCAAAAAAAGTCCCGTTTCCTCATGAAAAAGCATCTTTGGGATAACGACCCGGACATTTCTTTTCTTGGATTAAAGCTGTTAGTTTGGCCATCACCGCGAGCTCCACCAGTTCTCTAATCCTTTCTTCCATTGGAGCTTTTTCACCTCTGGACTGGCAGTCTCTTCTGAAAGGGGGAAAGAATCTGATTGGTCCAAATCTATTTTTTTCTACCTCTGCAGAACTGCAAGAGAGATATGGAGGGAGCTGATGGAAAACCCCTATGTGAATAGGGTTATAAGACCCTTCCTGAAACGGCTGCACGGGAAGTGCCGACGTTGGCTGTAGACCCTGGGATACCAACTCCCCGTTCCCAGGGTCTGATTCTCTGTCGCTGGTGGGCCCATCAGGGCTGAATGACACCCTGGAGGGGTAGCCGCCGAGAGGTGAATTTTTGGCCAGGTGACAGATGGACTTCAGGGTGTGTTCTTTCCTGGTCGGTTCCCTGTTGTTGGGGAGATGGTGGTAAAGTTCCTTGAGGATCTTGGGTACCTACGGCAAAAGAGAGATCAGAGGGATGAGATCCAGTGTCGGTCTCCACTGGAGATGCAGTGGAGTTGATCACTCCCACCCTTTGGGGAAAAAAATTGGCCCCCAGAATGTCAAAGTTTGCCTTACATTTTGCAAAAAAACATCTGGTTTATCAAACCCGTGTGATATGGACAACACTGAACTGAATTCGCACTGGCCATAGTAGATGCCCAGAGGCCCTCTATAAATGGAGCAAAATATCATCACAGAATTGTGACTGTGGGCCCAGAAAAACCCTCTATCCAACTGGCTCTCTAAATAAAGTTTTCATGAAAACAATATGGCTATTTTGTTTTTCCCTTACCTTCTTCTGGAAGGTTTACCAACTTTATAGCATTAAGATCACCTGGTGGTCTCCCATCCAGCCCTAACTTTCATAAAACTAGCCAAAGTTTTGACATCACCAAGAGGGCCTCAGAACACCAGATCTCATCCATTCTCATCATTCTTTTCTACATAATCTCCTATATCCCTTTTGCTCCAAACCCTGCATTTCTTACTTCTTCCATGTCCATCACACATTCCTCCAGGAAGGAGATGAGTAGTACTCCTGCATCCTGTGAAATGGTCTTCTCTTCCTGTGTGAGAGCCTCAATGACTTTCAACATCAGGTCTTGATCAGCATGGGGGAAGAGATGCTCACCAAAGGCCTATCGGAAAGAAGAAAATGAGACCACACAGAGATGACAGTCAGGGTTTTTGACTCCCTTTTCTCTACAAAAGGTGGGTGGCTTTCAGATACTTTGACCCAGATTTGGGGAAAGGACATCATACAGAGAGGTAGGGCTTATTCCATGTCGTCCATCACGTCCACTGAAATTAGGGTGTGAGTAAAAAGAAGCCCACTTGGCAGCTGCAATTGCCTCTTCCTAGCCATTTGAATAGAATAATAGAGTTGGAAGGGACCTTGGAGGTCTTCTAGTCCAACCCTCTGCTCAGGCGGGAAACCCTACATGATTTCAGACAAGTGCTTGTCCAATCCCTTCTTAAAAACTTCCAGTGTTGGAGCATTCACAATCTCTGGAGGCAGGTTGTTCCACTGATTAATTGTTCTAACTGTCAGGAAATTTCTCCTTATTTCTAGGTTGCTTCTCTCCTGGATTAGTTTCCGTCCATTGCTTCTTGTCCTACCTAAGGTGCTTTGGAGAATAGCTTGACTCCCTCTACTTTGTGGCAGCCCCTGAGATACTGGAACACTGCTATCCTGTCTCCCCTCGTCCTTCTCTTCATTAAACTAGACATACCCAATTACTGCAATCGTTCTTCCTATGTTTTAGCCTCCAGGCCGCTAATCATCTTTGTTGCTCTTCTCTGCGCTCTTTCTAGGGTCTCAACATCTTTTTTACATGGTGGTGACCAAAACTGGATGCAGGATTCCAAGTGTGGCCTTATTGAGACACTACAAAGTGGTATTAACCCTTCACATGATCTTGATTCTAATACATTCTTATACATTGATCCCGTGGATTGTATGGGATGGATAGCTAAACTCCAGCCTTTGGATCATGCCGTCCCCACGGTTATACTGGCTTTTTGGAGCATCCCAGGTCCTAAGGAGGAGGACAGAGAGGAAGGTCAAGAAGAAGGCAAAAGGCTGGACTAAAACCTACCTTAGCCATTTTGGAGATGTCTTTGTAAAAGACTTTGGGGCCCGAACCAACAAAATCCTCCCTTTCCCATCTGACAATATTTCCATTTTTGTTTTTTGGCTTCTTTGCTATTTCTTTAGCTTTGTAGGGAGGGAAAAACCACAAGGTCAGATTTTGGCCTTCAGAACCTCTGAACATCCTTCGCCCGGCTGCTCGTTTAGTCGTTCCAACCGAAGAGAAAATGTGTAGCTCAGGGCTGAACTGGGGGGTTCCTGCTGCTCTCTGAGGTTGGTGGTTTTCTTGCAGACGTTTCATGACCCAACTAGGAAACATCATCAGTGTGTTGACCCGAATTAGGAGACAGCATAGGAAGTATCAATTGTGAATATGTGCAGAGGGCCCCACTGACTTTGGGCCCTTGCAGAGTCATGGATGCAGGGCAGGAAAGGGCAGCAAGGAAAACAGCCCATGTCCTAACCCACCCGGGAATGTACGATGTCTTTAGGGAAACCCCCAAATGGAACATTTTTAGCTACTTCCGCTTTCTCCCTTCTTAGCTACAGTGTGCAAGACCTACGGGGCGAAATCATGATCTTATGTGTGACAGCTTTGCCGGGAGGATTGCTTATGTAATCAGAAGGAATAAATACACGGATTTCTTCTCGTTCGGTATATATATTTATATATTTAGTGTATAAGACTCTCTATGAAGACCTGGAAATGTATATAATGATGTATTGGGAAAAGCCAAATTACCAGACTCCTGGGAGGAAGCCATCATAACTCTTATTCCAAAAGAAGATACGGATCTTAAACAAATAAAAAATTTAAATTCAATCTCGTTGAATTCGGATTATAAAAAATTTACTACAATAATTGCGGAACGACTAAAAATAATACTAAATCAAATAATACATTCGGATCAAAATGGTTTTTTACCTACGAGACAAATTAGGATCAACATGAGAACGGTGTTAAATGTCCTGGAATATTATGAAGCACACCCCGAAAAACAGGTTGCATTAGTATTCTTAGATGCTCAGAAGGCATTGGATAACCTTAATTGGCAGTTTATGTTCCAACAGATAGAAAATATGAGATTTGGAGAGAAGTTTGAACAAACGATAAAATCAATATATAAAATACAAAAGGCCAGAGTAATAATAAATGGGGAGCACATAGAGAAGGAAATAATAACAATAATGATAATGATAATAATAATAATAATGAGAGGATTGGTTTTTGGAGTCATGTTTTCCCAAATGGTGATGAACTGCAACTCACAGCATTCCCCACTCCTCCACTGTGCTTTTTAGGGCTGCTGGGGATGGTAGTCTGGAGCCCCCCATCCTCATCACGGCACCTCTTGCCCTCTCCCAGCCGCCCCCTCCGGGACCTGCCCTCCCCTCCAACCTCCTGAGCGCCATCGCAGCGGCGGGATCGTGGGAGCCCCTTTCCATGCTGCGCAGCCCTTCACCGCCAAAGCCTTTCCTGATTCATCAGACGTGAGAGGGGCACGGCCAGAGCACCAGTTCCTGCTCAGAAGGCGCCGCTTCTCCCCTCCCGGCCCGTCCAGCTGCACATGCAGGCATCGCCCTCTTCCCCGCCGCCTGGCTGCTTCCGAGGCCCGGAGCCCAACAAGCCAGGAAGGAGCCGCTCCTGCCCACCAGCCTCAGGGCCGCACTGGGCGCCAGAGGGCAAGGCGGCCTCCGACGGTGAGGGAGGTGGGCTGGGCAGTGCAGGGGGAAACTCCGGCGTTGCATGGAGGCAGCGGCCCAGACCTGGCTCAGCTCGGACCGGCCGCCCACGCAGCTGAGTCAGCCTGCGGTGCCGTCGGGGGTGCGTTTCAAGCCCCTGGGCTTGCCATGAGCTGGGAGACGGGGAGGACGCAGCCAGCAGCCGGCCGACATCCACATGGCCCCCAGGAGCACAGCCCGACTCCCGACAGTCAGCTGGGAGTTGGGTCGGAGTCCGGACATCGGTGGGGAACCGGCGGGGCTGCTACACACCACCCGGCTCCCGACAGCCAGCTAAGAGTCGGCCCCATGCACGTCAGCTGCCCTCCCAGCGCCCGCCGCTGCCCTGCTAGGCTTACCTGGGCCACCGCCCGTTTGGGGCAGTGGCAGGCAGGCCCAGGTGCTCCTGGGCGGCCATGGCAAGCAGCAGCGATGGTGCAGGCCGACCACCGGCTGGCCCAGCCGAAGGGAGGTAGGCCACCCGCCGGGCCCCACGCGCACCAGCTACCCTCCCAGCACCCTCCGCTGCCCCGCTAGCCTTACCTTGGCCACCACCCATTCGGGGTGGCGGCAGGCAGGCCTAGGTGCTCCTGGGCGGCCCTCCCACCCCTGGCCCTCTTTTATTTACATTTTTAGTAGTTGCTCAGCAGGGAGGGGTGGAAACTTCTACACAACTCGCCTTCACTGCAGACAACTTGCAGCAACGTTTGGCGACTGGGACTTTTGGCGGGCTCAGCAGGGAAGAGACAGCCTGGACAATTCCTATTGGCTTTTGAAAGCCAATAGAATTAGATTCTACTCAAGAGAATCTATTCTATTGGCTTTCAAAAGCCAATAGAATAAGAGGGAGTATCACAGCTAAGGAAAAGGGGAAAAAATGGCGGACTGCGTTGTTTGGCGACCCCCGTGAAATGGTCGTTCGACCCCAAATGGGGTCGCGACCCACAGGTTGAGAACCGCTGGATTAGAACAAGCAAATCAAAGCTTAGAAGGGGCAGTTGCAGCCTTGCAAATGGAGAAAGCTGTACACAACTTAATTCCAAAATATTCCTGAAGACAGAGAAGAAGACACAGCAGAAGTGATTATTAATCTACTGTCAGAGGCTTTAAAAACAGACCGAGCGGAGATACAAATGGAAATAGATGAAATATTTCAAATGAATTCAAGCTATGCAAGGAATTACAAATTACCCAGAGAAGTCCATGTAAGATTTATAAAGAAAACAATTAAGAGATGAGATACTGAGAAGAGTCAGAGATGAACCATTACAATAGAAGAATAAAGAAATTGTGGTGTTAAAGCAGATCCCTAAGAGAATAAGAGACACCCGAAGACAATATCACTTTCTAACTACAAAGTTAATTGCAAAAGGTGTAAACCTCAGATGGTGGATGTCAGAAAGGATCCTAATTAACAAGATATCGACTGGACTCGGTTTGGAAGGCACAAGACTTTGATGAAAGAAACCAAGCATTCCTAAATGAAAGAGCAGAACATCAACCAGAGGAGAGAAAAGGCCAGAAAAAGACAGAGGAAACAACTATACAGGCAGAAGAACAGAAAGAGAAGCCCGACCAGGAGGGTGAGGGAATGGCAAGAGAACAGAGGACTATGAGATCGAAGAGACCTAAATATAAGTAAACAAAATGGAGAAAGAAAACAGAATCTTTTTCAGTGAACATAAATGGACTGAATTCCCCATTAAATAGAAATGTTACTTTAATACCAAAAGAAGACTGATTTGACACAGATAAAAAATTACAGACCGATATCATTACTAAATGTGGATTATAAAATCTTTATTTTAATAATAGCGGAGAGACTGAAAAGATTTCTAACTCAATTGATACATCCAGATCAAAATAGATTTTTACCAAAGAGACAAATCAAAAGTAATCTTATAATGGACATATTGGAATATTACAAACTGTATCCAGGGAAATAATTGGCACTAATATTTTTAGATGCTCAAAAAGCGTTTGATAATGTTTCCTGGCAAGTTATGACCCAACAACTAGAAATAATTTATGTTGTAAGCCGCCCTGAGTTTTTGGAATAGGGCGGCATAGAAATCGAATTAAATAAATAAAAATTAAATAAAATAAATAATGGACCTTGGACAAAACTTTATAAATATAATTAAAACAATATGCTACAAACAAAGAGCGAAAGTGATTGTAAATGAAGACTACACAGAGAACTTTGAGATAAGAAAAGGTACAAGATAAGGATGTCCATTATCTCCATTGTTATTTATCTTAATTTTGGAAGTTTTAAATAGAAATATTAAACAAGATACAGAAATCAAAGGACTAGAAATGATAGGTAAAACTTATAAATTGCAAGCATTTGCAGATGATTTGGTATTTATTTTAGAAGAACCCTTGGAGATGATTTCTATACTACTGGAAAAAATAGAACAGTGTGGAGAAATAGCAGGACTGGAAATAAATGGGCTGTATTATATGTAAATGTTAATTCTGATGGCCCAGAATAAGATCTTTCTCTTTCTTAGGCATCTGACATAGATGTGCTCTGCAGTTGAACAAGAGAAAATAAGTTCACATCTCCTAATATAATCTGTCAGTTGAAAATTTAATTGAAATTTTACAGTTCTATTCTTGGGAGTCTTTTAGATTTCATTGCTTTAATTGAATACTAATATTTGTAAGTCATTCAGGGTGAAAAGACAAATTGCATACATTCCCAATTCAGCTCTGAGGGCAGTAGCTGAAGTCCTTTTGTCTACCTCCAGGATGCTCCTCAGATGCTGAGATTTAGTTTGTTCTAGTAGTGATATATATTAAGCACCAAACTTCAATTCGATATTAGAGTTTCAGGGTAACTTTGTCATTATTAGTTTAACTAACCTGTAATTTCTAGAGTCCTATTTATTCTATTTTATTTATATATAGGGATACTATTATTGCCAACTTGAATCCAACTGGATATTACAGATAGTATTTATATGTGAAATGAACATGCCAATATAGGGCTTCACAACTTGGGATATTTTTGGAACATCTGAATATCTGCTTTCCAGGGACCTTATTGCTCTTCAGGCTGTTTATGACGAATCTGAACATGAAAAAAACCAAGTTTACTAAAATGGTGAAAAGCAGCTCTTGAATTCCATGGAGAAGATATGATGGCATCTATTGCTACCCATCACCAACCCACTCACTTTATCAGATAGAAGAAAAAGACACACAAACCTGTGGGACTTTGCAAATGCCTGTTAATGTTGACATCTGGATGGAGATGTCCCTGGCAGCTCCATCAAGAAGAGCCAAAAGATTGTCTCTCCTTCCACAGCCATAATTGGGAACACTGGCTTCTCCAGTGGAGAGAATGTCCAGCAAGGCATTCAAAGTGCTTAAAGTGCTCAAATAGTTGCTCTGGAGGTTGTAGCCAAGTGTGAGATTGTGCAGCAACTGGGAATTCTTGTTGATCAGTTGAACAGCAAAAATGAAGCCTAGGATTTCTGAATAACCAAAAGAAAGCCTACTGTAAAAAAAATGTTCATGTTATTATCATCATACCACTAATAAATTCTTTTTTTAAAAAAATGCAATCCTCTTTGTCTCCTTAAGCCTACTGAGCCTTAGGCCAACATTGATCCAAAACCAAAGATCATTTAGTTCAGTAATCAAGTAACAAACCAAAGAATCTACAGCAGCGGTTCTCAACCTGTGGGTCGCGACCCCATTTGGGGTCAAACGACCATTTCACGGGGTTCGCCAAACGCCGCAGTTCGCCATTTTTTTTGGGTCGGCCAATTTTTTTTGGGTCGGCCATTTTTTTCCCCATTGCGATGTGGGCCGTCACGCCGCTCATGCGCGATGCGGGCCTGCCATTTTTTTGGGTCAGCCATTTTTTTCCCCATTGCGATGTGGGCTATCGCGCCGCACATGCGCGATGCAGGCCCGCCATTTTTTATTTGGGTCGGCCATTTTTCCCCCTTTGCAATGCGGGCCGTCGCGCTGCGCATGCGCGATGCGCCCATTGCGCCACGCATGCGCAATGCACCATCGTGCCGTGCATGCGCAATGCGCCCGTCATGCCACGCATGCGCGATGTGGGCTGGGGTCAAGCCCCGGAAAAGGTTGAGAACCGCTGATCTACAGGGAGAGGAAAATAATCTCAACTTCTTTCAATTTTTTCCATCCCCATTTTTGGATTGAGTTTCCTCCACAAAATAAGAAGAAAGAGGTAAGCAATAGAAATCAAAATCATTCAGGGAGTTAGACAGGTCTTGTAATATAGAACTTGATGAAATAAGGAGGGGGAAAAAAGAGTATTAGGTGTGCAAATGGAGGGAATGTAACTCCATCACCCTGAATGACTTACAAATGAAACTGATTAGAAGGAGCACAGTTGAAAGGGAACACTCTATGCGATATTTCTGTTACAGTGGTGATCATAGCGATGAGATGGTCTCCTGGCCTGACTCAGCAGGCATTTCATTCGAAGCCTCCCAGAGACTGACTGGGACACCAACAGCATCAGAAGCAGAAGGTCCATAGTTCTTGGGGCTGAAGCAATCTCCTCCCCAAATCTTAACAAAAACAAAAG
>JARGCV010000102.1:600000-945000 GCA_034064705.1 Bothrops alternatus
CTTACTGTCCAGCAACTCTGTGGCTTACAGTGTCATGAAACACTATATAAAGCCGTGATGGCGAACCTTTTAGAAACCGAGTGCCCAAACTGCAACCCCAAACCCACTTATTTATCGCAAAGTGCCAGGGCTGCATCAGCATTGTGGTGCCTTTGGGAGGGGGGGTGGCCCACTGGGTGGCCGTGGCTGCAGTGGTCACAGCAGACTGGGTGAGTGTGGCCGGGGCCAGTCCCTCGCCATCTCCGGGGCATCCCCAGGGGGCCAACGCCACTTGCTCACTTCCTGCCCTGTCGCTTCCAAACGCCACGTGCTGGCTACTCTGTTGAACTCTGCTGGGGCAACGGCACGCGTGCCCATAAAAAGGGGTCTGAGTGCTGCCTCTGGCGTGCGTGCCATAGGTTCACCACCACTGATATAAAGCAGTTGGAGCGATAAACCAGTAAACATTAAAATTAAAACATTAAAATGAACAAAAACCCTTGTTAATAATTTGTCAGTTAGTAATATGGTGGTTAAATGAATTTGGCATCCCCATGGACTTCGCTGGTCAGAAGGTCGCAAAACGGGATCACAGGACCCCAGGACCTTGGAGCCGACATAAGTACGGGCCTGTTGCCAAGCGGCTGAATTTTGATCACGTGACCACGGGAATGCTGCAACAGAGTCGGCCTTCTCCAGGTCCCATCAGCCAGACAGTGTCGCCTGGCGGGGCCTAGGGGAAGAGCCTTCTCTGTTGCGGCCCCGGCCCTCTGGAATCAACTCCCCCCGGAGATCCGTATCGCCCCCACCCTCTCCGCCTTTCGTAAACTGCTCAAGACACATCTTTGCCGACAGGCCTGGGGCAGTTAACATCTTGCCCCTAGCCAGTGTATGTTTGTGTGCATGTTTGTTTGGATGATTGATTTTTAACTCGGGTTCTTTTTATATATGTATTTTATGCTAGATTTCTATTTATGCTGTGAGCCGCCCTGAGTTCCTGGAATAGGGCGGCATAGAAATAAAATTAATAATAATAATAATTAATAAGTTGTTAAGTGTGAAAAAAATGGCCGTAAGTTACTTTTTTCAGCACCGTTTCACTTCGAACGGTCACTAAATGAGCGGTTGTAAGTCAAGGAACTACCTGTATTAACTACCATTCCGGTCAAAATGGTTGGCGACAGACTGCTGTGTGAATGTGAGCCATCACATCTCTTCTGCTTTTCTGAAGCTGTACACAGTTATGTGACCCAGGTCTGGGGTGGGTCTGCCTTATAAGAAGGGGTGGGTGGCCTGTGACAGTGGGAGGGAGACAGGAAGGAATGACAGAGTGGTCTGTTCTTGCTTGGCTCAGTCTACCGGTAGTCCTCGACTTACAAACACAATTAAACTCAGCGTTTCTCTTGCTAAGCAAAACAGCTGTTAAGTGAGCTTTGTCCCATTTTACGACTCTTCTCGCCACTGTTGGTCAGCGAATCACTACCGTTGTGAAGTTAGGAACACGGTTGTTAAGTGAATCTGGCTTCTCTTATTGACTTCGCTTGTCGGAGGGTCACAAAAGGTGATCCCGGCACACTGCCGCTGTCATGAATACATGCCAGTTGCCAAGCAGCTGAATTTTGATCATGTGACCCTGGAGATGCTGCAGTGGTTGTAAAGTGTGAAAAACTGTCTTATGTCACTTTTTTTTCCCAATGCCATTGTAACTTCGAACCGTCATTTAAACAAATAGCTGAAAGTCGAGGACCACCTTTTGGGCTTTTTGCCTTTTGGGCTGTTTCACAGTTATAACCCCCTAATGAATTTTGGCTCTGTAATCTAATTGTATTCAACCCGTTCTAATTCATTCCGGTTTATTTGTGCTTTTCAGTTCTCCAGTATATATTTAAAATGTTATCAGTTGTGTCCCTAAAATGTTTTTATGAAAACCGAAGCAATGATAAAAGAAGAGGGCGAATGCTAAGTGAAGAGATATATTCCTGATTTCTATTCCTGCCTCGCAGGGTCACATCTTCCCTTTATTTTCATTATTCAGAGAACTGACAGTGACAATTTCCAAGCAAGCTATCTATAATCTACCCCCCTTGCTAACCAGTAATGAATTTAATTGTCCTTGATTGCTGCTGAATTTCAAAAGAATTGCATTTCCTTGAAACGAATTGCCAAAAAAAAACTTGCAGCTCCTTCTTAGAATACTTCAGTTGTAGCTGATGATTGCAGCTGTTTGTTGCCACAGCGTGATATGAAAATAGAGAGGGATGAAAAGATATAAGCTTAATTATCCATGGGGAGAGAAGGACAAGGCTCTTTTTTGTGGGATTTAAGAGTACATATATATATGGCTAGTCCTCACTTTATGACCACAATTGAGCCCAACATTTCTGTTGCTAAGTGAGACATTTGTTAAGTGAGTTTGCCCCAATTTGTGAACTTGCTTGCCACAGTTATTAAGTGAAATCACTGCAGTTGTTAAGTTAATAACACGGTTGTTAAGTGAATCTGGTTTTTCCGTTCACTTTGCTTGTCAGGAGGTCGCTAAAGGGGATCACATGACCCCGGGACACTGCGACCGTCATAAATATTGAGTCAGCTGCCAAATTTTGATCACGTGATTGTGAGGATGTTGCAACGGTTGTGGGAAAAACGGTCGCGAGTCACTTTTTTCAGTGCTGTTGTAGCTTTGAACGTTCACTAAGTGAACTGTTGAAAGTCGAGGACTACCTGAGACAGTGAACCTTTTACTGATTTCACACTGGGAGTTAAAAACAGTCTTTTTTGATTCTGATTGTATCATTTTATTTTTTTGTTCGCCGAATCTGGGACACTATTAAGTATCTCGTTTGCCCTGATCTATTTAAAAAGTGGGGCAGTTCTGATGATATTATAAGAAAAAGCAATGAGGTCCTTCTCCACATTTGTTTTATTTTAAAGCTGAAAGTAAAACTAATAGATACTATATCCAAGTCTCCTGATGCAGTGTTAGTGTAGAACAGGGGTGTCAAACTCAATTTCATTGAGGGCCGCATCAGCATTGCGGTTGCCCTCGGGGTGTGTTTGTGTGGCCAGGATGGGTGCGACCTACTAGATGGGTGTGGCCTACTGGGTGGGCATGGTTCGCATCAAGGGTACCTGTGGGGGCCTCGGCAGGAGGGGGACAGATCTGAGGGTCTCTGGCAGAAGGGGGGGACCGGGACAAGCGCCAAGGCATGGTCCATTTCTTCATTACTGACAAAGGGGGACACCTCCCCAGCAGGCACCCAGGGGGCGCGGCCGACGAGGCAGGGGCTGGTTCCTCACTGTTTCTGGACAGTCTTGTGGAGCTAAGACTGAATGCGTTTCAGCATAGATGGCCACCACAAAATTATACATTGGGTCCCAGCCGGCCGGCCTGGGCCAGGGCCAAGGCAGTGGGGGCCGTTCCCTCACTGTTTCCAGGATGGCTTCGCGGGCCACATGAAACCACTTCGCGGGCCGCATCCGTCCCCCGGGCCTTGTGTTTGACATGTCTGGTGTAAATGCATCTGATCTTCCGACAATAAACCTAGATTGGTACTGATAGAAGAGAATAGTTGTATCTCAGGAGTCCTTGGTGCTCTCTGAGTGCTAGTTAGTGCTAGGCCTGCTAATGATACCTAGTTGGGTAATGAACCGTCTGCAAGAAACCAGCCAAGCTCAGAGAGCACCAAGGACCCCACAAACCTAGCTTGTTTACTGCTCACTCATACTGGAACTGGTCCACCAAAGCCCAATCTTCTTAGAGCGGTCCTCCCAAAAAACTATACACGACTAACTACAATATTTGAATACAGACCACTTTTCAATACTGTCCTTAATCTTGGTTGTACTAGCTGAGAATGTTCGGTATTGTGTTCATAAGAGAGCAGAAGGGGATACTCAACTTTTTCAATCAAAAGCATAGTTTTCTACATTCTTCTCAGATCAGGCCACTTGGGGAATAACTGTGTCCCAGTGTGGAAATTTTGGTGTTAATTACACTATAATCTGCTAAATGGAGAAATCAGTTAGCCTCAGAAGGCTAGTCACTTCTCCCTAATCATTTTCTAAGAATAGAATCTTTCCTACGATGGCCGTTTTTAAAATTATTGATTTTGATACAGTAAAATGACTGTGGCTACACTGGAGGAAATTATTTTTGTGTTGTTCAAATACAGGCAGTCCTCAACTTACACTTCATTTAATGACCATTAAAAGTTCCACACTTAACAACCGTTGCAGCATCCCCATAGTCACATGATCAGGCACTTGGCAACTGACTCCTACTTATGACAATTGCAGTGTCCCGGGGTCACGTGATCCCCTTTTGCGACCTTCTGACAAGCAAAGTCAATGGGGAAGCCGGATTCACTTAACAAACAACTGCAGTGATTCACTTAACAACTGTGATAAGAAAGGTTGTAAAACAGGGCAAAATGCACTTAACTACCTCACTTAGCAACATCAATGTTGGGCTTAGTTGTGATCATATGTACATGGACATAAAAAACTTGAAACGACATTACTCCACACATAATTTGCCAAAGAACGTTACCTAATATTTTACACATCTAAATAGAAATTAAACTATTATGAATTGTATAATATGTGAGAGGATTAATATGGTATATTACTTAAAGAGCTAGATCAGTAAAAAGTAGACCCATAATTCAATTCTTGCTTAGGATAGAATCAGTCATAGACTGAGATATGTTAACTAAGTCATTTTCTGCAGGGTGATAAATTGCTTCATGTTATTGGAGCTGCTTGGAGAAAAGATTGATATAACTGTGAGAACCACTTAACAGAACAACAGAGTAATAATAATAATAATAATAATATAAATAAATAAAAAGTAAAAATAATAAAATTCGCCATTAGTCAATTGCAAAAGGCAGCCTTACTAGGAACTGCTTCCATCCTGAGACGATATCTGTAATACCATCAATTCAAACATCCACATCTGCCTATCCCAGGTCCATGGGAAGGACTCGATAGGTAGACAAAAATGCCAAATCAAGTTTGAACATCTGGCTGACTGTGCAATGATCAATAATAATAATTAGCGCTACTGATTATACATACAACCTGCCTTGCCTACCCTACAAGGTTCCATCCCAAAAAGGTGCCGGAACTCCGTTCTGGGCGTTCTATGACAAAAAAAGCCCTGATAATAATAAAAGTTTGAAGGGACCTTGGAGGTCTTCTAGTCCAACCCCCTGCTCAGGCAGGAAACCCTATACCATTTCAGACAAATGGCTGTCCAGTCTCTTCTTAAAGACTTCCAGTGTTGGAGCATTCACAGCTTCTGGAGGGAAGTTGTTCCACTGGTTAATAATAATAATAATAATAATAATAATAATAATAATAATAATAATAATAATAATAAAGTTGGAAGGGACTTGGAGGTCATCTAGTCCAATCCCCTGCTCAAGCAGGAAACCCTATACCATTTCAGACAAATGGCTGTCCAGTCTCTTCTTAAAAACTTCCAGTGTTGGAGCATTCACTGCTTCTGGAGGCAGGTTGTTCCACTGGTTAATTGTTCTCACTGTCAGGAAGTTTCTCCTTAGTTCTAGGTTGCTTCTCTCCTTGCTTAGTTTCCACCTGTTGGAAAATAGCTTGACTCCCTCTTCTTTGTGGCAGCCCCTGAGATATTGGAACACTGCTATCATGTCCCCCTCGTCCTTCTCTTCATTAAACTAGACATACCCAATTCCAGCAGCCTTTCCTTATATGCTTTAGCCTCCAGTTCCCTAATCATCTTTGTTGCTCTTCTCTGTACTCTTTCTAGAGTCTCAGCATCTTTTTTACATCGTGGTGACCAAAACTGGATGCAGTATTCCAAGTGTGGCCTTACCAAGGCCTTGTAAAGTGGTATTAACCCTTCACGTGATCTTGATTCTCTCCCTCTGTTAATGCAGCCTAGCACTGTGTTGGCCTTTTTGGCAGCTGCAGCACACGGCTGGCTCATATTTAGCTGATTGTCCACTAAGATTCCGAGGTCCCTCTCACAGTTACTGCTATTGAGCAAGGTACCCCCTATACCAGCGATTCTCAACCTATGGGTCGCGACCCCATTTGGGGTCGAACGACCGTTTCGCGGGGGTCGCCGGACACCGCGGCCCGCCATTTTGTTTTTGTTTTTTTTCATCGCGCGCGCCGCGCATGTGCGGTTCGGGCCGTTGCGCGCGCGCGCAGCACATGCACGGATCGGCCCGTCGCGGTCCGCCATTTTTTTTGTCGTGTGCGCCACGCATGCGCAGATCGGGCCGTCGTGCGCGCGCCGCGCATGCTTGGATCGGCCCGTCGCGGTCCGCCATGTTTTTTTTGGTTTTGTTTTTTTTCGTCACGGGCGCGCCATGTATGCGCGGATCGGCCTGTCGCGGTCCGCCATATTTTTTTATCATCGCGCGCGCCGCGCATGCGCGGATCGGCCTGGCGCACGCGCCGGGGTCGCGCCACGCATGCGCGGGGCAAGTGGGGTCTCAACCTGAAAAAGGTTGAGAACCACTGCCCTATACGATACCTGTGCATTTGGTTTTTCTTGCCTAAATGTAGGTTAACTTCTGAAGGCCCGCAGTTCCACATTGCTTCATACGTTGCCTTCTTAAATGGCTAGTCGACAGAAGGATTTTGGATTGTCAACTTGCACTCACTATAATTCTGTCTTTTTCTCTCCCTTAGATTAATGTTGCAATGTAGAAAGCCTCTCAAAGTTTCTGATGAATTGATACAGCAGTACCAGAGCAAGAACCAATACTTAGCAGCTATAGTAGCTGACCAGGGGCTTGAAATGGACCCATATGCATTTGTTGATGGAGATGAAGAGTTCCCATTTCCTGATAAAAAGGATAGGCCAAACAGTGACCGAGAAATAGGGAAAAAACATAAGGTAAGTGGAAAAAAACAACCAAGAAGATATAAACCAGTACAGTCAGCATTAATATCAAGGATCTAGGGTTTTTTCCTGAGACGTTTTAACGTGATAGATTAAACACAACAGGAGCACAACTGTACAATTCTATCAATAGAAGAGAATATTTGCAGCTCCAGGGTTGAGCTGTGGGGTGCTTAGTGCTGTGTGTGCTTGACTGTTTTCTTACAGACATTTCATTATCCAAATAGTTAACATCATCAGTGCAGTAGGGTTTGTTTAGAATGTCAAAAGTTTTCTTAAAAATACAAATAACGAAATTCTGTCAGATATGTGCTTCAGTTGCTAGTCCCATCTAAAATATTTATTGATATCTCAGTACAAAAAGCCTAGTGACAGGAAGATTTTGATCACCCTGTGATCAGGATACAGACTTTGTATGAATTTGTTTCTGCTAGAAGCTTTTTTTCCGTTTGCATTCCACTGGTAAATTGTTCTATCAGAAAATCTCTCCTTAGTTCTAGGTTGGTTCTCTCTTTGATTAGTTTCCATCCATTTCTAAAGGAAAGGAAAGGAAAAGAAAAAGAGAAGAAAAAAAAAGAAAAAAGAAGAAAAAAAGAAGAAAGAAAAGTATTTTACTCAGATTTTGGATGGGGTTGTGCACAAAATACTTTGTTGGTCTGTGATTCTGCTTTGTTAGATAGATAGATAGATAGATAGATAGATAGATAGATAGATAGATAGATAGATAGATAGATAGATAGATAGATAGATAGATAGATAGATAGATAGATATGGATGGATAGATAGATAGATAGATAGATAGATAGATAGATAGATAGATAACCTTATTATCATCTTTTACTGTGGGCACAATGGCTCATATTAAAAATGACATTTAGCTGCTTGCTCTCAAATTGTTCACATACATAACACACATTTAAACATACTATATACAATGTATGTATAGACCTATACCCTTACATATAAGTAACTTATAAATATTATCTAGCCTTTTTAACTTTGAAGATGCTGTAGCTGAGAGAGTAGAACACAGAGATCTTAATTTGTCTCAAAGATGTTCATGTAAAAAGATCTTGGTACAGCGGCTCTTTAAAGGGAATCAACTATCAATGAACGAGAGAAGTGCTCTGCTAAGTAGTTGGTCTCAGTGGATGACAGAATCTAATTGTTTATGGGTTATCACATATCCCTCTTCATGTGCGCTGCTGACTGCTACCTTTTTCACAGCCTGAAGATGGAACACCCAATGTTGGAGAAGATGCAATGTCCCTTTTCAGCCCTTCAGTCAAACAAGGTAAAAATTTCTTATTGGCTTATTGTTTTTTTTAAAAAAATCTGTTAAGAGTAACAGCAATGTATTCGTTTGTTTGATAGCGGAGCCTCTAAGGGAATTACTACCTGCAGTCGAAATGTTATAATTTAGATAATGCCTAATCGTGAACCTTTGACCTTGGTCCTCTTTCAGCAATAGATGCGCAGCGTGTTCCCCCTCACAATCGCACGGCTTCAACAAGTTTGTTTCATGAAAATGACCTGGTTGTCTCCTACACTGACCTTGACAATCTCTTCAACTCTGATGAAGATGAGCTGACAGTAAGTACGGTAGCTTTTTAAGTGTGGGAGCTTTATATTGATGTGATGAGGGTGATCTGTTGCTGCTGCCCTGGGGGATGAAGTGGGGTTTTTATGGGGTGGATTTTTAAAAGCCGTAAACTGTCAGCAACGTGTGATTTAGGTGGCCACACATTTATTTAATAATATCAATCAATCAGAATAGAGCCGGAAGGGAGCTTCAAGGTCTTCTAGTCTAACCCCCTGCTCAAGCAGGAGACCCTATACCAGTTCAGACAGGTTGCTATCCAGTCTTTTCTTAGAAACCTCCAGCGATGAAACATCCACAACTTCTGAAGGCAAAGCTGTTCTACTGGCTAATTATTCTCACTGTCAGGAAAATTTTCCTTAATTCCAAGTTGCTTCTATTTGTTTAGTTTCCATCCATTGTTTTTTGTCTTGCCTTCGGGTGCTTTGAAAAATAAGTTGACCCCCTCTTCTTTGTGGCAGCCCCTCAAATACTGGAATTTTGCTATCATGTCCCCCCCAGTCCGTCTTTTCTCGGCCATACCGAATTCCTGCAACCGTTTTTCATATGTTTTTGTCTCCAGGCCCTTATTTGCTCTTCTCTGCACTTTCTCCCCAAAGTCTCAACATCTTTTTTGTAATGTGGGGACCAAAACTGGATGCAGTATAATCAAAGAGCATAGCATAGTTATTCCACTGTAGAATGTACAACAATACAGGTAGTCCTTGACGTAAATTACAACCATTCATTTAGAGATTGTTCAAAGTTTCAATGGCACTGAAAAAAGTGAGTGATGACCATTTTTCACACTTAATGACTTTTGCCGCATCCCTACGCTCAAGAGATCAAAATTCAGAGTCTTGGCCCATTGGCTCCTATTTATGACAGATCAGCATCCAGCGGTCACGTGATCCCCTTTTGCCACCCTCTAACAAGCAAAGTCGATGGGGAAGCCAGATTTACTTAACAACCAGGTTGCTAATTTAACAACTGCAGCAATTTACTTAACAACTATGGCAAGAGGGGTCATAAAATGGGGAAAAATTCACTCAACACCTGTCTTGCTCATCGGTGGAAATGTGAGGCTCAGTTGAAGTTATATGTTGAGGACTACCTGTGTTCTTACACAATACGCAATAAGTGTTCTTTTTTTATTTTTTGCAACCTCTGTCCCACTGGTTTAAACAAAATGTATACGTGAAACTAATGTTAACCCTTGGCTGTCTATGTTGCTTACAGTACTATGTGTGCTGCTCTCTTTCCTGTTGTGTGATAAAGGTATTGTGTAGTTTGGGGAAGTCAGTTCGTGGGTCAAGTATGGAGGTTACAGGGGTGCAGTTCCCTGTTGCACAGTTCTGCAGCTACAAGACTTTGTCTGGAAGGAGAAAGCTTCCTAAATTGTAAACTGGCTTTTTTACGTCTGGATTCTTTCCCCATTTCTCAGCCTGGAAATGTTAATAGGATTCCTAGATGCTTTTTTGACGGGTGGGGGGGGGATGTAACTTCATGACTTAGTAAATGACACAAATACCACAGAAAGAAACCTCATCACATCATTCCAAAGGACACAGTTTGTACAGTGAGTTTGATCTCAGGTGCTGAAAGTAACCTACAAGTAATTGGGTAAGCTTGTAACAGAATAGCATAGTTGGAAGGGACCTTGGAGGTCTTCTATCTAGTCCAACACCTTGATCAAACAGAAAACCCTATACCAGGGGTAGGCAACCTTGGCTCTTTTATGACTCATGGACTTCAGCTCTCAGAATTCCTGAGCCAGCTATTCTGAGAGTTGAAGTCCACGAGTCATAAAAGAGCCAAGGTTGCCTACCCCTGCCCTATACCATTCCAGACAAATGGTTGTCCAATCTATTCTCGAAAGCCTCCAGTGTTGCAGCACCCACAACTTCTGGAGGGAAGCTGTTCCACTGATTAATTGTTCTCACTGTCAGGAAGTTTCTCCTTAGTTCTAGGTTGCTTCTTTCCTTGATTAGTTTTTTCCATCCGTTGCCTCTTGTCCTGCCTTAAGTTACTCCTCCAGTGAAGTTGGTGCTTCTGAGAAGAAGCCATTCTTTTAGATCAGTGGTTCTCAACCTTTTTAATGCCACGACCCCCAACCGGTCATAAGTCGAGGACTACCTGTATTTCCCTGCCCGGGAGTGCCACACATGCGTGGTGCCGCCCCATGCGCCGGCCGAGGCATAGCTGGCAAGGGGCAGCAACGTCGCAGGGCGACCACCAGCTGGCCCAGCCCAAGGGAGGTAAGGCACCCGCCAGGCCCCACGCGCACCAGCAACCCTCCCTGCGCCCGCTGGCCTCCCACCTCCCACCCCTGGCCCTCTTTTACTTACATTTTTAGTAGTTGCTCAGCAGGAAGGGGTGGAAACTTCCAGACAGGTCACCTTCGCTGCAGACAACTTGCAGCACCGTTTGCAGACTGGGACTTTTGGCGGGCTCAGCAGGGCAGAGACAGCCTGGACAATTCCTATTGGCTTTTGAAAGCCAATAGAATTAGACTCTATTCAAGAGAGTCTATTCTATTGGCTTTCAAAAGCCAATAGAATAAGAGGGAGTAGCACAGCTAAGGAAAAGGGGGAAAAATGGCGGACTGCGTTGTTTGGCGACCCCCATGAAATGGTCGTTCGACCCCAAATGGGGTCGCGACCCACAGGTTGAGAACTGCTGTTTTAGATGGCCAGTTGCTTCCAACTGATGTACTGTGTTAGTGGGGTTATACTTAGCATCACACTATCTTCCATACATCTTAGTATATGAAATAAATGGTCCTGGTCCTGGGGGTGATGCTGATGAATTTTCTCTCTGTTTTACTCTCAAATTTAACGGCCATGCAGAAACAGTTACCCAGATGTTGTCAACGGAACATATGCAGATCATTGAAGCTTTTACTTATATGAAGTGGTTTGGATAATACTTTTGTTTCATTAGCTCAGCTGTTTGCTTGAATTTTTTATTAATTTTAAAATATGGTTAATTGTTTTTACATTTTTTTTTAAAATTTGTCCAGCGTTACAATTTGGAACTTATGCCCCTGGGATGTTTATTCATTTATTTTTTTCCCCATTCTTTCATTCCTAGCCGGGATCTAAAAGAATACTGAATGGAACAGATGACAAGTCTGGTTGCAAAGAGTCAAAAGCTGGAAACCTGGACCCATTGTCATGCATAAGTAAGTTGCTTTCTTCTAGTATTATGATTTTTCTTGGGTTATCTTTGTAGTCTGATAATGAGAAACTTTATGATGGAAGCAGGTACAGTACCAGCTAAAATGAAAAAACAAAACAAAAAACAAATTAGTTCCCACTAGTTGATGCTTGTAAAAATGCTGTTCTAGGACAGCTGTCTCATATTGTCAGAAAATTAGGTAGGTTGCAGTCCAACTGAACTGGAATTCACCACATTGGGGAAACCTGGCTTAGGTTAATAATAATGATGATGATAAAGTTGGAAGGGACCTTGGAGGTCATCTAGTCCAACCCCCTGCTCAGGCAGGAAACCCTATACCATTTCAGACAAATGGCTGTCCAGTCTCTTCTTAAAAACTTCCAGTGTTGGAACATTCACCGCTGCTGGAGGCAGGTTGTTCCACTGGTTAATTGTTCTAACAGTGAGGAAGTTTCTCCTTAATTCCAGGTTGCTTCTCTCCTTGATCAGTTTCCATCTGTTGCTTCTTGTTCTGCCTTCAGGCGCTTTGGAGAATAGCTTGACTCCTTCTTCTTTGGGGCGGCCCCTGAGATACTGGAAGACTGCTATCCTGTCCCCCCCTCGTCCTTCTCTTCATTCAACTAGACATACCCAATCCCAGTAACCGTTCCTTATATGCTTTAGCCTCCAGTCCCCTAATCCTCTTTGTTGCTCTTCTCTGCACTCTTTCTAGATTCTCAACATCTTTTTTATAAGGTACCAAAGCTGGAGGGGGTCCCTGGTGTTCTTCTGGGCTTGGTTGTTTTCTTGCAGATGTTTCATTACCCAAACTAGGTAACATCATCAGTGCTAGCCTGATGTTACCTAGTTTGGATAATGAAATGTCTATAAGAAAGCAACCAAGCTCAGAGAGTACCAAGGACCCCTCATTTCAACTCTGAGCTACGGATATTCTCCTTTATTAGTACGTGAGCACACACAGAAAGTAGATTTTTCAACCATCTAAGAAACAAATTCCAGTCTTAGAGATGAACACTTTGGAATTGACACTTGGGATGGTGCAGGACTATGAACGGGTTTCCAGAAAACATTGCAGACTATAGGAACCATTTGCGCTTCAGTTTGAGATGCAGACAACGCAGACTCATCCCCCAATAGCCTGTGTGCCCATCTTCAACTGGGAAGGGACCCAGGGCAGAAAACATCCTGCAGAAAGCCCAGCTCCAACTTCTCAATGAAAGAATAAGACAGGTTAATTTTACCATTGAGGTTTTGAAAGAGAGAGTGGAAGACAAACTCCAAGAGCTTAAATCACTTCTGCCAGCAAAAGTATTGGAGAAGGTCACAGAATTTATGAAGAAGGCAAAAGTAGCTTAACACAACAAAGGCAAAGAATGACAAAAAGGCAAATTTTCTACCCTGCAGTTTAGACAAGAAAAACAGAAGACCCCCAACCCTACCAGAACTGAAGACATTTGTTGGATGAGAAGCGAAATGTCTTCAAGAAAAACGAAGTCCAGTTGCCTTTTGGAAAAAGCACGTTTGGGACAATCTTAGATATAAAGTATTTATTTATTTATTTATTTTATTAATTGGACTTGTATGCCGCTCCTCTCCGGAGACTCGGAGCGGCTTACAACATATACAAAACATCAAAGAATCTAAGTCCAATCAAAATATTAAAACTAGACACCCAACACACGTACAACTTTCAAACAACAAACCACAATCAGCCCCAGGCCTGCCGGCAAAGATAGGTTTTAAGATTCTTCTGGAAGGCCGGGAGAGTGGGAGAAACGCGGACTTCAAGGGGCAGTTGGTTCCAGAGGGTGGGGGCCACAACAGAGAAGGCCCTCCCCCAGGACCTGCCAAATGACATTGTTTCGCTGACGGGACCCGGAGGAGGCCGACCCTGTGCGCTCTCACCGATCGTAGGGAAGTATGTGGCAGAAGACGGTCCCGTAAGTATCCTTATTGAACTGGCAAAGAACAATCCATAGATTGAAATGGAGTGGAGCAAAAACAAGATTCAGATTCAAAATTGCTGAACTGGCAAAGAACAATCCACAGATTGAAATGGAGTGGAGCAAAAAACAAGATTCAGATTCAAAATTTTGCAAGACTGAAAGAATTGGACTTACATTTCCTGACCTTAAATTATATTATTGAGCAAGCTGTTTCTTATGGATAACAGAACTGATAAAAATCTCCAAATAGCAGATAAAATGACCATTTTAAATGATAAAACTAGCCAACAGACTTCAGAAGTAGGTTACGGTACACAGAAACAGAAAAAGAAAATAAAAGAATTTGTTAGGATATATTATGAGACAAAACTTGTTACAAATATGGAATCTTCTGTAAATAAGGATAATAGGTCTTTACCATTAGCATCACCATCAATTATTTTTTACATCAAAGATAACCACAGCAAGTTTTAGGTATGTATGCTAATATGGTACATTCATCCTCAAAAAATAGACTAAGGACTTGGCAAGATTTGCTTAATATAGGTAGGAATTTACCATAGTTAATTAATTTATAAATTGCTGGAAGAATAACAAATGACCTCAAGACTCAAGAATGGGCCCTGAGAAGGATGACAGAAGTCAAAGCACCAATACAAGTCAAGACCATTTACTGGGATATATGTACAAATTGTTACTGAAATATGCCATGGAGATGGAACAAATTAAAAATTGCATGATAAAGTGCATGCAAAACTTCAAGGAAGTAGTTACAGTGGAACAATGGGAAGAGCTGTAAAAAAATCAATAACGTTCACTCAAGCTATACTTTGAGGCAAAATTGGTATAAACTGTTTTAAAGAGGGCATATAACTCCATCAATGATTGCCAGGATGGACAGATCATGTATAATAAGTGTTGGAATTGCCATGAAGAAGAAGGAACATTTTATGACACGTGGTGTTCGTACAAAAATACCTAAATGTATCTGGAAGGAAGTGTAACAAAATATACCGAAATTTGGCCTAAAACCATAAATATTTTATTAGGAGTATAGTAATTACAGGATGTATAAATGAAAAGTATTATAATTTACTAAAATATATGGTGATAGCAGCAAGAATAAATTATGCTCTGTCCTGGAAAAATGAAATTTGTTTGTTGATACAAGCTTGGGAGACCAAAATTGGAGAGCAGGCAGCAAAAGCAAAACTAATCGTATATATTCATAAAAGAATATTAACTAAATTTAAGCAGAAATGATTCCCTTATTCATGACGTACTATACAGCAAAGCAAATTTAGATATTTAGAATATGATTTCTAAAGTTGTCGATGGAGATTCTCAAGCATCCAGGTCACGGTTATCCCCAAGGTGCTTTTTCCAAAAGACAAATGGACTTTTTTTTGTTTTTTGTTTTCCTTTCAAATGTTTTATCCAAAAAACTTCTTCGGAACTGAAGAAGACTCTTTTCCTTTTCAAAGGAAAAAAAAAAACAACCAAGAAAATCCAGTTGCTTTGGAAAAAACACCTTGGGAATTTCTAGAGTTAAAAGAATCATTAAAATCGACAAAATGAAATGATTTAAACAGATATAAGCAGCAATCACCAATGTTTAATCTTCCGGTGCAAAAGACAAATATTTAAGTGGTGATTAGTGGTTGGGGAAAATGAAACAGGGAAAGGGAGAAAGCTTCCTTCATCACATTTTTATCATGGTTCATTTTTTATTTCTGTATAATTGTAAGCCGCTTAGAGTCATCTGGTGATGAGATGAGTGGCAAATACATGGGAGGGAGGGAGGGAGGGAGGGAGGCAGGAAGTTTCTTGATTTCTGTGCAATTTTAGGTTAAGCTTATATAACTTTTTTTTAAAAAAAGATATCCCATTTATTCTGGTGGTCGCAGTAGAAGTGAGAGAGAACTATTGTGGGTTTATGGAGTTTAATGCTATTACTGAGCTGGCTTTCAGATTGGCTACGTATAACTGTTTAGGAGATGTAGAAGGCCTAAAAAGGCTGATTCAAAAAAAATGTGTCTCTGCTTTAGCTTTGCAAAAATATTAATATATATTAATAGGCCTCTGTGTCCTTTAAACATGAGGTAAAAGAGTAAAACATGCAGAATAGTTAATTTCATGAAAGCTGTACTAGTTTAGTAGCCTGACATGTAGAAGGGGGAAAAAAACATCACAGATTAAATACTTGAATCTAAACCAGGTACAGCTGATCTTCATAAAATGTATCCCACACCACCATCCTTGGAGCAACACATTATGGGATTTTCTCCCATGAATATGAACAATAAGGAGTATGGCAGCATGGACACCACGCCCGGAGGAACAATCCTGGAAGGAAATGGTGTTACTACTGGCCTGCAATTCAGGATTGAAGTGGATGAGGGATTCTGTAGTCCAAAACCTACAGAAATAAAGGTTTGTGAATTGTTGTGGATGTTCTTAAATGTTAGTTATGTTGTCTAGTTTTGATTGATCTTCAAAAATGATTTGGACAATTTAATAGCTTTTTGGTTGGTTGGTTGGTTGGTTGGTGTGTATATGTATGTATGTTTGTATGTATATATGTATGTATGTATATGTATGTATATATGTGTGTGTTTATTTTTATGTGTTTTTTTTCTGCCACCATTACGAGATTTTTCATAGCTTTATTTAGGTGCACAGTGAAATGGACTCAGGCTTCACTAGCTGTGAACAGCTTGTTTGATTAACTTTTGACTTGTTCAGCCCTGCATTCAAATTAAACATTAACTTAGCTTCTGTCTGTATCAGTTATGAGGTGAATGCATTTTGCATGGAGGAGGTACCTTGGCAAGGGAGAAAAACAGATTTTTTTTCCACAAAAGAGAGCTTCACGGTTATCTGCACTCCGATATGAGCTCATTTTTCTTCCACTAGTATCTTTTTTTCCTAGTACAGGTAGTCCTTGACATACGACCTTAATAGAGCCTGCCTGTTACGGTCCCATGTCATGATGGCTGTAAAATGAGGTGGCCTTGCTTAACAACCCACAACTCCTGCTCTCCCTGGTGCAGCTGTTAAGTGAACTTCTGGGTCATTTAAGCAGAGCACAGATTGCCTTGGGTTAGTCCAGGAGTAGGCAACCTTGGCCCTTTTATGACTTGTGGACTTCAACTCCCAGAATTCCTGAGCCAGCCATGCTGAGGAGAAGGGAGAGGTTTCCAAGCTGAGCCATGCTGGCTGAGGAATTCTGGGAGTTGAAGTCCACAAGTCATAAAAGAGCCAAGATTGCGTACCCCTGGGTTAGTTAGTTCAGGCCCAGGCCTACTTACCCTATATTCCCAAGCTCTGCCCCCCTCCCGCCCCAGGGACACTGCAGTGTAAGGTTAAATGACCGTGGGGACGCCACAATGGGAGAAACGTCGATGGAGATTCTCAATCATCCTTGTCATGGTTGTCTCAAAGGTGCTTTTCAAAAGGCAACTGGACTTCTTGTTTTTTTTTTCTCCTTGAAAAGGTTTCGCCTCTCATCCAGGAAGCTTCTTCAGTTCTGAAGAAACAGCTTATTGGATGAGAAACAAAATGTTTTCAAGGAAAAAAAAAAGTCCAAAAAAAAAAGCACCTTTGGGATAGCTTTTGGGGGCCTGCTGTACCTTTGAATGTCTATTACAAGGCCGGTCATTAAGCAAGGACTACCTGCAGCTTCGTATCCGGGACGAGAGCACGGATCATTAAAATAGACTAGCATTTCAAAACTTAACACCTGTGAGTCTTTCTTTTTTTTTATTATATAACATTTTTTATTGTTAGATATATATTTGTACATGTAAACCAAGAAAATTTTTTTAAGTTAAATGCTATTTAACTTAATACATTCAATTTATTAAACTTTCCACCTACAGCTCTTACTGTAAATGCTCTTACTGGCGTGTGTTTCAGGATTATTCCTACGTTTATAAGCCTGAGAACAGCCAGGCTTTCATGGGGTGTTCCATGTTTGCACCATTGAAGGCTCTCCCAAGCCAGTGTCTGCCTGCCATCAAACTGCCAGAGGAGTGTGTTTATCGGCAGAGTTGGACTGTTGGCAAGCTGGATTTGCTTCCGCCAGGACCCTCAATGCCATTCATTAAAGAAGGGTAAGTGTTTCTTTAAGGTGAGATAATAAAAGGATTTCATTCAGTTTAAGGAACACTTTCACATGTCTTATCAATGTATTGCTCGGAAAACATGGCTATGTTTTACTGAATCCAGAAGCATTTCAGCAAGGCATAGGTTTATTTATTTACCGAACACTTTTTAAAGTGATAACGACACTATTCTCTAATTCATATTTATGTCAATCAATCAGAATAGAGCTGGAAGGGACCTTGGAGGTCTTCTAGTCCAACCCCCTGCTCAAGCAGAAAACCCTACACCAGGGGTAGTCAACCTTGGCTCTTTTATGACTCGTGGACTTCAACTCCCAGAATTGCTGAGCCAGCCATTGCTGAGGGGAAAGGGAGAGGTTTCCAAGCTGAGCCATGCTGGCTCAGGAATTCAGGTTAACTACCCCTGCCCTACACCATTTCAGACAAATGGTTATCCAATCTTTTCTTAAAAACTTCCAGTGATGGAGCACCCACACATTCTGGAGGCAGGTGGTTCCACTGGTTAATTGTTCTAACTGTCAGGAAATTTCTCCGTAGTTTTAACTTGCTTCTCTCCTTGATTAGTTTCCATCCGTTGCTTCTTGTCCTGCCTTCAGGTCCTTTGGAGAACAGGTTGACCCCCTCTTCTTTGGGGCAGCCCCTGAGATATTGGAATACTGCCGTCTTATTACCCCAATCCTTCTTTATGTCAAACCATAATTTATCATTGCTTATTTTTTTCTCCATTTAAACATCGTTATTAAAAATATTTAGCACATGTACAATTTGATTGCAGTGCTTAATACTACCAATTTAATTTTAATAAGCCATGAAGACTATTAAGATTAAATACAAACTAGGAATTCCTCTACACTTCTGGAAATCTGATAGTGCTGGGTATGGGGAGTGTGTGTATGTGTGTCGCAATGTTTTTCTTTGTTTATTTATAGGAAAAAATGTGTGTTAAGTGTTCTATTCCATTGAAAAAGATCCTTAATAAATTACAAGGTCTCCAATCAACGTTTGAGACTGATTGCTTATTTTTAACAGCAATAAGCAACAATCCTATATTTTTCTCTTATCAAAGTAGTGCACAAAGCACTAAAATATAGCATTCCTGTAAAATTAAAAATATCTGAGAGAAAGCTAATGTAAGATACACATATTAAGTTATTTTAACAAGTCAAGGAGATGTGGAATCATTTGTTGCTTTCATCTCCTTGCTGTTTACAGTTAGTCCTCGACTTACGACTAGTCATACTTGCAGCCGACCTGTAAGCTGTTTGTAGCACATCTTTCTAGAAATTTACCACATCTTTGCCAGAAACCAGCCTTTACTTCTAGTTTCCAGCAATAAACACTCTATAATGAACCGTGGTTTCTCTTAGTGACCCTGGCATTTGCTTAACGGCTGGGATATTTGCTTAAGGACACAAAAAGAGTAATAAAATCAAGTCCAGTCACATACAGCATCCCAGTCTGGTTTGGAAGCATCCCTGCTTCAGACAGGAAGGCAGTGCAGAGAGGGGTGAGGATGGCCGAAAAGATCATTGGCAGCTCCCTGCCTCTGATCCGGGACATAGCACAGAAGCGTTGCTTTGAGCAGGGTCCGTAAGATTGTCTGGGACACTACACACCCTCTTCACGACCTGTTTTCCTTGTTACCTTCTGGGAGGGGGGGGGGCTCCATGGTTTCCGAAGCAGAACATCCAGATTCAGCCATAGTTTCATTCCATACAGCATTAACCTTGTGAACTCTAAAGCTTCCTCCTTCTGCTATATATTCAAGATGGACAGTGTTTAATATTTATTTGCTATCTATATGTAGGGGTGTGGGCCTACACATAATGTCGTATATAGTATGTTTTAGGTGTGTGTGTCATGTACGGGCAACTAAATTTCATTTTTGACGGGTGCTGTTGTGCCCACAGTAAAAAAAAAATGACAATAAAGGTTATCTTACCTTACGATGACCCACTTTATGACTATCCTTACTTATGACTGTACAGGTAGTCTTCAACTTACAACAGTTTGTTTAGTGACCGTTCAAAGTTATAACATCACTGAAAAAGGGACTCATGCATGGGATAGAAAAGGTGGATAGAGAAAAATTCTTTTCTCTATCACACAATACCAGGACAAGGGGGCACTCCCTAAAGCTCATAGCTAAGAAAGTGAGGACAAATAAAGGGAAATATTTCTTCACCCAGAGGGTCGTTGGTTTATGGAATTCACTTCCAGAAGGGGTCGTGACAGCTGTCAGCCTTGACAGCTTCAAGGCAGGGTCAGACAGATTCATGGATGCCAAGTGTATCGGTGGTTATTAAAACGGATGTCCATGTGCCGCCTCTATGTTGGTTGAGGCAGGCAGGATTCCCTGGAGTACCATTTGTTGGGGGTCAAGGGAAAGGGAGGGTTTTGCCTTCTCTTTCTGCTCAAGATCCCCATGTACAATTGGTGGGCCACTGTGTGACACAGAATGCTGGACTCGATGGGCTTTGGCCTGATTCAGCATGGCTCTTCTTATGTTCTTATGACTTACGATCATTTTCCCCATTTACAGCCACTGCAGCAGTCCCGGGGTCAAAATTCAGGTGCTTGGCCACTGACTCATATTTACGACGCTTGCAGTGTCCTGGTGTCATGGGATCCCCTTTGACAACCTTCTGACAAGCAGAGTCAATGGGGAAGTCAGGCTTACTTGACCACCAGGTTACTAACTTAACAACTGCAGCGATTCGGTTAACAACCGTGTCAAATGGGGCAAAACTCACTTAACAAATGTCTCACTTAACAGAAATGTCGGGCTCCATTGTGGTTGTAAGTCGAGGACTACCTGTATTGGACAAGCTCCCTTAAAGAGTAGCCGTAAAATTCTTCGTAATTATGCTTTGGTTATTATATGCCCCATTGGTTTTAATGCGTAGTGTTTGAAAGTCTTCAAACGTTCACTGTTTCATCATAGAGAATAAAATAGAAAGAGCAGCAAAATAAACTCTTGAAATAAAAGCTTTTCCCTTCCTTCCCTAGGGATGGGAGCACCATTGATCAAGAGTACGGCCCTGCCTACACTCCACAGACACATACCCCTTTTGGCATGCCCCCCAACAGTGCCCCCCCAAGCAACAGCGGCGCTGGGATCCTTCCTTCCCCTTCCACCCCTCGCTTTCCGACTCCTCGGACTCCTCGGACGCCACGAACTCCCCGCGGGGCGGGTGGGCCAGCAAGCGCGCAAGGCTCCGTCAAGTACGAGAATTCAGATTTGTACTCCCCGGCCTCGACGCCGTCAACCTGCAGGCCCTTAAACTCGGTCGAGCCGGCGACGGTCCCTTCAATCCCCGAGGCCCACAGCCTCTACGTGACCCTCATTCTGTCCGAATCGGTGATGAATCTCTTCAAAGACTGTAACTTTGACAGCTGTTGCATCTGCGTTTGCAACATGAACATCAAAGGTGCTGATGTCGGCGTTTACATTCCAGACCCAACCCAGGAAGCCCAATACAGGTGCACTTGTGGGTTCAGCGCCGTCATGAACCGGAAGTTTGGTAACAGCTCGGGATTGTTCCTGGAGGATGAGTTAGACATTTTGGGTCGTAATTCAGAGTGCGGCAAAGAAGCGGAGAAGCGCTTTGAGGGCCTTCGCACGGCTTCCGTCGAGCAGAGTGGGAGCTTGAAGGAGTCGGACCGGCTTCCCGACGAGCTGATACTTTTGCTGCAAGATCAGTGCACCAACTTGTTTTCGCCCTTTGGAGCAGCGGATCAAGACCCTTTGCCCAAAGCTGGGGCTGTGGGCAGTCTGGTGCGTGCCGAGGAAAGAGACTGTTGCTACGACTGCTATCTCGCGCTGGAACACGGGCGCCAGTTTATGGACAACATGTCGGGAGGGAAGGTGGATGAAGCGCTTGTGAAGAGTACTTGTTTGCATCACTGGTCGAAACGAAATGGTAAGTTTCCTTCCATTTGCTGCTAGAATAAAAGAATGTGTTTTAATCCCACGTAAAACGTGGACTTACAAGGGAACTGTTGATTGACAAGAAAGGGCAAAGAAACAAGAACTTGCACTGATGATGATAATAATGTTGGAAGGGACCTTGGAGGTCCTCTAGTCCAACCCCCTGCTCAGGTATGAAACCCTATGTCATTTCAGACAAATGGCTGTCCAGTCTCTTAAAGACCTCCAGCATTCACAGCTTCTGGAGGCAGGTTGTTCCACTGGTTAATTGTTCTAACTGTCAGGAAGTTTCTCCTAGTTCTAGGTTGCTTCTCTCTTTGGTTAGTTTCCATCTGTTACTTCTTGTCCTGCCTTCAGGTGCTTTGGAGAATAGCTTGACTCCCTCTTCTCTGGGACAGCCCCTGAGATATTGGAAGACTTGCTATCCTGTCCCCCCTTGTCCTTCTCTTCATTAAATTAGACAGACCCAATTCCATCAACCGTTCCTTGTATGTTTTAGCCTCCAGTCCCCTGATCCTCTTTGTTGCTCTTCTCTGCACTCTTTCTAGAGTCTCAACATCTTGTTTACATCGCGGTGACCAAAACTGGATGCCATATTCCAAGTGTGGCCTTACCAAGGCCTTGTAAAGTGATATTAACACTTCACATGATCTTGATTCTCTCCCTCTGTTAATGCAGCCCAGCACTGTGTTGGCTTTTTTGGCAGCTGCAGCACACGGCTGGCTTCTATTTAAGTGATTGTCCACTAGGACTCCGAGGTCCCTCTCACAGTTACATAGTTTGGAAATAGTTTGATGTTAACATAGTTTGGTAATGAAACGTCTGAAAGGAAACAGCCAAACTCAGAGAGCACCGGGAACCCCACAGCTTAACCCCGAGCTGCAAATATTCTCTTCCATCGGAAACAATGACTTGCTTATATGTCCTAATTATCTAGAACCGTGTCTCTCAACCTTGGCAGCTTTAAGATGAATGGACTTCAACTCCCAGAATACCCCAGCCAGCTTTGGTCTTCAGCATCTTCAAGTTGCCAGGTTGAGAAACCCTGATGAAGAATGACCTGCTCATCACGGCTCAGACTTTGAGGATTTTACTTTGAAGTGAACAGAGACAAGGACAGCAGGAAACATATGGTGATGTACAGGTAGTCCTTGACCTATAACCAATAGTTTAGTGACAATTTAGAGTTACAACAGACTCCCCCAAAGGGAATTACAAGCCAGTTTTGAAGTGATGATGTATCCCCTCCCAGCAGTCATGTGACTGCATTTTGGGTGCTCCAGTTGGCCCCCGGAGAGTTGTCGTACAACTGTCATGACCTGTGACTAATTACCAGGCTCAATTATGGTTGTAGCTGGAGGACTACCTGTATATGAAGAACTTGTGACAGTTGGTAGGGGAGGTATAAAAGGTTTAGTTAGACATGGAATCATTTTTACTGTCCATGTTTTTTATAAGATAGTATTTGATTTATTTTCAAGTAGAAAGCTAGTCGGTTTTCCTAAAGCGTTACTGGCTCTGGGGAGACCTGGTTTAAATACATGCCCAGTCAGAGAAGCTCTAATCCAGTGTTTCTCAACCTTGACAATTTTAAGGCATGTGGACTTCAACTCCCAGAATTCCACAGCCAGCATCGCTTTCTCTCTCAGCCCAGCTTAACTCATGAAGCTGTTTTCTTCCACGGCCAATAATGATTGATTGATCAGGGATGAAGCATCTGTGGATGACCATGTAACTTCCCCAGAATAATTTTTTTCAGATATTATATGGGGTGGGGGGAGAGAGGGGGAGTAGGATGCTGTAAAAAGACTCATGAAGACGGAGGAGGAAGAGGAGAGAGAGAGAGATCTGAGAGAGAGAGAGATCTGAGAGAGAGAGAGAGAGAGAGCGATCTGAGAGAGAGAGAGAGAGAGAGAGAGAGAGAGAGAGAGAGAGAGAGAGAGAGAGAGAGATCTAATAAAGTATTTATAAAGAGCCCTAAAGTAATTCCTGGAGTGTGATAAAATCAATATGGAACAATAAAGTAAAACCAAGATAAAAGTCGAGGTCTATCTTTATCTGCTGTCACAAAACTAGAGTCAAGAGAAAAATGGACAATATAAAAATATGAAATCAGTCAAAAGTGAAGAAAATCTAGACTTTAAACTGCCAATAGCAATGGAAGAAAGAGCATTCATTATCTTTTCTTGAGTAATATGAAAGAAAATTGTATCAAAGGTTTATGGGTATGTTTTTCAACACTGCTGAAGTTTTATGGATTGCTCATATAGTTATTCTCATGCCTCCTACCAAGCCTCTTTCTTGTAAGGTGGGCAGACTGTAGATGTATTTCCCCAAACAGCAAGCCTTGGGGGGGGGGGGAAATCATGGATATTCATAGATAAAGTTGAATCAGCATCTTTCAGACTCAGTTGCCTTTGTCCTTATTCACCTATTGCAACACAATTTTTCTAGTTCAGAGTACTGGAATGTGGCTTAAAATATTTCAGACAGATCTTGATGTTCAGAGAAAACATTTAAGGGACGATTAATGTTTAAGATGAACGGAAGTGCAGTCTAAGAGAAAAGGACAGTTAAATGCATATTAAAATAAGTTGTAATATGCAAACGCATGAATGAAATAAAAAAAATAAAAACAATCTGGATGAAACACAAAACGCAAGCTGATGCTATCCCTAAACTGCAAAGCAAGCCAAAAAAGAGAGAGAAGAAGCTATGAACACCTGGAGCAGAATTATAGGTGTGATTTTGCTACTGATGTCCTCACCGGCAATTTTAAAAGTTGCGTTCTGCAGCCTCTGTGTCATCAAGGGAACCCTGAGCAATTATAGTCACTGGGAAGTTACCACGTCATATTCGGCTGCAGGAATCTTAGAGCTGTTTAGCCTGCAGCAGGGGTGTCACCGCGGACTGGATTGCGTCACTTCCAGGCCATGCCCACCCCGGCTCGGCTCCGCAAAGGCCAAAAAACATCACGATACGCCCTGTGACGCAATCGAGTTTGACACCCGTGGCCTACAGAGTTGGATGGAAAAAAAAAACAAAAAAAAAAACCTGTAGGCTACAGAGAGTCCTTGACTGATGACCTCTATTGAGCCCAAAATTTCTGCTATTTAAGTGGGACCGTTGTTAAGTGATTTTGCCCCGTTTCACAACCTTTCCCGCCACAGTTGCTAAGTGAATCTCTGCAGTTGTTAGGTTAATAACCCGGTTGTTAAGTGAATCTGGCTTCCCCATTGACTTTGTTTGTCAGAAGGTCGCACAAGGTGATTCCATGTCTTCGGGATGCTGCAACTGTCGTAAATACAAGTCAGTTGCCAAGCAGCCGGATTTTGATCATGTGACCACGGGGATGCCGTAACAGTCCTAAGTGTGAAAAACGGCCATAACTTCTAACGGTCGCTGAACAAACTGTTGTAAGCTGAGGACTGCCTGTACTTGGAACCCCAGTGACAAAGAGGAATGTAGGAATGATGTTTAATCAAGTTTAAGGTTTGGGTTCCTTCAGTCGGCAGAATATCTGCTGTCAGTTTTAGCAGTCTGCATTCAGTCCAGGACAGGCGGTCCTCATTTTACAATCGTTCTTTTAGTGACCGTTTAAAGTTACAATTGCACTGAAAAAAAACAACGATTTACGATTTTTGTTCACCACTTAAGACCGTTGTAGCATCCCCGTGGTCACATGATCAGAATTCAAATATCAGCAACAGACTTGCATATTTATGACACTTGCAGTTTCCCGGGATCATGTGATCTCTTTTTGCGATTTTCTGACAAAGCCAATGGGAAAGCCAGATTCACTTAACATTCGTGTTCCTAACTTAATATGCTGAAGTGATTCACTTAACAACGATGGCAAGAAAAGTTACAACACGGGGCAAAACCCCACGCCTCGCCTTGCTAAGTAACAGATACCCGGCGCTCAATTGTGGTTGTCAAGGGCTACCTGTATAACTTTAAGGAACTAGTCAGGCCTTAGTTTGTATAAATCAGGAGTGAGCAACTATGGCAACTTTTACAACCTGTGGACTTCAACTCCCAGAATTCCTGAGCCAGTATTCCTGTCATGAGATGGCAGCCTTGCAGAGGCGATCCCAATTTGATCCTGGAAATTTCCACAGGGATGCCTTCTGCAGGTGTAGTGACTGCATTGTAATTAATCGGGGACCGTCTTGGGTTTTTCCTGGCTTAGATATTTTTCTCCCTGTTCCAGCTTGTGGAAACTGACAGTTTTTTCACAAGAAAGTGGTCACTAACAAGTCCTCACTCAGTGTCACCAAAGCGCGTTAGCTTTAAATAGATCGAGGAGGGATAAAATAACCGTCCACCCAGGTATCTGAAAAACAGAAAAAGGCCAAGATCTGTTTCCTTTAGTTCTACATGGTTTATGTTACAGGAAGGCCTTTCTCTTGAACCTCCAGAAAAAAAATTAATGATTGTTGTTAGTTGCAAAGTCGTGTCTGACCCATCGCGACCCCATGGACAACGTTCTTCCAGGCCTTCCTGTCCTCTACCATCTTCTGGAGTCCATTTAAGCTCCCGCCTCCAGCTTCAGGGACTCCATCCAGCCACCTCATTCTCTGTCTTCCCCTTCTTCTCTTGCCCTCCATCTTTCCCAGCATCAGGCTCTTCTCCAGTGAGTCCTTCCTTCTCGTTAGGTGGCCAAAGGACTTGAGTTTCAACTTCAGGATCTGGCCTTCTCAAGAGCAGTCAGGGTTGATCTCCTCTAGGACTGACCGGTTGGATCGCCTTGCAGTCCAGGGGACTCGCAGGAGTCTTCTCCAGCACCAGAGTTCAAAGGCCTCCATTCTTTGGCGCTCAGCCTCTCTTACAGTCCAACTTTCACAGCCATACATTGCAACTGGGAAAACCACGGCCTTGACTATACACACTTTTGTTGACAGGATGACGTCTCTGCTTCTTAGTATGCTGTCTAGATTTGCCCTAGCTTTCCTCCCCAGGAGCAAGCGTCTTTTAATTTCTTGGCTGCAGTCCCCATCTGCATAATGATAATGATAAGAAGAATTATTTGATAGTGAAATCAACTGTCCCTGAGATGTTGAGCCCTAAATTAACTAACTAACTTCCTTCCTTCCTTCCTTCCTTCCTTCCTTCCTTCCTTCCTTCCTTCCTTCCTTCCTTCCTTCCTTCCTTCCTCCCTTCCTTCCTCCCTCCCTCCCTCCCTCCCTCCCTCCCTCCCAAGCCAAAAACGGCCCCTTCCTGCTCCTTAATCCTATGTATCTTGAGCTATAAGGCCTGGCCTTTAGAAACATAGCTGTTAACAATTAAAAGCAGTGATCAATTTTCCGCTTCCCAATTTATCTGAATGCACGTTTGTTCTCCCAGTTGTAGACGTGAGCATGCAGTGTTCTCAGGATGTCCTTCGCATGCTGCTCTCGCTCCAACCAGTTCTTCAGGATGCCATTCAGAAAAAACGAACGGTTCGATCCTGGGGTGTACAAGGGCCCCTCACCTGGCAACAGTTTCATAAAATGGCTGGACGAGGCTCTTACGGTAAACATTTGTCTGTGCAATGTGACTGTTCTTTAATCCAGGAGTCTCCAACTCCCGGCAACTTTAAGAGCGGTGGACTAGCTGGCTCAACTCCCAGAATTCCCCAGTCGGCAAGAAATTGAACTCCACAAGTCTTCAAGTTGCCACGGTTGGAGACCCTCTGCTTTAATTGTTTGGGTGCTGGTTGTGTGTTTTAAACTATCTTTGCTTTTATTTATTGAGAGGAATAATTCTGGAAAGAGCTTAAATGGTAGTTACAGAACTGGGGCAAGAGACTGGGCGTGAAAACTGCCCAGGGGTGTGAGAATGGGAGGCATGCAAAGGTGAGGAATACATTGTAGGAATTGGCCCCGCGTCTGATGTTGTGTTGCCGCCCCAGAATACAATATAACAAACCATGCAGCGTTATTTCATAGATTGTGATCAAACCCTCGTTTGCCCACCAACTAATTGGCTGCTTGAATCAGGCAAATTGTGGGCATTTTCAGTTCTTATCTCCCCTCCTTTTATAACTGCCAAATCCAAGCCACGAGGAACATGGTGCCTAAAAGTAAAACTCTAGATTGTCTTTTGGAAACATTTTTGGCAAATTTAAAAGTTTTGGCGATCAAATCAGAAAGTATGGATGTCCACAGAGGAGGCGTAGAAGGGTGTGTGCTTCTGTGTATGTGTGTGTGTTTTTCAAATGAACATGATGAATTTGGGCAAACTGGAGGACGGGCCTCTTGTGCTGTGGATCACGAAGAGTCCTAGACAACTCTGTGTCATATAATATATGGGGGTATATGCATAATTCTGTATTTATTTATTTTTGTCTCATTTATGTAGTGTATATCAGAGGTGGTGACCCTTTGAGAGCTGAATGCAATGAAATTTCATTTTAATGTATGCCGATTAGTGTACATTCAAAGTGACAATAAAGTTATTCTAATTTAGTGACTGAACAACAACAATTATTCCACGCCTCTCTTATGGAGAGAAAACTCCTTGCAGTCTGGGACATTAATTCCATTACTAGAACTAGTAGTTTTACTACTAGTAAAGACTTAATTTTACTACTTAGTCTTCACTGTGTTGTTTCCAGTCTTTAAGGGGGTTGAGCTGACTTAATCAAGAGAGCCAGTTTGGTCTAAAGGGTAAAGCACCAGTCTAGGAAGCAGCACCTTACCGTCAAAGCCAGCTGGGTAACTTTGAGCCAACCACTCTCCCTCTCAGCCTAACCCACCTTTACTTTACAAGGTGGTTGTGGTGGGCAAAGTAGGAGGAGGAAGGTGCATCGGATATGTTACCTGCCTTGAGTTATTTGTAAAAATAATACTTGTAAAATATTATTTTACAGAGCTTTTTGTACAAATAAGCAAGGCGGAATATAAATAACCTCAAAAATCAAAACCAATGGCCTAGAAGAGGGGTAGGCAACCTTGGCTCTTTTATGACTCATGGACTAGCTGGCTCAGAAATTCTGGGAGTTGAAGTCCACGAGTCATAAAAGAGCCAAGGTTGCCTACCTCTGGCCTTAGAATTAGATTCTTGGAAAATTCACACTGCAATATGCATTTCCAGATGCATTGGGGCAACAATTCTCAGAATCACACAACTTCCTATGAATTTTGGGAACTCGTCTAAAGGTGTAATGGACGCATTTGGGAAGAAAATGATATATTTATTTTTTTATTTTTATCCCCCCCCTCTCCAGGAACTGATGAGTCTCCTGAACCCCTCCCCATTCCAACCTTCTTGCTAGGGCACGAATATGATTTCTTGGTGCTGTCGCCTTTTGCCTTACCATATTGGGAAAGGCTGATGCTGGAGCCCTACGGTTCTCAGAGAGACATCGCCTACGTGGTGGTGTGTCCGGAGAACGAAGCCCTGCTGAACGGAGCGAAGAACTTCTTTCGAGACCTCACCGCAATATACGAGGTGAGGGATTTTAAGGGCATGTGAGTTCCAGGCCGCCCCCCTCCCCCATCTCCCCACCCACCCCCACCCCAAATGATCATCCATCAACCCTGCATTCCAGCTGTCAGTGAAAAGTCCTGCAGGGCCCTATCTGAACAAAGCAACTAAAATGGATGGTCGAGAAAGATAAAAAGCTGCTTCTTTTTGCAAGTGCCATCCTGTGGTTAAATTTTGTACTGCCCTCCTGCGGTACGACGCCAAGCCTTGTCATTTGGGGGACGCTGGACTCTTTGTTGCTTTCCAGAAGGCCACGATTGCCAGATTCCCTAAAAATATATACAGGTAGTCCTCGACTTAACAACCGTTTGTTTAGTAACCCTTCAAAATTACGGCGGCACTGAAGAAAAACGTGACTTTACGACCATTTTCCACCCTTGACAACCATTGCAGCCTCCCCCATGGCTATGGGATCAAAATCCAGACACTTGGCCAACTGCTACAGTGGTCGTAAATGTGAAAAAACGGTCACAATTCACTTTTTTTCAGGGCTGCTGTAACGTGAGGACTACTACCTATATCAGTGTTTCTCAACCTTGACAATTTTAAGGCATGTGGACTTCAACTCCCAGAATTCCACAGCCAGCAACGCTGGCTGTGGAATTCTGGGAGTTGAAGTCCACATGCCTTAAAATTGTCAAGGTTGAGAACACTGACCTATATGAAGCCTTGGAGACAATAGCCGAACACGGCTTTACGTGAGATTATCATAGGCTTTTTCTAACATAACGTTGGACTAAATTACACCCTGCCAAAGGGACAGTCAGTCAGTCAAAGAGATATGTGCTAGGTCTACTCAGGTTCACATTTAGTTACCCTGCACAGCAATGAAGGACAAAATAGAAAAAGTAATCAGATATATAATTTGGGAGTGAGCGAGAAAGCCCTTTGCATCAGAAGCTATAATTTTTAAGCCTAAATTGCTACCGTAGAACGTGATGCGTTACTGCAAAGGTTGCTCAAAAATCAAGCAAACAAAGAAGGGTGTTCAACTGATGCCAAAGTAAACTACAGAGCAAATTTTAAAGTACTTTTAAATGAACCACTCTTGCTGGTTTGTCCACCTGCATTCCAATTTTTGGCATTCTTCGATGCGAACAGTAAAGGGCCAAAAATTTGGTGAAGGCTTCATTAGTAGAAACAGGACTTGCTTCTGTTTGCGGTTGCAAATAGTCCCCAACTTACAAGAATTCATTTAGTGACGGCTCGATGTTAACAAGGGCCCTGTAAAAAAGTGACTTATAATCATTTTTCACACTTGTAACTGGTCACATGGTTTATATTCAGATGTTTGACAACGGACTCACATTTATGACGGTCGCAGGGTCCCAAGGTCATGGGATCAACTTTTGCAACCTTCTGACAAGCAAAGTCAATGCTGGGGGGGGGAAAAGCCAGATTCATTTTACAACTGTGCTACTAACTTAACAACTACATTGATTCAGTTTAGCAAATGTGGCAAGAAAAGTTGTAAAATCAGGCAACACTCGCCTAACAAATTAATCCCTTAGCAACATAAATTTTGGGCTCAATTGTGTTCCTAAGTCAAAGGCTGCCTGTAGCCCTGGACTTACGGCTGGCCACTTAGGAACAGTTCAGAGTTACCATGAATTTACCTTGGGGCTACTTACAACCCGGATTTGAAATTCCAATGGTGACCCTCCCCCTCCACCAATCACACGACCGAACTTCAGTTACTTGGCAACACAGCCACATATGTGGCCATTTGCAGTGTCCTGTGTCATGTGACCACATTCTCTCCCCCCCTCCTCCAAACCCCTCATTTCTGTTTTGTGGCAAAAGTGAGTCCATAACGAACCGTTGGTTCATTGAACAACTACACATTAACTTAATAACTGTGTTGATTCACCGAATGACCACTGCAAGAAAGATTGTAAAATTGTAATATGTACAACTGTCACCACTTATGGCCTGGGCAGGTTCCATTAGGGTCATAATGGGGTCTATATTCCACAGCATATGCTCTCTAAGATGGGTTAAGACAGGGGTAGGTAACCTTGGCTCTTTTATGACTCGTGGACTTCAACTCCCAGAATTCCTGAGCCAGCATGGCTCAACTTGGAAACCTCTCCCTTTCCCCTCAGCACGGCTGGCTCAGGAATTCTGGGAGCTGAAGTCCACCAGTCATAAAAGAGCCAAGGTTGCCTACCCCTGCCCTATACCATCTCAGACAAGTGACTGTCTAGCCCAGGGATAGGCAACCTTGGCTCTTTTATGACTCGTGGACTTCAACTCCCAGAATTCCTGAGCCAGCATGGCTCAGCTTGGAAACCTCTCCCTTTCCCCTCAGCACGGCTGGCTCAGGAATTCTGGGAGCTGAAGTCCACCAGTCATAAAAGAGCCAAGGTTGCCTACCCCTGGGTTAGGATAACCTTCTTGGCCCAGCAGCTTGGGCTTTCGAGTCCATTGGCAAGAATCCATCACCAGTGGGTTGCATTCACCGTGCCTCCCCTCTTACGTCTCTTGTTTTGCAGTCCTGCAAACTCGGCTTGCATCGGCCCATCTGTAAACTGTTGCCGGACGGGATCATGCGAGTGGGATCCACCGCGTCAAACAAACTCTCTGAGAAGTCTGTGGCTGAGTGGTTCTCGCAAACAGCCCATGTCAACAAGGAATCGTTTTCTAGACTCAAACTCTACGCTCAAGTCTGCAGATACGATTTGGGTATGGTTTCTGTCCCACTCACCCACCCCTCCATTTTTCCTCCTAAAGGGATACTGAATATATATAATACACATTCAAAAGTGCAAACTCATCCCTGCCCTTTGATTGTGCCGCCTATCCCTCTGAAATCTTGGACAAATTTATTCATGTTAGTTGACGCACCTCTCCTGCCTGTGACTTTTATCGCAGCTATTACTGAGCATGGTGATAGGCCGCTAAGTCAGACCTCTCTCTCTCTCTCTCTCTCTCTCTCTCTCTCTCTCTCTCTCTCTCTCTCTCTCTCTCTCTCTCTCTCTCTCTCTCTCTCTCTCTCTCTCTCTCTCTCTCTCTCTGTGTGTGTGTGTGTGTGTGTGTGAGAGAGAGAGAGAGAGGGGGGGGGGGAAATGGCATCGCCATCTTGTGTCCAAAACATGCCTTGCAACTCCGAGGGGGATGTTTTTGCTGCAGCCGCAAAGCTTGAGAAATCCTTCTTGGTTTCCAACTCCTCCCTTGTCTGGTTTCTCTCCCCCCCTCCCCCCATATCCTGCATGTTTGCCACAAAAATGCAAAGCTTTGCAGAGCATTTGGGGCTGTGTACCAAGGTGTTCAGGTAGTAGTAGCAGCTCATGGGGAACGCTGGGAGGGAGGTGGTGGTTTCCCACTCAGAATTACCTGGGGCGAAATGGATGGGGTCAGGTAAGCTGTCCTTCACGAACATCTATCCATTTTCGAGATTGGCTTATCTTGGCTGCCATCTAAAATTTTTGAGCACACCCCCCTCTTCCCCCCCCCCCCAGCTAAATGGATGCTTCGTGTAAATCAGGGGTCTCCAAACCTTGGCGACTTTAAGACTTGTGGACTTTCAATTCTCAGAATTCCCAGCATGTGTTGTCTGGGGAATTCTGGGAGTTGAAGCCCAGAAGTCTTAAAAGTTGCCAAGGTTTGGAGACCCCTGGGTTTAAACAAATAGCAGTGATGCCACAGGATGGCCCAGTTGAATCAGCAGAAACAAAACCACTGACTTCTAGATCCCAAAGGTGCTTTTTTTCCCCACAAGGCAACTAGACTTTTTTGTCTCCCCCCCCCACACCTTTTAAGATGCTTTGCTTCTTCTCCAAGAAGCTTCATTCAGAAGAAGAAAGTCCAGTTGCCTTTTGGGAAAAAAAAAAAAAACACCTTTGGGACCTAGAATTCGGTGGTTTTGTTTTTGCTGATTCAACCGGGCTACTTGGAGCAGACATGTCAAACCCAAGGCCCGGGGGCCGGATGCAGCCGTCAAAGTGGTTTCATGAGGCCCGTGAAGCCATCCTGGAAGCAGTGAGGGAACGGCCCCCTCTGCCTTGGCCCTGGCCCTGGCCCAGGCCGGCCGGGAGACAATGTACAATTTTGTGGTGGCCATCTATACTGAAACGCATTCAGTCTTAGCTCCACAAGGCCGTCCGGAAACAGCGAGGGAGCAGCCCCTGCCATGTCAGCCCCGCCCCCTGGGTGCATGCTGGGGAGGTGTCCCCCTTTGTGAGGAATGAAGAAATGGACCATCGCCTGGAAGTGGTCAGCAAATGGCCCTTGTCTACGTCACATATCCGGCTTGATAGGCTCCGGCAGAGGGGTTTCAGCAGGCAGTGAGGCTCCTCCAGTGGACCATGTCTTGGCACTTGCCCCGGTCCCACCCCCTTCTGCCAGAGACCCTCAGATCTGTCCCACTCCTGCCCAGGCACTCTTGCCGTGGCCACACCCACTCAGGAGTCCACACCCACTCCATCCACGCCCACCCAGTAGGCCGCAACCACCCTGGCCACACCCACCCGGCCCCCTAAGGGCAACCGCAATGCTGATGCGGCCCTCAATGAAATTGAGTTTGACACCCCTGTCTTGGAGTATCATTGCTGTTCTTCGGAAGTGAAACACATTTTCAAAGGGGAAAAGTCCAGTTGCCTTTTGGGGGGGGGGAATAAAATCACCTTTGGGACAGCCATGACCTGGGTGATCGAGAATCTCCATAGACACTGATTTCTGTGTGCCTTTTTCTGTTTCAAGGTCCTTATCTTGCTACACAGCCATTGGACAATTCCTTGCTTTCCCAGTCCAGCCTCGCTACTCCCACCAGCCATCCTGCTTCCACCCAGCCCCAGGTTGCAGGCAGCTGCACCCCATCATCCACCGCCAGTAACGCTGCTGTCCCGATGAATTCCAGCAGCGCCATCACCTCCGCTACCACCACTGCCAGCTCCACCTTGACCACAACCGCTGCTTCATCCTCTTCTTCCAGCCTGGGCAGCTCGATGCCGGCCAGCAAGCCTTCTTCATTTCCACCCTTCGGCAGCATGAACAACCCAGCTCCTCCCTCCCTTCCCACGCAGCCCACGGCCATCCAGAATGGGCAGGCAGGGATACAGCACCCGCAGCAAGCAGCAGGGATAACCGGGGAGGTCTTGCCTGCCCCGACGCAGCCGCATCCGGAGGTGTCTGAAAGGTATCGTTTTATTCAAACGGGCTTTTAATGTACAGGCAAGTCCTCCACCTACATCCATTCGTTTCGTAGCCGTTCGAAGTGGCGACGTGGAATGGGACCATCCCTCCCCGCCAACTCACCACAGCCAGCTCGCTGCGGGCCAATTTAACAAGTTCAGTTGAATGATTTAAAACAAATTAAAAATGAATCTTAATTTTTGTCATTCAGGTGTCATTCTGATCCTCCTTTTCTTCTTCCTTTCTTTAATGATTCTATTCCAACGTACGAGTGTATTAGTGTATAATATTAGCGTAACTCTTGTCCTGCAGCAAATTGTCCCACCGTGAGTTGGTCCCGTGGTGAATTGTCATAGACCCGTTACTAACAGTACTGAAAAAAGTGATTTATGATTGGTCCTGGCACTTAGCCACTGTTAAAGCATCCCGAGGATCACATGATCAGAATTTGGGTCCTTGGCAACCAGCATGCATTTCTGATGTTTTCAACGGCCCAATAGCAACAGCCACAGCACTTAGACTTATATACCGCTTCATCGTTCTTTCCAGCCCCTCTCTAAGCGGTTTACAGAGGCAGCGTATTGCCCTCAACAATCTGGGTCCTCATTTTACCGACCTCGGAAGGATGGAAGGCTGAGGTGACTTTCAGCTGGACAGAATCGAACTCCTGGCAATGGGCAGTGAGGCACGACTAACAACCCCTTGGCTTAGCAACAGAAATTCTGACCCCAGAATTTCCTGTATTGATTTTTTAAAACTTAAGACCACATCCTAACTTTTCCCCCGGCAGTCCAGAGTTCTTAACACATTTTCTCCCTGTTCCCAGTTTTATGATCACGGTAGAGCCCAGAGTGGTGGCTGGCTTAGCTTTGCCAAGTGCTCTTCATGACCTACAGGGACTTTGAGCCTGAATGTTTAGTTGTTGCCCGACTCTTCAACCCAGATTCACCTTGCCTTGTCTGTCTTTAAAATACACTGGAATACAGTGGAAGATTTTAATCACGAGCTTGACTGTGTCGTCACGCTTCTGCAGCTGTGTGTTCATCTTGCCAGTCTGCGTCACGCGGCCTGTGGCAGAAGAGTAGATGTGTGCGAGGAGGATACACAGTGTGAAAATAAATGAATAGCGTACTAGCTTCTGTTCCTTATTTCCTGAGGGCATCGTCCTTAGTGCCTGCTCCTAAGTGATTCAGGTGAATTATTCATCCCCGATTTATTCGACTTACGACCACAACTGAGCCCCAACATTTATGTTGCTGAGAAATTGATTGAGTTTTGCCCCATTTTACGACTTTTCTCGCCACATTTGTTAAGCGAATCACTGCAGTTGTTAAGATAGCAACACGGTTGTTTAGTGAATCTGGCTTCCCCCATTGATTTTGCTTGTCAGAAGGTCGCTAAAGGGGATGACGTGACACCGGCGACACTGCAGCCGTCATAAATGTGAACCAATTGCCAAGCATCTGAATTTTGATCATCTGATCATGGAGATGCCACAACGGTCCTAACTGTGAAAAACAGTCATGAATCACTTTTTGGGGGGGGGCTGTTGTAACTTCGAACTGTCACTAAACGAACTGTTGTAAATCGAGCACTACTTGTGTGGCCTCCCAGCATTTTAACTCTTCCCCGGAACTGCCTAGGAACCTGCACTGAAGAAGGAGAAGACACAGGTCCAGGGCACGTGTAGGCTGTGTCCTTTTGTCTGTGTGTCGCTCTTGTCTTTTGCTCATGTACTCACCAGGGCTGAAAAGTGCCAGGGCAGTGAAGTTTCAACAAGGAGTAAATTGAGAGAAGGGGAGTTTCTCCAATTTGTCAGGATAAAAGAGGGTGTCACTTTTAAGACATTTTAAGAAGAGACTGGACAGCCATTTGTCTGGAATGGTCTAGGACAGCGGTTCTCAACCTTTTCTGGGGCCCGACCCCGGCCTGCATCGTGCAAAAAAAAAAAAAAATAATAATAGTGGGCCCGCACCGCGCATGCGCGGCGCGACGGGGCGCATTGCGCATGCGCGGCGTGACAGCCCGCATCGCGATAGGGAAAAAAATGGCCGACCCAAAAAAAATGGCGGACTGCGGTGCTTGGCGACCCCTGTGAAATGGTCGTTCAACCCCAAATGGGGTCGCGACCCACAGGTTGAGAACCGCTGGTCTAGGGCAAGGGTAGGCAACCTTGGCTCTTTTATGACTCGTGGACTTCAACTCTCAGAATTCCTGAGCCAGCCATACTGAGGAGAAAGGGAGAGGTTTCCATGCTGAGCCATGCCGGCTGAGGAATTCTGGGAGTTGAAGTCCACGAGTCATCAAAGAGCCAAGGTTGCCTAACCCTGGTATAGGGTTTCCTGCCTGAGCAGGGGGTTGGACTAGATGACCTCCAAGGTCCCTTCCAACTTTTTTATTACTACTACTACTACTACTACTACTACTACTACTACTACTACTACTACTACTACTACTACTACTACTACTATAGTCGCTCAGTGGGGATAGATGGAGTGGGGATGGAGGGTCAGGGTTGCCTTCATCCTCTCTGCAAAACAGACTACCTGTCTAGGAGACCATTTAAATACGGGTAGTCTTCGACTGACAGCCACCGTTGAGCCCACACATTTATGTTACGAAGTGAGACAGTTGTTAAGTGAGTTTTGCCCCATTTTACAACCTCTCTTGCCACCGTTGTGAAGGGACTCACTGCCGTTGTTCAGTTAGTAACACGGCTGTAAAGTGAGTCTGGCTTCCCTATTGATTTTGCAAAGGGTGATCACATGACCCTAGGACGCCACAGCCATCATCATCAACACGCGCGAGTGGCCAGCCGTTTGAATTTTGATCCCGTGACCATGGGGACGGTGCAACAGTTGTATGAAAAATGGTCATAAATGACTTTTTTTCAGGGCAGTAGTAACTTCGAACAATCACTAAAGGAATGGTTGTAAACCGAGGACTACCTGTGCTGGATGGGGAACGCCTTCTCTTATGTGGAGGGAACACAAGTCAGCCCCGTTGAATGGCAGGCGTTACACGGGAGTTGTTTATTTTTGTACAAGGGAGAAACTGTCAGCATCTCACAGCAGTTCTGTTTGCCCTCTCCTTCCAGCACTATGGAACGGGACCGAGTCGGAATTCCCACCGATGGCGATTCCCACGCAGTCACCTACCCGCCTGCCATCGTTGTTTACATTGTGGATCCTTTCACATACGAAAAGAAAGAGGAGAACAGCTCCTCCAATGTCTGGACTCTTGGGCTTCTCCGCTGCTTTCTAGAAATGATCCAAAACCTTCCCCCTCACCTTAGAAACATCGTGGCTGTTCAGGTAAGCCGCTGAATTAAGGTAAGCAGCTGTCCGGAAGGCAGAACAGGAAGCAATGGAGGGAGGCTTAAATCGGGGAGAGAACCGATCTAGAAAGGAGAAGTTTCCTGTTGGTTCCACAGTTAAGGCTTGTCTTTAGATGTGGTGGGTGCTCCATCACTGGAAGTTTTTAAGAAGAAACTGGACAGCCATTTGTCCAAAATGGTATAGGGCACAGGTCGGCAACCTGTGGCTCCGGAGCCTCATGTGGCTCTTTGAGCCTTCATCTGTGGCTCCCAGCCTCCTCTCTCTCTGTGTGTAAAAGAGAGTGCACCCACAGTGTTCTCCGAGGAGCTGAAAAGCTTCTTGGACGGAGCTCCTCCCTTTGCTGCGTCTCTGCAGGAAGCAGGAAGGGCAGGAGAGAGCTAGCTAGCCCAGCTATGCTGACTCAGGAATTCTGGGAGTTGAAGTCCATGAGTCATAAAAGAGCAGAGGTTGCCTATCCCTGAGCTTGTTGGAGAACAGCTTGAAGCCAGCTTGCCAGGTGAGCAGCAGATAGGAGAGAGGGAGAGAGGGGGGGAGAGAAAGAGAGAGAAAGGGGGAGAGAGACACACAGAGAGAGACCCTTTTGACATCTAAAATGAAGATAACACTGCATATATCCTTTTTTACCTGTGTGTGTGTGTGTGTATGTATGTATGTATGTATGTATATATACACACAAACAGACACACACACACACACACCCCCACACACACACCCCTATAATAAAGGTAAAAAAGGATATAGGGAGTGTTATCTTCATTTTAGATGTCAAAAGGGTTTTGCGGCTCCCGGTGTTTTGTTTTCGGTGGGAAACGGGTCCAAGTGGCTCTTTGAGTGTTTTGGGTTGCCTACCCCTGGTATAGGGTTACCTGCCTGAGCAGGGGGTTGGACTTGATGACCTCCAAGGTCCCTTCCAACTTTATTATTATTATTATTATTATTATTATTATTATTATTATTATTATTATTATTATTATTATTATTATTATTATTATTATTATTATTATTATTAGTGATATAGGGTCTCCTGCTTGGACAGTTGGTTGGATTTAGAAGACCTCCAAGGTCCCTTCCAGCATTGTTATTCTGAAATAGAATGCTAAAGCCCACTTGACCTCCGGGCCTTTGGACAATAACCTTTTAAAGCATTGGTTGTCGGATGTTTTTGCATTCACAACAGATGGAAATGTAGCCATCTTTTTCCCTTTCGCTTTTAGAATTAGATGATGCTGGGAGGAGGGGGGATGTGAATGAGAATCCAGCTATACATAACTACACTAAACGTAGGGTGAGAATCAAGGTTATTGAGCCCAGAGCTGATAAAGAATTGGCGGGCTGGAGAGCTGGAGAGGAAGTCATGCTTCTAACTAATTGGGGGATGTGATGTATGACTGTTAATTGGAGGAGGGAATTGTGCTTTGATACTATGTGCCCAGGGGAGGGGAAATCAGGTTTTGGCTTCGATTATGCAGTGCCGATGTTATGCTACTCAAAATAAAGATTCTTTAAGGTAAACAATGCCTCAAAGTTCTTTTGAAGAATTTCATCTGTCCGAACCATGACATCGGTACTTTGTGGTGACCAGTTTCTTCCCAGGCTAGGATAATTGGCCTTGAAGGTTGAGTAGATATCTGATGCCTCTTCCTAGAACTATGGGACCCAGTCAGCCAGCATGGCTATTGATCAGGGGTGATGCGAAATACAGTCCAGAAACTTTGGAAGGTTCCAGATTTGCCAGTATTTCCTGGATGGATTCTATTTACGTAGTAGCCAATATAGATTGATATTTGTATAATTTTGCTTTGAGGGCCAGTCTGGTGTAGCATTTAAGGCAACGTTTTTCAACCACGGCGACTTTTAAAGATGTGTGGACATCAAATCCCAGAATTCCCCAGCCATCCATAGATAGCTGGGGAATTCTGGAAGTTGAAGTCCACACATTTTTCAAGATTGAGAAACCCTGGGTTTTAAGACATCAAGCGAGAAACCAGGAGATGCTGAGTTCTGATCCTGCCTTAGGCACAAAGCCAGCTAGATGGCCTTGGCCAATCCCTCTCCCTCAGCCCTAGAAATGAGCCAATGGCAAAACAATCTTCCAATACCTTTGAAAGGAAACTGTAAGTAGTGCAAAGGCTTTCTGTTTTGAATTCTTCTTTTGAGCCGTTCTCACTCTCCCAGGCACGGGAGTGTCGCTTGATTTGTAGGCAGCTCTCCTTCCCGTCTTTCCAAGACCTGGATAGACGAACAGGTTTACCACAGGAATATTTTATACAGTAGATCAGTGGTCCCCAACCTTTTAAGAAGAGCCATGCTAAATCAGGCCAAAGCCCATCGAGTCCAGCATTCTGTGTCACACAGTGGCCCACCAATTGTACATGGGGATCTTGAGCAGAAAGAGAAGGCAAAACCCTCCCTTTCCCTTGACCCCCAACAAATGGGACTCAAGGGAATCCTGCCTGCCTCAACCAACATAGAGGCGGCACATGGACATCCGTTTTAATAACCACCGATACACTTTGCATCCATGAATCTATCTAGCCCTGCCTTGAAGCTATCAAGGCTGACAGCTGTCACGACCTCTTCTGGAAGTGAATTCCATAAATCAACGACCCTCTGGGTGAAGAAATATTTCCCTTTATTTGTCCTCACTTTCTTACCTGTGAGCTTTAGGGAGTGCCCCCTTGTCCTGGTATTGTGTGATAGAGAAAAGAATTTTTCTCTATCCACCTTTTCTATCCCATGCATGATTTTATACACTTCGATCAAGTCACCCCTTAAACGCCGTCTTTCAAGGCTGAAGAGACCAAGGCGTTGCAATCTGGTTTCATAAGGGAGGCCCTCCATTTCCTTGATCATTCTTGTTGCCCTTTTTTACACCTTTTCCAGTTCCATTATATCCTTCTTGAGGTGCGGTGACCAGAACTGTACACAGTACTCCAAGTGTGGTCTCACCATCGATTTGTACAGAGGCAATACAACACTTGCTGACTTATTTTCGGTTCCCTTCCTAATCGTGCCAAGCATGGACCAGGGGCTGGTTTTATGGAAAACAGGGTTTCCACGGACCATCGGATGGTGGCTGTTTTGCACGCACGCTTACACAGATTGTGTTTTGCTCATTTGCAGGGCCACGGACCTGCAGTCCACAGCGTGATGGGGGGGGTGGTTTGAGGACCCTTAAGTTTAGATGACAGGGACACTCCTGACATCTTACGCTAGGGCTTTTCCTTGTATTCGAGTGGGGTATATTGGTTAGTGAATGCAAAGGCTGTGCCAGCTTTAATTAGCATACTAGGAAAGCGGGCAATGTTTGGGTCTTGGCAGAAGCCTGCTCCGCTGGCCTTTCCCTTCCCAAGCTCCTTCAGCATTTCAGTTGCACATTTCAGAATGCATGAGAAAATCAATAGACGCAGTCTCGATTACTACACCGAAGGTCAGTCAGTACAAACCTACAAAAGTCTCCCTCCTCTGCTTTGTTATTTATTATTTGGACTTCTAAAACTGCAGGGAGTATTTAGGGCTGTGTGTAAAAGCCATCTCACTTGTAACCATCAATAATCAACTTTATTTCTTTGGGTGAGAAAGGTGACTCTGGGCAGCTTAGGATATTAAAATGAAACCATAAACCTATGTGTAAGCATATAAAATCCCATTTAAAAAATCACAATAAAATACAAGTGGAGAAAATCATGGAGAAAAAGGAATTGACCAGGTTCTAATGGGATGCCTGAATGTAGGAATTTTACATTTTCTGTCTTTAAAAAAAAAAAAATAGCACTGAAATCAAAGCAGTATCCTAATATGCCCAGGGTTGTCCATTTCTGGTGTGGTAGTTCAAATCCTGAATAGGATTCACACTTCGCATAGTGTCTGCCGAGACACTTGGTATAAATGGGGCGTAGTATCCTCCCCTCAGTGTGACTTCGGGGTCCCACGTCAAACGGTAGATCACATCGTAAATGGAGGGCATGTACCAATCCAGTATCTGATTTCTTTCATTTAAACAATGTTGAGTTTCAATGTTTAGATGGCCTAGACCAGGGGCAGGCAACCTTGGCTCTTTTATGACTCGTGGACTTCAACTCCCAGAATTCCTGAGCCAGCCATGCTGAGGAGAAATGGAGAGGTTTCCAGGCTGAGTTGAAGTCCACGAGTCATAAAAGAGCCAAGGTTGGCTACCCCTGGCCTAGACATTGGTATCTGAACATAGATCTTTTTTCATATTCATATTTTATTGTGCTTTTTTTAATCTAGGGGACGTTAATATATATTGCAAGCCCATGTATGATATGCCATATGCTAAATAAATAGTGTGCCCAGATTAATAGATATTTCTCTCTCTCTCTCTCTCTCTCTCTCTCTCGTCTGGTGCTTAGCTTGTTCCTTGTCAGTATCTGTTGCAACCTGTCAAGAACGAAGACAGACAGATTTACACCCAGCACTTGAAATCCCTGGCATTTTCTGCCTTTACACAGTGCCGAAGACCTCTCCCAACATCAACCAATGTGAAAACATTAACCGGGTTTGGCCCAGGCTTAGCTGTGGAAATGGCACTCAAAAGTCCTGATGTGAGTACTGCAAATGGGAGAACAAGGTGAAATTCTAGTAAGAGTTTTGAGAAATACTAGCTGAATAAAAAGGTGGCTCCAGGCTGTCAGTGTAGGTTGGTCTCCAATTGGGAAGGATATGGAGGCGCTTCTGAAGTCCTTGTAGAAGAAAAAGAACCTGCAGTCCTCTGTGCTATAGAGGTGGAGGCTGTCACAAGTTACAGTGCCACTGAAAACAGTGACTTGTGACTGGTCCTTGCACTTACGACAGCTGCAGCATCCCTGCAGTCATGCGATCGCTGTTGGTGACCTCCTCAGCCGTCTTCGGACAAGCAAGAGTCACTGGGAGAAGCCGGATTCCCTTAATGACCATGTGATTTGCTTAGCTACCATGACAAAAAAAGGTTGTAAAATCAGGCATAGTTACGTGAAAAAACACTGCATCCGCTTAGCCATGGATGTTCTGGTTGCAGTTGCGGTCATCAATTGAGGACTGAAGGTAGTCCTTGACTTACAACCACAGCTGAGCCCCCAATTTCTGTTGCTAGGCGAGACAGTTGTTAATTTGAGTTTCGCCCCATTTTATAACCTTTCTTGCCACCGTTGTTTTTTTTATTTTAATTTTTTTTATTATTTTTATAATTATAAATAAACAAAAAAAATCAAGTTAAATACAACTCAACTAAATACAATCGTTAAAAACTTTTTCCAACACAAAACGAAGCATAAAAACTTAAATAAGATAATTAAAATAACTATGGGTATTGCTTGGCAGCACCCCCTCCATCACATCCCCCCTCTTCCTTCCTCCCTTCCTCCTACCCCATCCCCCCCACTCTCTCCCTCCTCTCTCTCCACCCTCCTCCTACACCCTCCCTACATCCCTTCAAACCATCACTCCTCAATCTCCACCCCCTCCAGATGTGGTACCGAGGTACTGCCCGAGCAACCCCTCTTTTATCAAAAAATATATCATTCTAAATATAATACCAATATTGGAGTTGAGTACATTGTAACACCCCCCAACCCCCCCAACCCCCCCCCCCGACTTCCCAGAGTGAATACAGGGTAAAAGCACAAGAAAACCCACTAAACTAAACCATTCCTCCTACCCCATCCCCCCCACTCTCTCCCTCCTCTCTCTCCACCCTCCTCCTACACCCTCCCTACATCCCTTCAAACCATCACTCCTCAATCTCCACCCCCTCCAGATGTGGTACCGAGGTACTGCCCGAGCAACCCCTCTTTTATCAAAAAATATATCATTCTAAATATAATACCAATATTGGAGTTGAGTACATTGTAACACCCCCCAACCCCCCCAACCCCCCCCCCGACTTCCCAGAGTGAATACAGGGTAAAAGCACAAGAAAACCCACTAAACTAAACCAAATTATTATAAATCCTAGTACAAATTTGATTATATTTTTCAATCAAACATATAAAAAATTTAACTATATGCTAAATACAATTTCTTAGATTGATATTTCCCTTGTATATACTCTATCCACTTTTTCCAGTCCAGCATATATTTTTCATTTGAGCGATCCTTCAAATATGCGGATATTTTAGCCATTTCTGCCAAGTTTATCACTTTCAAAGTCCATTCTTCAATAGATGGTGTTCTGTCTGGCCCCTCTCAGCTCATTAAAATCCACATAAATATGTCTTTAAGAGGTTTATTTAACACATTTCAAAAGGATTCACTTCAAAGCACGCTGCTGGCATTTTGCTGGCAGGAACGGCCAAGTCTCATTTATTTACATTTAGATTAAAACATGCTCTTCCCACACCTTCCAATTAACTCACTCTTTCTTTATCACATTGTCCAATACCTCATTATTCTTCCGTAGATTTCCAAAACATCAGAAGACTGAATTCAAACGCACTGCTCCAGATATCAGGCTACTCCTTGATTAACGTTGCTCGTGACAAAGGCGTAGTCTCTCTTTTCTTTACTAATATAGTTTCCGATACGTCACTTCCCCCCATTACTTCCTTTTTCCACTTAACTGACACCTTCGCTTATCAAACCTTCGGAATCTCGGATCAAGCCATCTATCTTCTTGATCCAAATCTGACCCCTCACTTTGCGAATCTGACCCAGACTGCCTGTAAATCTCCTCCCTGTCTGTCTCAGCTGCCGGGAGGGGAAAATACCCAGAGGGGCCTGGCTGCTCTTCCTCGGCTGCCGGGAGGGGAAAACACCCAGAGGGGTCTGGCTGCTCATCCTCATCCTCTGACACTTCCCAAGCTGGTCTAGGGACACTCACAACAGATGGTAACTCTGACTTCTTCCAATATTGTCCCACCAACAGCCTTGCTGCTGTAATCAAATGCAAAATTAAGTTCGTCTCTGTGGTGGTGCAGTACTTTATAATGCCTAACAAAAACAACTGTTGCCACCGTTCTTAAGGGAATCGCTGCAGTTGTTAAGCGAGTCACATGGGTTGTAAAAGTGAATCTGGCTTTCCCCATTGACTGGGGTTGTCTGAATGTCGCCCAAGGGGATCACGTGACTTCGGGACACTGCAACCGTCATAAAGGCATGCTGGTTGCCAAGCTTTCAAAGTTTGATCGCGTGACCGTTACGACGGCCGTAAGTGTGAAAAACAGCCATAAGTCAGTGCCGTTGTAACTTCGAATGGTCACTAAACAAAACTGCTGTAAGCTGAGGGTATCCGTACTTGTGGTTTCTTTTCCCACATCTCTGCTCGAGTACGATGATGTTCTTCAATTCCAAACTTCCTATCTTGGCAATATAATTAAAATATTAGAATTTTGATCTATTTATTCCTGGGCCCTAGGTTTAACTGATTTTACCTGCCCACTCCGTTGTTTTTGTGCCTAGTTAAGAGGGCTGTGTGGAATTAGCGATAGATACAAATGATGTATTTGTGGAAGCGGAAGGTGGGTAATATTGGTGTGGGAGAGACACAACTCTTATTTTATAAAAATAGGACTCATTACTGGAAAACATGGCTAACGTTTCCAATATTCTGTTGTTCCTCCTCCCCCCCCCCCCCGTGTACACTTTGCAGAGACCCGAGTGTATTAAACTTTATGCTCCTCCTTTCATCCTGGCTCCTGTCAAAGATAAACAGACTGAACTGGGAGAAACATTTGGTGAGGCTGGGCAAAAATACAACGTGCTTTTTGTGGGCTACTGTCTGTCCCATGATCAAAGGTGGCTCCTTGCATCCTGCACAGATCTCTACGGAGAACTTCTGGAAACCTGCATCATAAACATTGACGTACCCAACAGGTACACCGATATCATTTCCTTTTAAGTGTTACGTTTGAGATTGTTAAGGTCAAATAGGGGACACACTTGGAGTACTGTGTACAGTTCTGGTCACCGCACCTCAAGAAGGATATAATGGGACTGGAAAAGGTGCAAAAAAGGGCAACAAGAATGATCAAGGAAATGGAGCGCCTCCCTTATGAAACCAGATTGCAACGCCTTGGTCTCTTCAGCCTTGAAAGACGGCGTTTAAGGGGTGACTTGATCGAAGTGTATAAAATCATGCATGGGATAGAAAAGGTGGATAGAGAAAAATTCTTTTCTCTTTCACACAATACCAGGACACGGGGGCACTCCCTAAAGCTTATAGCTAAGAAAGTGAGGACAAATAAAGGGAAATATTTCTTCACCCAGAGGGTCATTGATTTATGGAATTTACTTCCAGAAGGGGTCGTGACAGCTGTCAGCCTTGACAGCTTCAAGGCAGGGCTAGATAGATTCATGGATGCCAAGTGTATCGGTGGTTATTAAAACGGATGTCCATGTGCCGCCTCTATGTTGGTTGAGGCAGGCAGGATTCCCTTGGGTACCATTTGTTGGGGGTCAAGGGAAAGGGAGGGTTTTGCCTTCTCTTTCTGCTCAAGACCCCCATGTACAATTGGTGGGCCACTGGGTGACACAGAATGCTGGACTCGATGGGCTTTGGCCTGATTCAGCATGGCTCTTCTTATGTTCTTATGTTCTTATGTACACTGGCCTTTTAAGATAATGTAGCAGCCAGTTTTAAGGGAAGAGTAAGTTGGGTTACATTGCAAGGTAGGAAGATACTGAGTTCCAGTTTCTATAAATCAGGGTTTCTTAACCTTGGCAACTTTTAAGACCTGTGAACTTCAACTCCCAGAATTCCCCAGCCAGCCAGGAATTCTATAATTCTTATCAACTAAAGACAGATGTGTTCTCTCTATTCTCCTGTTTGTTTTTTTCCTTTTTAGGAGAAAATACCCTATAAATTCTTCTCTTCCAGGAATTAACTTACCTCATTTTTATAGTGTACTGGTATTACTTTGGAAGTTTTTACGCTGATAACATTTTACTCATATTTGATGACAGATTGGTTTGTTTGTTTCTAACCGCTTTGGCTATCTTTCATTTAAAAAAAAAATAGGAAAGAGTAGGAATGTCATCCCTTTCGCGAGGGAGGGTGCAGTTATTAATTTATTTTACTTTGTCCTCTTAGCTTATTTACTTTTTCCACTAAATTTATATGCCAGCCTTCTCTCCATCTCTTATTACAAAATAAAAGCAACAATATCAAATGTTAAAACATTTAAGTTTGAGTGAGAGGAAGAAATTCAGAAATATTTCAAATTTGAAACATTTGGCTAACTTTAGAAAAGATACAGCAAATGTACCATTTGATTATGTAGCACAGGGGTCCCCAACCCCCGCTCGCCGGACCGGTACCGGGCCACAGCATGCCAGCAACCGGGCCGCCCAAACAAGCAAAGCCCCATCCGCGAGATGCAGGCAGCACACAAAACCACACATTCTCCGGTCCGCGGAAAAATCTCTCTCCACGGAACCAGTCCCTTTTGCCCAAAAGGTTGGGGACCTCTGATGTAGCAATTCTTTTGGGAGCAACTGAGGAGAGTATGTGCAACTATATGTAGGAGAAGGAGAGGCAGAGTGAAGAGAGGAATCAGCCTGGAATCCTTCCGTTCCCACAAACAGTCCCAGCCCAACCTCTCTTGAATTTCGTTGGCTTTTATCTAGTGCCGTGAGTTGACTGGCTTCTTGTGTATAAACATGAACAATAAATCGGCTTCCCTGGAACTTAACATGCGGTCCACGTTCTTCGGGTGTGACACTCTGTTTACCACAGAACTTTTTGTTTCTAAACAGGGCCCGTAGGAAAAAAGGATCTGCTCGCAGGCTTGGCCTTCAGAAACTCTGGGAGTGGTGCCTGGGTCTTGTGCAAATGAGTTCTGTGCCGTGGAGAGTTGTAATAGGACGTCTCGGGAGGATAGGCCACGGGGAGCTGAAAGGTACTGTAGAAGAAGCCTGTCCCGAAATGGTGATATGTCAATGGTTTAAACATTACAGGAAGTCCTCGCCTTACAACTGTTCATTTAGCGACCGTTCAGAGTTAACAACGGCCCTGGAAAAAGTGACCTGTGACCGTTTTTCACACTTAACAACCTTTGCAGCGTTCCTGTGGTCATGTGATCAGAATTTGGTCGCTTGGCAACCGACATGTATTTAGGATGGTTGCAGTGTCCCAGGATCATGTGATCCCTTTTTTACCCCCTTCTGACAAGCCAAGTCAACAGGGAAGCCAGATTCACTTAACAACCATGTGAAGAGAAGAGAAGAGAAAAGAATTAGAAAAGAGAATCTATTGTCACTTTAAATGCACACTAATCAGCATACATTAAAATGAAATTGTGTTGCATCCAGCTCTCAAAAAAATACCATTATGCATATACCCACATACCCACACATATATGACACAGAGAAACATCACACTCTAGTTCAAATGTATACATATACATGGCCAAAAATAATGAAGAGAAGAGAATCTATTGTCATTTTAAATGCACACTAATCAGCATACATTAAAATGAAATTGTGTTGTATCCAGCTCTCAAAAAAATACCATTATGCATATACCCATCTACCCACATATATATGACACAGAGAAACATCACACTCTAGTTCAAATGTATACATATACATGGCCAAAAATAATGAAGAGAAGAGAATCTATTGTCATTTTAAATGCACACTAATCAGCATACATTAAAATGAAATTGTGTTGCATCCAGCTCTCAAAAAATACCGTTATGCATATACCCACATACCCACACATATATGACACAGAGAAACATCACACTCTAGTTCAAATGTATACATATACATGGCCAAAAATAATGAAGAGAAGAGAATCTATTGTCATTTTAAATGCACACTAATCAGCATACATTAAAATGAAATTGTGTTGCATCCAGCTCTCAAAAAATACCGTTATGCATATACCCACATACCCACACATATATGACACAGAGAAACATCACACTCTAGTTCAAATGTATACATATACATGGCCAAAAATAATGAAGAGAAGAGAATCTATTGTCATTTTAAATGCACACTAATCAGCATACATTAAAATGAAATTGTGTTGCATCCAGCTCTCAAAAAAATACCATTATGCATATACCCACATACCCACACATATATGACACAGAGAAACATCACACTCTATTTCAAATGTATACATATACATTGCCAAAAATAATGAAGAGAAGAATAACTTTATTGTCACTTTGAACTAATCAGCATACATTAAGATGAAATTTCGTTGCATACAGCTCTCAAAGGGTCATCATCTCCAATGTACACTACATAAATATGACAAAAATACATAAATAAATACAGAGTGATACATAGTCCCACTTCCTTGCTCAAACACATTAAAACCTTCCCAGCCATGATATCCCTTATCCCTTATATCCCTCCAAAAAATTTTCACCTTTGAGAGCCAATGCAGCTGCAGACGCTCCAGGGCGCCGCCATCTTGAAGCCTAACTTAACAACTGCAGTGATTCACTTAACAACTGTGGCAAGAAATGTTGTAAAATGGGGCAAAACCTGATTGTGGTTGTAAGTCGAGGGCTACCTGTATCTGCTGTACAACCTCGGTGTCTTAGTTCTGTTAATATCTGTATGGTACTTTTCAAACCGTATTTTCAAGGGCACGTTATAACACCGTCTTCTGCAGAAGGCAACTCCTGGCTAATAGACTGCTCTCTAGTGATTAGAGTAGTTCTCAAGAATTGGGGTTTGGTTGGTTGCCCAAATCATCCTGAGTCTTGTTTCGTTAATTGGTTGGACCTATACTAGCCCGCTTTTATAGCTAATGCGCGTCCTTTTTTGGTAATTACAGGTAATCCTCGACTTCACCACCATTTGTTTAGCGACAGTTCCAAATTACAGTGACGCTGGAAAAAGTGACACATGACCATTTTTCACTAACGACCGTTGCAACCTCTCTGTGATCCTGTGATCAAAATTCACACGCTTGGCAACTGGCATTTATTTATTTATTTGGGTTTGTATGCCGCTCCTCTCCGGGGACTCGGAGCGGCTAACAACATATATATATATAACAAAGAATTACAATATAAAAAACCCAAACAAAGATATCTAAAAAAAAATCAATAAAAAAACACACATTCAATGCAACAATCAACTACAACTGCATGTACTTACGACGGTTGCAATGTCCCCGGGTCATGTGATCCTCTTTTGCCACCTGACAAGTAAAGTCAGATTAACAACCGCGTCACTAACTTAAACCCGCCGAAGTGGTTCACTTAACGATCGTGGCAAGAATGTGACGTAAAATGGGGCAAGCTCACTTAAAAACCGTTTTGCTTGGCAGCAGAAATTTGGGGCTCAGTTGCAGTCATAAGTCCAGGGCAACCTGTAATTCTTACCAGTTTCCCTTTGGGCTTTTCAGATTACAAGACAAAATAACACACAGGCAGTCTGACCAGTTGCAGTTTTGAAGTGGTGGGAAGCCCTTTTGACCCGTTTCTTTAAAACCCTCCCAAATGATAACTTCTCTGCAGACAATATTGCTTTCTGGAAGGCTGTAAAAAAAATAAAATGATGCCCCAGGTAGTCAGCCGCTCTTGTTTCCTTTCCAGATTGGAGCTGTTTACTGAGTCGCCGAAACCTACAGTCCCTTAGCAAGAGGCTCAAAGACATGTGCAGGATGTGTGGGATTTCTGCTGCTGATTCCCCCAGCATCCTCAGTGCTTGCTTAGTGGCTATGGAACCTCAAGGATCTTTTGTGATCATGCCAGGTATGTACGTAGTCCTTTTCATCTTGCTCAAACTCCCACAAAGGAGATTTTTAATATTATAAGCTGCTCAGAGTGGTAAGTTTGGGTGTCTAATAAATTTTACAAATAAGCAAGCAAACAAATGAATAGGCTTGATAGGAATTTTACAGAGGGGAGGGAGGGAAAGGAAGGAAGGAAGGAAGGAAGATTGAAGGGGAAGGGAAGGAGATGGATGGATGGAAGGAAGGAAGATTGAAGGGGAAAGGAAGGAGATGGAAAAGGAAGGAAATTGAAGGAAGGAGGAAGGAAGGAAGGAAGATTGAAGGGGAAGGGAAGGAGATGGATGGATGGAAGGAAGGAAGATTGAAGGGGAAGGGAAGGAGATGGATGGATGGAAGGAAGGAAGATTGAAGGGGAAAGGAAGGAGATGGAAAAGGAAGGAAATTGAAGGAAGGAGGAAGGAAGGAAGGAAGGAAGGAAGGAAGGAAGGAAGGAAGGAAGGAAGGACTTGATGGGATTGAACCCTGGTGGCACAGTGATTAGAATGCAGCATTGCAGGCAAATTCTGTCTACCGTTTGGAGTTCGACCCGGATGGGGCTGAAGGTTAACTCAGCCTTCCATCTTTCTGAGCTCAGTAAAATGAGCTTGTTGGGGGCAACAGGTTGACATCACAAACCACCCAGAGAGTGCTGTAAAATATTGTGGGGTGGTCTATAAGTCTTAAGCGCTACTGCTATCTTTGGAAGTACACTCCCCAAAATTCCAGAGCTCTCTGTCCAGAGAAATGCAATGCTAAGGAACAGCTAAGATCTTGTGCAAAACCCTCAAACCCCCCCACCCCCCAGGCTTCTGGAAGAGGCCTGGAGATTGAGGAAGACGTGGACCACCCCGTAAGGGTGGCGCAGTGGTTAGAATGCAGTATTGCAGGCTAATTCTGCCGACCGCCGGGAGTTCGATCCTAGCACAAGGTCGACTCGGCCTTCCATCCTTCCGAGGTTGGTAATGTGAGGACCCAGATAGTTGGGGAACGAGAGGCTGACTCTGTAAACAGCTCAGAGAGGGCTGTGAAGCACGGTGAAGCGGTATATAAGTCTTAAGTGCTATTGCTATTTGCTATTGCCTTTGGCCCCACGGGTAATTCCCCTCCGTTCTTCTTTTTCTGAAGATTCCGTCTCCACTGGCTCAGTGTTTGGACGCAGCACCACCCTCAATATGCAGACCTCCCAGCTCAATACGCCCCAGGACACTTCGTGCACCCACATACTCGTGTTCCCCACCTCTGCGTCCGTGCAACTGGCACCATCCACCTACACCACGGAAACTGGTTTGGAACTGGCCTTTAATACGAACAATGGTTTGTGTGTGTGCACGTGTGCGTGGGCATGTATGCGCCTGTGCGGGCATGTGAACCAGTGAATAGTTTTAATTGATAGAAAAGGGAGAGCTGCAGGTAAAGAGGGCAGCTGTTTTTATTGGACCTGGATCTGGAAAGCAGCAGCTGTGCCCGTTGACTCCCGACAAACAGCCCGTGGGCCCTTTCCTTGCTGCAAGTTGTCCTCGACTTAACGACCATAACTGAGGCCAAAATTTCCATGGCTACGCCAAGGCAGTTGGTAAGTGAGTTTTGCCCCGTTTTGCAACTTTTTTTATTTTTTTTTTTTGCTGCGGCTATTAAGCGAATCGCTGCAGTTGTTAAGTGAACCGCACGGTCATCAAGCGAACCTGCCTCCCTCCACTGAATTTGCTCATCAGAAGCTGGGTGGGAAGGTCACCAAAGGGGATCCCACGACCCCAGGACAGTGCAACCCTCATAAGGGACATGCCAGTTGCCAAGCGCTGATCTTGATCACGTGATCACTGGAGATGTTTCAGTGGTCGCACGTGTGAAAACTGATCCTAAGTCAACTTTTTTCAGGGCCATCGTAAACTACAAACGGTCACTAAGCGAGTGGTTGTAAGTCGAGGACTGCCTGTAATCCCTGGGTGGGGGGAAGTTCCCTTCCTGATGCTGATGTCACCAAAACTCCACAAATATAGATAGCCCCCACATTTGGGACTGGCAGCTCTAGTGCTAAGTGGCAAGGTCATTAAGTGAAACGTCACATGACCTCACCATCTTGCAATGTCGCATCCAGCTGTGGTTGTAAAGCAGCAGTTCTCAACCTTTTCCGGGGCTCGACCCCAGCCCGCATCGAGCATGCACGACGGGCACATCGCGCATGCGTGGCGTGACAGCCTGCATCGCAAAGGGGGGAAAAAATGGCCGACCCCCAAAAAATGGCCGACCAAAAAAAAATGGCCGACCAAAAAAAAAATGGCGGGCCCGCATCGCGCATGCACGCCGCAACGGCCTGCATCGCAATGGGGGAAAAAAATGGCCGACCCCCCAAAAAATGGCCGACCAAAAAAAAATAATGGCGGACTGCGGCGTTTGGCGACCTCCGTGAAATGGTTGTTCGACCCCAAATGGGGTCGTGACCCACAGGTTGAGAACCGCTGTTGTAAAGCATATCCCAGGTCGTTAAATGCAACGTCATGTGACTGTGACTGCCAGCTTCCCCATTGCCTTTGCTGGTTGGAAGCTGGCTGTGTTGGTTGCAGATGGAGGTCCTGTGATTATGGGATGCTGTGACCATGGTAAATGCATGCTGGTTGCTAAGCATCCAGATCACATGATGGCACTGGAAATAGCAACTTATTGCTGGTCCTTGCACTTAACAACCGTTGCAGCATCTCTGCTTAACAACCGTTGCGGTATCCCTGTTCACTGAACAACTGCAGTGATTAGTTTAACTTTAAAAAAGCATGGCAACAAAAAAAAAGATCATAAAATCGGGCGCAGCTCACCAGCACCTTGCTTAGCAGTCGAAATTCTGATCCCAATTGTGGTCATAAGCCGAGGACTACCTCTAGATGTCCTTCACTTTAACAAAGCAAACTTGTTATTTACTTTGCAGAAACTATACTGAGCCCTTTCGAACTTGGGCCGCCCTCCACGGAAAATTTGGCTCATAATGTAATAGAGTGCTCACACAGGGATTAAAGAGAATAGGCCTAGCCAATTCTTTGCAGCTGGAAACAAACATGATAAAAGAAACAAAACTGATTGGCAAAGTGTCAGACGTGGGTAGACTTAATCACTGATTCAAGGGCTGGGAATATCCAAGGAATATCCTGGGTGCATAACAGTTTAGATCCAGCCTTCATAGTTCAGCCCCGAACCGTAACTATTGTAATATAGATCAGATAATTGACCGGATTGCGCCTTTGCGACCTCTCCGTGGTGCTGGCCCCAGGAGGTCTCCTTGGTTCACCGAAGAGCTCGGGGATGAAGCGCCATAAAAGACGTCTAGAGAAGCGATGGAGACGAAGTAGGTCCGGATCTGATCGAACCAGATTGAGCTCACTTATTAGAGCCTATTTGAAGGCGATTAAGGCGGCAAGATCTTTGTATCTTTCCGCTTTGATCGCGTCTGCAGAATCTCGCCCGGCCGCCCTGTTTAGGATGACCCGGTCCCTCCTTAACCCGAGGGGTCCGGGGCCTCCCTTGCAGGGTAGTGCCGAGGACTTTAACAACTGTTTCGCAGACAAAGTAGCTCAGATCTGGGCCGACCTAGACTCCAATTGTAAAGCAGAGTCGACTGATAACGATTCAGTCGAGGGGACAGGGGCATGCTCTTGTCCGGTCATCTGGGGCGAGTTTGAGACTGTTACGCCTGATGAAGTGGACAGGGCCATTGGAGCTGTGAGTTCCGCCACCTGTTTGTTGGACCCGTGTCCCTCCTGGCTGGTTTCTGCTAGTAGGGAGGTGACACGTACCTGAATCCAGGAGATTGTCAACGCTTCTTTGAGGGAGGGGTCCTTCCCGGCTCCTTTGAAGGAGGCACTCGTGCGCCCCCTCCTCAAGAAGCCTTCCCTGGATCCAGCAATTCTGACCAACTATCGTCCGGTCTCTAACCTCCCCTTTGTGGGGAAGGTTATTGAGAAGGTGGTGGCATTTCAACTCCAGCGGTCTCTGGAGGAAGCCGATTATCTGGGTCCTCTGCAGTCCGGGTTCAGGCCTGGCTACAGCACCGAAACTGCTTTGGTCGCTCTGATGGATGATCTCTGGCGAGCCCGGGATGGAGGCCAGTCCTCTGTCCTGGTGCTTCTTGACCTCAGCAGCGTTCGATACCATTGACCACGGTATCCTTCTGTGCCGGCTGGAGGGATTGGGAGTGGGGGGCACCGTGTTACGGTGGTTCTCCTCCTATCTTTCTGGTTGGTCGCAGTCGGTGTTAGTGGGGGGTCAGAGGTCCACCTCTAGGTCACTCCCCTGTGGGGTGCCTCAGGGGTCGGTTCTCTCCCCCCTACTTTTTAACATTTACATGAAGCCACTGGGTGAGATCATCCACTGCCACGGAGTGAGATACCATCAGTACGCTGATGATACTCAGCTGTACATTTCCACTCCTGGCCAAATCAGTGAAGCGGTTGAGGTGATGTGCCGGTGTCTGGAGGCTGTGAGGGTCTGGATGGGTGTTAACAGATTGAGGCTCAACCCTGACAAGACAGAGTGGCTGTGGGTGATGCCTCCCACGGACATTTCAATCTATCCTTCCATTACCCTGGGGGGTGAATCTATAAACCCCTCGGAGAAGGTGCGCAACTTGGGAGTCCTCCTCGATCCACGGCTGATATTGGATCATCATTTGTCGGCTGTGGCGAGGGGGGCATTTGCCCAGGTTCGCCTGGTGCACCAGTTGCGTCCTTACTTGGATCGGGAGTCTCTCCTCACAGTCACATGCCCTTGTCACCTCGAGGATCGACTACTGCAATGCTCTCTACATGGGGCTACTCTTGAAGAGTGTTCGGAGACTACAATTAGTGCAAAATGCAGCTGCGCGAGCAGTTGTGGGCCTTCCTCGTTGTGCCCACATTTGATCAACTCTCCGCATGCTGCATTGGTTGCCTATTGATCTCCGAGCGCAATTCAAAGTGTTGGTTATTACCTATAAAGCCCTTCATGGCATTGGACCAGGATACTTACGGGACCGTCTTCTGCCACATACTTCCCTTCGACCGGTGAGAGCGCACAGGGTCGGCCTCCTCCGGGTCCCGTCAGCGAAACAATGCCGTCTGGTGGGTCCTAGGGGGAGGGCCTTCTCTGTTGTGGCGCCCACCCTCTGGAACCAACTACCCCCTGAAGTCTGCGTTTCCCCCACTCTTCCGGCCTTCCGGAAGAATCTAAAAACCTATTTATGCCGGCAGGCCTGGGGATGACTGTGATTGTGTGTGAATGATGAATGTGTCTGGGGTCTTTTTTAAACGCTTTTTAGCCTTGGTTTTAGTTTTGAAATGTTGTTTTATTTATGCTGTTAGCCGCTCCGAGTCTTCGGAGAGGAGCGGCATAAAAATTTAATAAATAAATAAATAATGTGGGCAAAATGCAGTCCCTTCCCTGAAGTATTACTATGTAGAGCAGGGGTAGGCAACTATAACAACTTTACAATCTGTGGACTTTAATTCCCAGAATAATAATAATAATAATAATAATAATAATTATTATTATTATTATTATTATTATTATTATTATTATTATTATTATTATTATTATTATTAAAGTTGGAAGGGAGCTTGGAGGTCATCTAATCCAACCCCCTGCTCAGGCAGGAAACCCTATACCATTCCGGACAAATGGCTGTCCAGTCTCTTCTTTAAAACTTCCAGTGTTGGAGCATTCACCAGTTCTGGAGGCAAGGAGTTCCACTGGTTAATTGTTTTAACTGTCAGGAAGTTTCTCCTTCGTTCTAGGTTGCTTCTCTCCTTGATGAGTTTCCATCCGCTGCTTCTTGTCCTGCCTTCTGGCGCTTTGGAGGATAGCTTGACTCCCTCTTCTTTGGGGCAGCCCCTGAGATACTGGAAGACTGCTATCATGTCCCCCCTCGCCCTTCTCTTCATTAAACTAGACATACCCAATTCCAGCAGCCGTTCCTTATATGCTTTAGCCTCCAGTCCCCTAATCATCTTTGCTGCTCTTCTCTGTACTCTTTCTAGAGTCTTAGCATCTTTTTTACATCGCGGTGACCAAATCTGGATGCAACGTGCATAGCTCAGGAATTCTGGAAGTCCACAGGTCATAAAGTTGGCATAGATGCCCACTCTTGATATAGTGGGACCTAGGAAGCGGGCTTTTATTGTAACTGCCCCTACATTCATTCATCCAGCCATCCATCCAGCCATCCAATCAATTTCTATAGCCGCTCATCTCAGTCAATGGCTCTGGGTGAATTACAGTTCAAAATATATTACAATTAAGGCACAGAAACATTTTTAAACCATTAAAAATATATATCCAAAATAAATAAATATAAATTGCAGCTGAGCGACTTGCCTCATAGCAATACGGCCACGAAACGTGGCACTCGAAATATTCAGCACCCCAAGCTAGGGAATGTAGCCAGGTTTTTAGGGCCTTAACAAAAGGCTTAATGGTCGGGGCCATTTTAATCTCCGAAGAGAGAACGTTCCTTGGAGCAAGTGCCACTGTGGATAAAGCCTGTTTTCTGCTCCCCACCTGGCTGATGGCATCTGCTAAATTGTATTAGACACGCAGAAAGGACTGGGAGAAGGTGGTCCCTTCAGGTCACCTGGCCCCAAGACATGTAGGGCTTTAAAGGTGACAGCCAGCACCTTGAGTTGCACTTGGAAACACCCCCTTTAGATTACTGGAAAGCCAATAAAACCTGGTTCTTCGTGTAGGCTGCGTGATTGTGTTATAGCCTGTGGAGGGCGGATGAAAGTGCCAGGTTTGTTATTTTTTGTTATGTGGTTTTTATGGTTTGATTGTTCTCGTGAGCTGCTCAAGAGTTGTTTCAAGATGGGTAGCCATTCGCATCAGAGCAAATCAGATCAAATCCCATCAGATCTATAAGCCGACTCACAATCATTGGGTCTAACACTGTGTGAATGTGTGCGTTCTTTCTTTCTTTCTTTCTTTCTTTCTTTCTTTCTTTCTTTCTTTCTTTCTTTCTTTCTTTCTTTCTTTCTTTCTTTCTTTCTTTCTTTCTTTCTTTCTTTCTTTCTAGCAAGTTGAGTTGCTCCTTTTGGTCAACATTTTTTCTGTGAATCTTTTCTTTCAAGATGGAGCAGATGGAATGGGAATCTTTGATTTGCTGGACACTGCAGATGACCTGGATCCTGATATCATCAGCATCCTTCCTGCGTCCCCAACAGGATCCCCTGTTCACTCACCAGGTTCTCACTTCACCCACGGAGGTGATATGGGCAAGGTAACTTTGCATGAGAAAACAGAGGAGGTTTTTTTTGACCTGATTGACATTTCTTCTTGGATACAGCAATTACTCCAGAATACTTAAATGCTTCTGCAACCAATGCTTACAGGTTCACAATAGTGATGATGATGATGATGCTTGCAGGGTAATCAGATCTACAAAACTATAATTCGACTATCATAGTAGATGGCAGAGCTAAGCTTGAAAAGGCAAAGCAGGGTTTCACCAAGGAAGCACTTGAATGGGAAATCTCTTGTAGGCCGCAATTAACCAGGGAGACCAGTTGCAATGTGAAAATTGGACCATAAGAAAGGCTGAGCGCCAAAGAATTGAGGCCTTTGAACTCTGGTGCTGGAGAAGACTCCTGCGAGTCCCCTGGACTGCAAGGCGATCCAACTGGTCAGTCCTAGAGGAGATCAACCCCGACTGCTCTTTAGAAGGCCAGCTCCTGAAGTTGAAACTCAAGTACTTTGGCCACCTAATGAGAAGGAAGGACTCCCTGGAGAAGAGCCTGATGCTGGGAAAGATGGAGGGCAAGAGAAGAAGGGGACGACCAAGAATAATGAGGTGGCTGCATAGCGTCCCTGAAGCAGGAAGCGTGACTTAAATGGACTCCAGAAGATGGTAGAGGACAGGAAGGCCTGGAGGAACGTTCTCCATGGGGTAGCGATGGGTCGGACACAACTTTGCAACTAATAACAAAAACAAGGAAGAGGAGTTGAGTTCAAAGCACTAAGAGTTTATTTTTGTCACCCATACACCAGAATCTGGTTAATTAACAGCTGAAGCTGAATTGGCGTTAGATAAAGGCCAGTGTAATTCATGGAGGGCTGGACTTGGTCCTCTTGTGGATGCGCAATGATTCCAAGCAGATGATGCATTTAACCCCACCTTCCAATTCAGCCTGCTCAGCTCCTAAACCTCCACGCTTGTAGGCTATTCTGGGAATCAAAAAAACAGAATCCTGGAAGAAGACAAAATCTCCATGTTGTTGTCAAGATAAAAGCAGGGATGGGCCATTCTAGCCACCAGGAATCAAATGCAACTTGAAGGCAACGTTACTTACAATGTGATCACCCTTACAATATGCTAGTCAGTTCTAACTGTAGCATGTTAAAAGGAAAATACAGAGCAGGAGACGGTGGCAAAAATAGCAAAATTATCAGGAGGTTGAACTATCGTTCTTCACAAGCAAATACTATTTTGGAAAAAGGGGGAATAAGGGAAAATGTAATAACCCATTTATGGAATTATGCACAGGAAGGATATATCTACGGTATACAGGCAGTCCTTTGACTTATGACCATAATTGAAGGCCAACGTTTCTGTTGCTAAGCAAAACATTTGCTAAGTGAGTTTTGCCCCATTTTATGAGCTCTGTCACCACCCTTGTTAAATAAATCACTGCGATGTTAGCGACACAGTTAAGGGAGCCTTTGCTTGTCAGAAGGTCGCAAAAGGGGATCATGTGACACACACACACACACACCCCGGACACTGCAACTGTCATAAATATTGAGTAGGTTGCCAAGTGGCTGGATTTTGATCACGTGACTGTGGGGGGGGATGCTGCTACAGTCCTCAATTTTCACAGTCATAACTCCCTTTTTGCAGTGCCGTTGTTAACGTCAACTGTTCACTAAACCAACTATTGTAAATTGTGAAAATGAACCCACAGACCTACTATGCACTAAGAAGAACTGCAGAAAGATAAACACAAATAAGACGTGTAATTCCACACCAGCAAGATAAAAAGTTGACAGCCTAATACAGTCAGACAAGAATATTAATAATTAGTCAGCAGATGCCTGCTAAAGCAAAGTTGTTTTCATGGCTCTCTGGAAAGCAAATGTAGGAGGGTGCCTGATGTATCTCCGGAGATAAAACCATCCATAATAAGGTGGTCGCTTGCAATAAGGCTTGTCCGCCGCTTTGTGATCCCTTGATTTCTCATGGGGAGACAGATCCCACCTGGAGGGGGTGGGGGAGACAGTCTCTAAGGCAGAGACTCTTTTATGACTCGTGGACTTCAACTCCCAGAATTCCCGAGCCAGCCATGTAGACCTTTGGTGTAGTGATTAAAATACTGAACTATTGGATGCCAAGTGTATCGGTGGTTATTAAAACGGATGTCCATGTGCCGCCTCTATGTTGGTTGAGGCAGGCAGGATTCCCTTGAGTACCATTTGTTTGGGGGTCAAGGGAAAGGGAGGGTTTTGCCTTCTCTTTCTGCTCAAGATCCCCATGTACAATTGGTGGGCCACTGTGTGACACAGAATGCTGGACTCGATGGGCTTTGGCCTGATTCAGCATGGCTCTTCTTATGTTCTTATTTAGTTCTAGGTTACTTCTTTCCTTGATGAGTTTCCATCTGGGGCTTCTTGCCTTGCCTTCTGGGGCTTTGGATAATTGCTTGACACCCCCCCCCATTCTCGGTGGCAGCCCCTCAAATATTAGAAGATGCTATCATGTCATCCTAGTCCTTGTTTTCATTACATTAGACCAGGGGTAGGCCACCTTGGCTCTTTTATGACTCGTGGACTTCCAACTCCCAGAATTCCTGAGCCAGCCATGCTGAGGGGAAAGGGAGAAGTTTCCATGCTGAGCCAGGCCGGCTCAGGAATTCTGGGAGTTGAAGTCCACGAGTCATAAAAGAGGCAAGGTTCCTTCCCCCTGCCCTAAGGTAAGCTGGAGTCAAACCTTAAAGGATTTTATAAGTCAAAACTGGTATTTTGAATTTGGCTGGTAAACAACTGATAGTGCAGTGCAGGGAATATGTGTGTGTTTCTCTCCCTCTCTCTTCTATAACGTTAGCACTGAGCAGGATATTTCAATGAAGCTGAGCAACGAAGCTGAAATAAAACTCAAATTCCCATTCAGGTAGTCCTCAACTCACGACCACAATTGAGACCAGAATTTGCATTGCTAAACATCAACAATTGTTAAGTGAGCCAGGCCCAATTGTACGATCTTTTCTTGCCCTGTTTTTTTTTTAAACTAATCACTGCAGTTGTTAAGTGAATCATTGCAGCTGATAAGTGACTCTGTCTTTTTGCATTGCCTTTGCTTGATGAAAGTTGGCTGTGAAGGTTGCAAATAGCAATCGCCGGACCCCAGGATATTGCAGCTGTAGTAAATACACGCCAGTTGCCAAGCGCCCAAATTTTGATCACATGTCCATGGGGAGGCTGCAGGGGTCGTAAGCGTGGACGCTGGTATACATTCCTTTTTTTCAATGCCGTTGTAACTTCAAACGGTTGTAAGACGAGGACTACCTGAAGTACATGGTTAGATTCACTTAGTGTCTGATAAAATTGGCCAGCAGGAGATAATAAGGTAATGGTGAGCAAGTTAAATCCTTAAGGTGAACTGAACAAATTTCTAGGCAATGAGGCTCTTGGTGGCTATAAACTCTGTGGCAAGGCGGGGAAGGAAATTGTGTGTATATGTGTGGTGTGTGAGGGAGTGATTGCATGATTGCTCCTCAGGTCTTGCTTGTAAGTTTCCCAGAAGCAACTAGGTCAGTGGTGGCGAACCTATGGCACGCGTGCCAGAGGCGGCACTCAGAGCCCTCTCTGTGGGCACGTGTGCCATGCCCCGGAGATGGCAACCATCCCTCTTCAACCAGCTGCTCGCTAACTCATCGAGGTCCCACATGGCCGGATGCATCCCAGCACCTATCAGCTCGCTGGCCTCTGTGTGCAGGGGTCAATGGTGTCAGGCAGCAGCTGCCCCGGCCCCTGCCTCACCTTGCCCTGTGACAATGGCATCCCCGCCCTGCCTCGCCTCACCCCCCCAGGACGAGCCTCCTGCCCACCGCCCCACCTGCCAGAGACCCCATAGATCAGTGTTTCTCAACCTTGACTAATTTAAGGCATGTGGACTTCAACTCCCAGAATTCCACAGCCAGCATTGCTGGCTGTGGAATTCTGGGAGTTGAAGTCCACATGCCTTAAAATTGTCAAGGTTGAGAAACACTGCCTTAGATCTCCCCTAACCCTGCTCGGCCCCCACAGGCGTCCCTCCCCATGAGCAACTTCGAGGTGATCACGCCCACCTTGGCCACACCCACCCAGTCTGCCATGACCACCACAGCCACGCCCACCCAGTGGGCCACGCCCACCCGGCACCCGTGGATAAATAAGTGGGTTTTGGGTTGCAGTTTGGGCACTCGGTCTCTAAAAGGTTCGCCATCACTGAACTAGGTGATCGCTAGCTAAAGCAGAACGCTGAATTGCTGAATTGTAGAGCTCTCTGAGGCTGAATCCTAAATGCCAGTTTTCTCTGTTGGTTTGATCAGGGTCAAGGTACAGACCGGCTGCTGTCGACCGAATCCCACGATGAAGTCCCCAACATTCTGCAGCAGCCGTTGGCCCTCGGCTACTTCGTCTCCACCGCTAAAGCAGGTCCGTTGCCCGACTGGTTTTGGTCGGCCTGCCCTCAAGCACAAAACCAGTGTCCTCTGTTTCTTAAGGTAAGGAGCTCCCCCCTGCGTGTTGCTTGCGGAGGGGCGGGGTGTTAGTTGAAGATGGTGTGAAAAACAGGGACGCTAAAGCCCTAAGAGAGGGTGCCTTTTTCTTTTTCTCATGTTATTCCCGAGGGGCAGTTTTGGGAAAGGAAAGGGAAAGGAAAGGCGAATGGAGGAAGGAAAGGAAAAGAAAGAGGCAAGGAAAGTAAAAAAATAAAAAAGAAGAGTGACTATGGAGCAGGTCACGGTTGTCACAAAAGTGCTTCTCCAAAAGGCTTCCTTGGTTTTTTTTTTTTTTTTTTTAAAAAGGTTTTGCTTTTCCTACAAGAAGCTTTTTCAGTGGTGAAAAGCACTTTGGGACAAAAGGAGAAGGAAAGAAGGAAAGGAGAAAGGGAACAGAAAAGGGAAGGAGAGGAGAGGAATGAAAAGGAAGGGAAGGGAAGGAGATTGAGGAAGCGAAGGGAACAGAAAGAAAGGAAAGGAGAACGCAGGAAGGAAAGAATGGAGAAAAGAAAGGGATAGTAAAGGAAGACATTCCGTAAGTGATTATGGCAGGTATAAAAGAAGTGTCCTAAATATTACAACATACCTGTATCATAGGTTCATGAAATTTGCAGTTCATGGCTGCTTTTCCAAAGCAGGAGGGAGCTTCTGCCCCTCTACACAAGGAGGTAACAGCTACAAGTCTTAGGAGATGGCTGTAATCAAGGCCACTTAGCACAGAACTCCTGGCTTTATTTCCAAGTTATTTTTTATTCTGAGATTTCGCCCCATAGCTAGAGCATCCATCGCAGATTGAATCGGGAGATATGAGCTTCACACTGAGCACTGTTGACTCTGGGCTTTGGCTTTTTCTTAAAGGCTTCTTTGCACCTCCACGTGCCTTCAGTGCAATCGGACGAGCTACTTCACAGTAAACACTCCCACCCTCTTGACTCGAATCAAACTTCCGATGTCCTCAGGTAGGCCTGTTCACTGGGTGTGCAAGTGTGCTTATCGCAGAAATGTATGTTCCTTTCTTTTAAGATCCACCACTCGGCGCAATCTCTGGCTTAACCTGTCGGTAGCTTCCTTTCGTTTGTTTTGCTTTGCTTTGCCTTTCTATCTCGATATAAGCCAAGGATCTCCAAACTTGGCAACTTAATGACTTGTGGACTTTAACCCCCAGAATTCCCCAGTCAGCTATTGAACTTCTGGGAGTTGAAGTCCACAAGTCTTAAAGTTGCCAAGTTTGGAGACTTCTGATATAATCTCTAGATCTTGGGAGACTGGGCCAAGAGACACAGCCAAACCAGGTAAGAGACAGAATAGCCCTTAACTGGATAGGGGTGGAACAAGATTCTTCCTTCCTTCTTTCTTTCCTTCCTTCTTTCTTTCCTTCTTTCCTTCTTTCTTTTTTTCTTTTTTCTTTTCTTTCTTTCTTTCTTTCTTTCTTTCTTTCTCTCTTTCTTCCTTCCTTCCTTCCTTCCTTCCTTCTCCTTCTTTTCCTTCTCCCCCTCCTCCCTCCTCCTCCTCTTCTCCTCCTGCTCCTGCTTCTTCTGCTGCTGCTTCTTGTTCTCCTCCTCCTCCCTCTTCTCCTGCTCCTGCTTCTTTTTCTGCTGCTTCTTGTTCTCCTTCTCCTCTTCCTCCTCTTTCCTTCTCCTCCTCTTCCTCCTCCTCCTGCTCCTTCTCCTTCTGCTACTGTTCTCCTCCCTCCTCCTCCCTCCTGCTCCTGCTCTTCTCCTCCTGCTCCTCCTCCTCTTCTCCTCCTCCTCCTGCTCCTCCTTCCCGTGCAGTCAGCGAGATATTCAGACTGGGTTTGGCATTTTTATCCCCTATCAAGTTCTTCCCAAGAGCCCAGAATAGGCAAATCTTTATTATTATTAAATGAACTTGCCACTTATCTTGTGGCTTGACGCCACTCCAAGCAACCGTGAAAGGAATCCTCCCTAATTTCTTGGACTGTAAAGAGGGAGGGAGAAGATGTAGAGGTAATCCTCGACTTACAACAATTCGTTCAGTGACTGTTAAAAGTTACAACGGCATTGAAAAAAATGACTCATGACCATTTTTCACACGTTATGACCATTGCTGCATCCCTGTGGTCAGGTGAACAAAATTCAGACGATTGGCAACTGATTCATATTTACGACGCGTGCTCCCCTTTTGCGACCTTCTGACAAGCAAAGTCAGCGGGGGAAGCCAGATTCACTTAACAGCCGTGTGACTAATTTAACAACTGCCGTGATTCACTTAGTAGCTGTAGCAAGAAAGGTCGTAAAACGGGGCAAAATTCAGTTCACAGCTGTCTTGCTTAGTGATGGGAAATTTGGGCCTCCGGTGTGGTCATAAGTTGAGGACTTTATCATTCGGGCTGAGTGCATCTGTCTCGTCTCCTGACCGATGTTCAGTTCCTTTTAATCTGAAAACAACTTCACTTTGCTCGTGGAGATTGTGAAGTTGAGTCGCTGGATTTTACCTGCAGAGCTTTTCTGGGAACGAAACGAAACGAAAGAAAAAAAAAAATCCTCCCTTAATTAACAATTTGTTGATTTGTTTCTGTGTCCAGGTTTGTGTTGGAACAGTACAATGCACTCTCGTGGCTCACTTGTGACCCTGCGACCCAGGACCGGCGGTCGTGTCTCCCCATTCACTTTGTGGTGCTGAATCAGTTGTATAACTTTATCACGAATATGCTGTGATCTTTATCCGAACTGAGCGAGGTGAAGATCAGACGACAACAACCGAAAGGGAAAACATGATTCCACTGCAGGACTCATCAGTTTAATTCTTCTCTGTAACGTCATTTTTGTGATGGAGGGCAGAACGTGGGAGGGGGCTGTTAATCATCCTCCATTAGTTCCAAGGAGTCTGACTTTTTCGGTGGGAGGTGGATAAGCTGGTTGTTCGTTCCCCTCTCTCCTTTTTTTTTGTTGGTGTGTTGCCTATATCTGACTGGCCGAAGTGGTGAACTGGTCGGTCAACATGTATTATAACGCATCTTTTTAGTAGCCAAGTATCCATTCTCCTTCCGCCCATCGACCTGTCACACAGTATTTGTGAAGAGTTTATGAGCCATAGGCCCCTGCCATGTTAATAAATATTTTAAAAAGAAAAAAGAATGAGCATGGAGACCATAAAAACGAGGGAGAAATAACAAAAAATTATGGAACTGTTTTTTTTTTGGAACATTGCAATGTTCTCGTATTGGATTATAGTATCTAGTATTCAAAAAAAATGCCTGCATCTCTTATTTATTGTAAGTTTTTAAATGTATAAATTGTCTTATATTTCTTAACCTCTTTTATAAAAAAAAAATTTCCTAGAAGGTTTATACTGCCTTCTTGCTTTAAAGCAATTGGTCTAAAATTATATCTGTAATCGTCTTAATTGAAAGTTGCGGTAGGTTGCTTTTAGAGTATTATTTTTTTGTAAGCGGGCGGGGAGGTGCTGGGGAACCGCAAAAAATTTGTATTTGGTCTTGATGTACAGTTTAATGGGGAATATAGGAAGGTTGGGGCGGGATAGAAATGTCCATACCTTTGTGTGTGGGAGATTTACAGCTAAGCTGTAGTTGCAGATTATACGTGTACAGTAATGAAGTTCACTGTCTTTATATAAAATTGAAGAAAAAAATAAAAGGTACCAGGTCTTACAGCAATTTTATATCACACATTTGCAGAGTTAACATAATGGCAATATATTAAAAAAAGTGATATTGTTAGGTGGTTTAACTTGTAGTGAGAATTTAAAGAAGAAAATAATAATAAATTGTTTTATTTTATTTTATTTTATTGGTATTTCTGTTGAGGGCCGAGACTAACTTTGGCAGATTCCCTTCGCTGTTTCTCGAAGGAAGGAGGATGTGCTTTACTACAAAGGCCTCTGATGTTTTTTTTTCCCCCCTGTGTGCATTTTAGCCAAGACCAGAATCTGTGTCATCTGATGAAATTTGCGACACTTTTTTCTAAAACAAGAAATCCTTGCCCTCAATAAACTGTGTCACTTTCATTTTCAAGCATTTGTGTTTGTCACTGATCAAACTTCTCCGGCTTGGAATTAATGGGGAAATCGCTATATCTATCATCAACCTTTCTCTTTCAAGCTGAAATGTTAGTTTTAGCAGCTCAAGCCATTTTCAAAATGCTGAAAACAGTTGCAGCAGTAAGAAAATGAGCGGGTTTTGATTTCTTAAGAGTGCAGTTTGTTATTAATTTAAATCGATTTTCGCTAGATTCTTCCAGAATCAATTCCACTAAGGCAAATTCAGTCTTCTTTAAAAACAAAACAAAACTCTACCTCTCTCCATGCCTTGATTTAATTTTTGTTGTTTGCACATTGCAGTGGAAACTCCTAAGCTTATCTGTACGTGGTCTTTCCTCTTTTAACTAAGCAATTGTGTCCTGCTGTGATGAAAACATAAAAGAATGTGAAAAAACCCACAAACTGTTCACTGCTACCTTTAATAGACCTTTCCTTCCTTCCCCCCTTCCTTCCTTCCTTCCTTCCTTCCTTCCTTCCTCCCTCCCTCCTTCAGTTTGGTCTAGTCTGGTAGATTATGGTTGGGTTGGGTGACTTTGAGCCAGTCACCGGGAGAGGGTGAATTCTAGTCCTGCCTCAGGATGGAAGCAATTCCTAGTAAGGCTGCCTTTTGCAATTGACTAATGGCGAATTTGTCAATGCCAATGGTGTTCAAGTGGTGCTCCAGTTGTTTTGGGATTGCACCCAAGATGCCTATGACTATTGGTACTACCCTTGCTTGCTTTTGCCACAGTCTTTCTATTTCTATTTGTAGGTCTTTGTATTTTGTTATCTTCTCCAGTTCTTTCTCGTCTATTCTGCTGTCTCCAGGCACTGCCACATCCATTATCCACTATTATTATTATTATTATTCACTATTATTGAAAAGTACTTCAGTCCAGATCGCTCATTTCCCTCCATCACTCCAACCCTTTTGAGAGCTGAAGCAGCCGCAGCCAAGCAGGGTGCCGCCATCTTCAAACGACCCCCCCCCCAAGCAAGTCCAGTTGCCTCCTGAAAAAGCACCTTTGGGACAACCATGACCTGGATGAGTGAGAATCTAGGCCAGTGTTTCTCAACCTTGACAATTTTAAGGCATGTGGACTTCAACTCCCAGAATTCCACAGCCAGCATTTGTTACTTTGCTCCTGGGTCCACTTCAAGCTGTTGGTTATCATCTTTAAAATTCTTTATGGCACACGGGTCCAGTTAATTAAGGAACTGTCTCACCCCAAGGGGATTAGACCAGCCCACTTGTGCCAGCAGAAGGGGCATGCCGGAGACCCCACCAATCAAGGTCTTCTGGCTGGTGGGGTCCAGGAGATGGGCCTTTTCTGTGGTGGCTCCCACCATCTTGAACATCATTTCTCTGTGAGGCGAGATCTCCAACCGTTGGACTCAATTATTTTATATTTCTGTTTTTAGGTTATTGTAAGCCACTTCGACAGGGAGACGGGCAGCGCAGACATTTAATCAATGAATAACACCTCTCTGCACCTCCTTATTGCGGTGGTGGGGTGGGGGCGCTTGCTGAACTGGCCATTAACGTACGGGATTTCTTCTCTGGGTTCAATTCTTTACTCTTGTCCGTGTAAAAGATTTCTACCAATTACTTCCCCCTCTCAACCGACGTTCCGAGGTATTATTAAGGATGGCATTTTGGTGAATTTCATGGCAACCGAAAACCCACCCATATTCCCACGGTTACCGCCACTTTCCGGCAATCCATAAAGCCTTCCAAATATTTACGTTAGAAATATAAGCAGCCCCAGATTATTTTTTTAATCAATTTATTTAACAGGGTGGCGGGGTGCGGGTGGGTTGGCAACTTTAAGATTTGTGGACTTCAACTCCCAGAATTCCCTAGCCAGCCATGCTGGCTGGGGAATTCTGGGAGTTGAAGTCCACAGCTTTTAAAGTAGGCAAGATTGGACACCCTCGATTGAAAAGATTCGTATGCCGCCTCTCTTCCGTAACACAAACCTGGCCGGCTCCAAGCAGTAACAAAACGGAGAACAAAAGCATGAAAAAGCAACCCAACCAAAGAGACGCGGCTTCCCACAGAACAACAACAACAACGCTGCATAGCTCTTCAGCTCGGAACTGCGGGCGGAACTGATGCGGGTAAGGAGCGACTTCCGCCCTTACGGGGGCGGGCCGCATAATTCCTCGACTCCTTACCGGAAGTGACCTTTTCCTTGCCTTCGGAGCCATGGCTGCCCCTTGGCGGAAGTAGGACTTTTTAACCCCGGAAGTAATGCTTCTAAGGCGGGTTTCGCCTGATCGGAATGCGCGTCCTTTTCTCGCCGCAAAAGAGCCCGGTTCTAGGGGCGGTTGGGGAAGCGGAGCTTCCCCTGTTTGAGGGCGGCCCTGGCTCCTCTTCCTGCTTTCTTTTCTCGTCAATAATTAGGTTTATATCCCGCCTTTCCTTCGGGCTCTCAAGGGTTTTTTTCTAGCACTCCCTCCTGCTAGTTTCTCCCACAACAACCCTGTGAGGTAGGTCATGCTGAGAGGGAGGGACTGGCCCTAAGTCCTCCAGGGATCTTCTGTGGTTAAGGATGGATTTTTTTATATATATCTACTGTTCTGATTTTTTAAAAAAATGTAGAGACTAGAACAGGGGTCTTCAAACTTTGCTCTTTTATGACTTGTGGACTTCAACTCCCAGAATTCCTCGGCCAGCGTACCTAGCTGAGGAATTCTGGGAGTTGATCCACAAGTCAAAAGGGCCACGTTTGAAGACCCCTGCTTTAGAAGGAGTGGAGAGAAGAGCCACAAAGATGATCAGGGGATTGGAGGCTAAGACATACAAGGAACGGCTGCTGGAATTGGGTATGTCTAGTTTAATGAAGAGAAGGACGAGGGGGGACATGATAGCAGTATTTCAAGATCTCAGGGGCTGCCCCAAAGAAGAAGGAGTCAAGCTATTCTGCAAAGCACTTGAAGGCAGGACAAGAAGGAAGGGATGGAAACTCATCAAGGAGAGAAGCAACCTAGAACTAAGGAGAAATTTCCTGACAGTGAGAACAATTAACCAGTGGAACAACCTGCCTCCAGAAGTTGTGAATGCTCCAACACTGGAACTTTTTAGGAAAAGACTGAACAGCCATTTGCCTGAAATGGTATAGGGTTTCCTGCCTGAGCAGGGGGTTGGACTAGATGACCTCCAAGGTCCCTTCCAACTGTTGTTATTCTCTTATTCTGTAATGCCTCTCTGACACACATAAAACAATCTCCCAGCTACTCCATTCCCTCATGAAGTTCACAACAATCCTGTGAAGTAGATTAGTCTTAGAGAACAAGAAGTCCAGTGGCTTCATTGTCCTAACTCTCTCCCACACTAGCTCTCCCTTTGCCATCACGAGGGATGAAAATAATAATTTCTGGTTTGAGGACAATATGTAAAATGCTTTTATTTTTGTATGTAATCACTGATATTTCTCCATCCTCATTTGTGGTACCTATGCATCAATCTAAAAGCAGACAGTTGGCAAAAGCAGAGGGAGCAGGGCAAGGAGAATAAAACTTGATAGTTAAGCAATATTTACAGTCATTTGTAAAGTTGTTTTCTACCGGAGTGATTTGATAAATATGCAGACTTACGTCATTGAAAGGGACTGTTAATCCAATTGGTTGCTCAAAAAAAAAAATGACATTGCCTCAAACTTTTAGAAAGCTCCTTGGTTTGAACATGTGAGAAACAGATCTCTATAGGACCAAAAGAAAAATTATTTTAGCAGGTGCATATTTAAAATTGAAAATGATCACAACACTTAGTGACCTATATAATAACATGCAAGATATAATAGTGTATTTTTTGTGTTGAGTTGTACTTATTGATTATTCAGGAAGGAAGAATTTGGTAAACCTCAATAGTTTGTTAGACCCACACCTTTAGTTCATGGATAGGAAATTAAAGCCGTACAATACTGACTGCTAAGTTTCCAAAACAGTTTTTCCAGCCTAGATGGAAAAAAGGGTTGCAATTTTTTCGTGGCTTGGATTTATTTGGAGCATAATGCTTGCTTTTTGTAATCATTGCTTTTCTTTTTCCTCTGCATTTATCCTCACAGCTGCCTATAAAAATCCATATTATAATTTTGTCCTTTACTAAGGGCCTGCTTGCTCTGTTAATTGACTTGGGGCCCAGATTGAGGTTAGGGTTAGGGTTAACTTGTTCTGGCAGTTCCTTGATTGGGGTATTGTTTACTTCTTCACTGTTGGCCTGTTAAGCTTTAATTTATGCTCATTTGGGCAAGCCACTATAATACAAATTGAGAACAAACCCCATTCCTTACTAGAACCAATGATGTTGCCTGGTTTGGATAATGGAACTTCTGCAAGAAAGCCACCAAGCTAGAGAGAGAACACCAAAGGACCTCTCATTTTAACCCTGAGCTACAAATATTCTCCTTTATTGGTATTTGTCTTGTGTAATAGTAATAATAATAATAATAATAATAATAATAATAATAATAATAATAATAATAATAATAAAGTTGGAAGGGACCTTGGAAGTCATCTAATCTAACCCCCTGCTCAGGCAGGAAATCCTATACCATTTTAGACAAATGGCTGTCCAGTCTCTTCTTAAAAACCACCAGTGTTGGAGCATTCACAGCTTCTGGAGGCAGGTTGTTCCACGGGTTAATTGTTCTCACTGTCGGGAAGTTTCTCCCTAGTTCTAGGTTGCTTCTCTCCTTGATTAGTTTCCGTCCGTTGCTTCTTGTCCGGCCTTCAAGCGCTTTGGAGAATAGCTTGACTCCCTCTTCTTTGGGGCAGCCCCTGAGATATTGGAACACTGCTATCATGTCCCCCCTCGTCCTTCTCTTCATTAGACTAGACATACCCAATTCCAGCAGCCGTCCCTTCTATGTTTTAGCCTCCAGTCCCCTGATCATCTTTGTTGCTCTTCTCTGCACTCTTTCTAGAGTCTCAACATCTTTTTTACATCGTGGTGACCAAAACTGGATGCAGTATTCAAAGTGTGGCCTTACCAAGGCCTTGTAAAGTGCTATTAATACTTGTGTGTGTGTGTGTGTAAGTGTAAGAGAGAGAGAGAGAGAGACTGTTTGATTTTCTAAACTATTTATTGTGGATTTCAGGGCACGCTTGCAAAATGGCGGAATGTTCAGCTCTTCAGTTTGTCAGCCCTTTTGCCTTTGAAGCCATGCAGAAAGTGGACGTGGTGCGTTTAGCGGCGCTGAGCGACCCGGAGCTCCGATTGTTGCTGCCTTGCTTGGTGCGGATGGCCTTGTGTGCACCGGCCGATCAGAGCCAGAGTTGGGCCCAGGACAAGAAACTCATCCTGCGCCTGCTTTCAGGCGTCGAAGCCGTCAACTCCATTGTAGCCTTGCTCTCTGTGGATTTCCACGCTTTGGAACAGGATGCCAACAAAGAACAACAGCTTAGGTAAGGCTGCCTGGTTTTGGTTTTTCCCCCACGACAGTTTTAAAAAAGCACTGTAACAAATCAGAAGAGGAAGCCTTTATGTTCTTCTCTTCTTAGACATAAGCTTGGAGGAGGCAGCGGAGAGAGCATTTTGGTGTCCCAGCTGCAGCATGGCCTGACTCTGGAATTTGAACACAGCGATTCACCCCGGCGGCTCCGTCTTGTGCTGAGTGAGCTGCTGGCAATTATGAATAAGGTGAGTTTTTCCTTCAGTCCTTCTTGACAAGGTCACCTCTCTTTTCTGGGTCCTTAAAACTGTAGGTTTTCCTTCCTTCCTTCCTCCCTCCCTCCCTCCCTTCATCTTCCTTCCTTCCCCACTCACTCACTCCATCTTCTTTCTTTCCTCCCTCCCTCCCTCCATGCCTTCATCTTCCTTCCTTCCTTCCTTCCTTCCTTCCTTCCTTCCTTCCTCCCTTCCTTCCTTCCTCTCTCCCTCCCTTCCTCCCTTCCTCCCTCCATCCATCTTCCTTTCTTCCTTCCCCACTCACTCACTCCATCTTCTTTCCTCCCTCCCTCCCTCTATCCCTTCATCTTCCTTCCTTCCTTCCTTCCTTCCTTCCTTCCTTCCTTCCTTCCTTCCTTCCTTCCTTCCTTCCCCACTTACTCACTCCATCTTCTTTCCTCCCTCCCTCCCTTCATCTTCCTTCCTTCCCCATTCACTCACTCCATCTTCCTTCCTTTCCTCCCTTCCTCCCTGATACAGCTCTGGGCAGCTTACCATATAATAAAAAAGTAAAAAGCACCAGTATCAATTACTGTCAGAAAAAATCAAAGAGAAAAGCAAAAAAAAAAAACAAGATACATGATGGGCAGCCTGGGGAATGGGGATTTTCTCTCCCACCCCCAACGTCGGCGGCCCCAGGCAAGCAGCAGAGCCATTTCTGTAGGCTCTGCAGGAATGGCACTTGCCTCCAAGGGGAGAATCTGGGCAATCCTCAACTTCCAACCGTTTATTTAGTCACCGCTCGAAGTTACAACGGCCCTGAAAAAAAAAAAGCGACTTACGACCGCTTTTCAAACTTAGGGAACGTTGAAGCACCCCCGTGGTCACGTGATCAGAATTCTGGCGCTTGGCGGCTGGGTCAAATCGATGATGGTCGCAGCATCCCCTGTGTGTGTGTGTGTGTCACGCGATCACATTTTCACAACCTTCTGACCAGCCAAGTCCCAACAGGGGAAGCCAGTTTCACTTAACGCCCGTCTGACTAATTTAATTGCAATGATTCATTGAATGCCTGCGGCAAGCAAGATCGTGAAATGGTCTAGGGTTTCCTGCCTGAGCCAGGGGGTTGGACTAGATCAGTGGTTCTCAACCTTTTTCAGGTTGAGACCCCACTTGCGCCGCCCATGCGCGGCACGACCCCCGACGTGCGCGCACGCCACGGGCCGATCCTCGCATGCGCGGCGCGCACGCGACGGAAAAAAAAACAAAAAAAACCCAAAATGGTGGACTGCGATGGCCCGATATGCGCGGCGCGCGCGCGACAGCCCGAACCACAAAAAACAAAATGGCAGACCGTGACGGGCCGATCCGCGCATGTGCCGTGCGCGTGCGACGAAAAAAAAACCCAAAATGGCAGACCGCAGTGTCCGGCGACCCCCGCGAAACGGTCGTTCGACCCCAAATGGGGTCGCGACCCATAGGTTGAGAACCGCTGGACTAGATGACCTCCAAGGTCCCTTCCAACTTTATTATTATTATAAAATGGGGGGCCAAATCCACTTAACAAACGTCTCGCGTAGCCGCAGAAATGCTTTGGGCTCCCTTGTGGTCATCATCCCTGTCTTCCAGCTTGCTTCGTTTTTCCTTTTTCCATAAAGAAATCCTCTCTCCGAACAGGTGGCCGACTCCACTGGCGAGTTTTTTTTCAAGTCTCCAGAGCTGTTTGAGAGCCCCGTTTATTTGGAAGAGGCAGCCGACGTCCTCTGCATTTTGCAAGCAGGTGTGTCTTTCTCTCCCTTTCTAGCTTATGTGTGAGTGAGGCAGTCCTCGACGTAACGGCCACTCGCTTAGTGACCGTTCAGAGTTAACAATAGCGTTGAAAAATGTGATTTACAGCCAGTCCTCACGCTTACAGGTGGCGCAGCATCCTCACGGTCACGCGTGATCAAAATCTGGTTTTCTTGGCAACCAGTATGGATGTATAATGGTTGCAGCTTCCCAGAGTCGCACAGTTGAGATGATCGAAGGCCTGGAGACTAAAACATATGAAGAACGGTTGCAGGATTTGGGTATGGCCAGTTTAGAGGAAAGAAGGACTAGAAGGGACATGGTAGCATATTCCAGTGTTTGAGAGGCTGCCACAAGGAGGAGGGAGTCCATTTATTCACCAAAGCACCGGAAGGCAAGACGAGAAGCAACAGATGGAAACTGATCAAGGAGAGAAGCAACCTGGAATTAAGGATTTCCAAGTGGCCTCATGCAGGCTGGAAAGGGACAGCCAAAGAGCCAGATGTGCCCCAGGGGGCCATAAATGTCATTTATCCCTAGCCTATTGTTAACACACTGGCTTCACTTTGGACTTTTTGAATGTTAATAACAACAACAACAACAACAACCCTTAGTAGGAACTGCTTCCATCCTGCAATGATAGCTGTAATACGATCAAACATCCACATTTGCCTATCCCAGATCCTTGGGAAGGACTCGATAGGTAGACAAAAATGCCAAATCCAGTCTGAACATCTGGTTGACTCTGCAGTGATTACTAATAATAATAATAATAATAATAATAATAATAATAATAATAATAATAATAATATAATGCTGGAAGGGACCTTGGAGGTCATCTAGTCCATCCCCCTGCTCAGGCAGGAAACCCTATACCATTTCGGACAAATGGCTGTCTAGTCTCCTTAAAAACCTCCAGTGTTGGAGCATTCACCGCTTCTGGAGGCAGGTTGTTCCACTGGTTAATTGTTCTCACTGTCAGGAAGTTTCTTCTTAGTTCTAGGTTGCTTCTCTCCTTGGTTAGTCTCCATCCGTTGCTTCTTGTCCTGCTGTGCTTTGGAGAATAGCTTGACTCCCTCTTCTTTGTGGCAGCCCTTGAGATATTGGAACACTGCTATCATGTCCCCCGTCATCCTTCTCTTCATTAAACTAGACCAGGGGTAGGCAACCTTGGCTCTTTTATGACTCATGGACTTCAACTCCCAGAATTCCTGAGCCAGCATGGCTCAGCATGGAAACCTCTCCATTTCTCCTCAGCATGGCAGGCTCAGGAATTCTTGGAGTTTAAGTCCACGAGTGATAAAAGAGCCAAGGTTGCCTACCCCTGAATTAGACATACCCAATTCCAGCAACCGTTCCTTATATGTTTTAGCCTCCAGTCCCCTGATCATCTTTGTTGCTCTTCTCTGCCCTCTTTTTAGAGTCTCAACATCTTTTTTACATCGTGGTGACCAAAACTGGATGCAGTATTCCAATTGTAGCCTTACCAAGGCATTGGTAGTTGCTAGTTTCTGGGCAAGATCTGTTTTAACTTCTACATATCTTGATCTTGTATTTTAAATTGCATGCTGAAGAGTATGTCTTATTTTAATCATGATGCTTCTGGCACAAATAAACAAACTTTGAACTCTTGTGTGTTCAGAACTTCCTTCTCTGTTACCTATCATTGATGTGGCTGAAGCCTTGCTACACGTGAAAAATGGAGCTTGGTTCCTCTGCCTTTTAGTAGCCAACGTCCCAGACAGTTTTAATGAAGGTATGTTACATGCTTGAATACTTTGTTCGGCAGTGATTTTGTGTGTTGCTGTGTGTTGCAAAGGCACCATTGGTGCACATTAGGAGAAACATTTGCCGGAGCACATTTTTCAGTAAGAGCATTAGAAGGGTAAGAAAAAAACAGCTGAGTAAGAACTAAACATACTTACAGCATTCAATATATGTCTTGAATGCAGTGTATGGACTGCAAATTAAATGAAAAAACGCTGTGTTTCAAAAGACAGGAGAAAGGAAGAATGCAATTCACTTCATCAATAACTCCAGAAAATTGTAAACTTATGGAATGAGAATGTGACCCAGCTGGTCAACACAATCACTTCTGAATGCCCTAAGTCAGAGGTCCCCAACCTTTTGGGCACCAGGGAACGGTTTAGGTGGAGAGAGGTTTTTCCATAATCCAGAGAGTGTGTGTTTTTGTGTGCTACCTGCATCCCGCAGCTGGGGCTTTGCTTGTTTTGTGTGGACTGGTTGCTGGCATGCCGGGGCCCAGTACCGGTCCATGGACCGGGGGTTGGGGACCCCTGCCCTAAGTCTTTTTCTGAACCCGGGATAACTCTAGAACCCTTTGATCAGGATGGGTGTCATGGTTCTAACTAATGAAACACTTCAAAGAACTTCCAGGCATTGTTTATCCTAAAAAGTCTTTAATCATGTAACAAAATGTCGGCACAGCAAAGAATAAAGGATGCCAAGATCTGAAATCTCCACCCCTGGGCAGTTATTTTGCTAGCATTTTCTCTCCCTTATTTTGCTACCATAAATCATGTTCTCCAATCAGCCTGGGGGCGGGGGCAAAGATTCATTTCCATTCTGAAGCCCAGGTAATTACACGTTCTTTCTCCTCCCTTCCCAGCATCATCTGAATTAATTCTAAAAATACCAGACAGTTCTGCATATTTTGTCAAAGCATGAATATTCAATATTAGCAGTGTTGACAATGGGTGGCTGGCCACCTGCGTGTGCCCTGCTTCTCCCACCACTGTTTTTGCAACTGCACCGAGTTGAAAGCCTTGCAATTCTTTTCTTTTCTTTTTAATTGGTGGATCGCAGTCTGCAGGGGCTTGATCAAGAACGGCGAGAGGCAAGACGAGGAAAGCTTTGGAGGCCGCCGCAGAACAGATGCACTGCGTCATCTTTGCAAGATGAACCCTTCCCAGGCGCTGAGGGTCCGTGGCATGGTGGTAAGTGTTCTTGCTACTTGTTGTGATAAAGGCGTCGCAATGAAGTAACTTATCCGCCTATTTCTTTTCTGAGAGAAGAGAACAATTACAGCTCAGGGTTAGGGACTCGTTTGTCAATGAGACTCATTTGTCAATAAGAATCAGCAAGATCCTCCACAAACACAACATCAAGACAGCATTCAGCACAAACAGAAAAATATCCACCATCCTAAGAAACACCAAAGACAAAATTGAGTTAGAAAATCAAGGAGTATCGGACAAACCAACAGAAGAATAAGTGCACACATTAAAGAACACAAGAACTCAATCAAAAAAGAGGAATCAACTTCTTCCCTGGTCCAACACCTTAAAGCCACAGGACACAAAATTGACTTTAAAGAGATCAGAACTATCGCCAAAACTGAACACTTTAATAACAGAATAATCAGAGAAGCCATTGAGATATAAAAACGCCCACACAGCATGAATAAACGAGATGATACCTCCTGCCTACCAGCCATTTGGAAACCCGCCCTTATTGACAAATGAGTCCCTAACACAAAGAATGACACCAGACCCACACTCAAGAAAACCACACAGGATGTCATCACCACACATCACGCAAAAAGCAAACCCAAACCCACACCGATGATGAGGCACGACCACAAACCAGAAACCAGACCACAGCTGCATCATTAGCCACTTTAAACCCCTCCAATCCATACATGAAGCAAACTGACACCCACCATGAAGATGAGGCATGACCACGAATGCGAAGCCAAACAACAGCAACGCAGCTCACCATCTCAAATCCTCCTGCAACTCAGACTAACCTGAGCACAACAAAGCCCCCCACCCAAACAGAACACTCCCCATCCAATCAGAGCACAGCCAACCCCCCATCCAATCAGAGCACAGCCAAGCCCCTAACCCAGCGGTTCTCAACCTGTGGGTCGCGACCCCTTTGGGGATCGAACGACCATTTCACAGGGGTCGCCTAAGACCAGGGCTTTTTTTCTCAGAACGCTCAAAACGGCGTTCCGGCACCTTTTTTTGATGGATTTTTTTCAACTTTTCCATGAGCTGTGCTACTCCCTCTATTCTATTGGCTTTCGAAAGCCAATAGAGAATAGAGTCTATTGAATAGACTCTTATTCTATTGAATAGATTAAGAGTCTATTCAATAGACTCCATTCTATTGGCTTTCGAAAGCCAATAGGAATTGTCCAGACCTGGTCATTAACGGCTGTCTCTGCACTGCAGAGCGCGCCAAAAGATGTATGTATGTATGTATGTATGTATGTATGTATGTATGTATGTATGTATGTATGAACGGATCTTATTTTCGAGGAAACGTGGTACCATCAAAAGAGACAATCAAAAAGCCAAAAAGGAAATAAAAAGATGTAAGCATCTCATCAGCAATCAACACCCAAATTTGCAGAGATTAATGACAAGATTAACACTAAGAACTAACAGGCAAGAAGCAAGCTATTTATTTATTTATTTATTTGACTTATATGCCAATACCCCAATCAAGGAACTACCAACTCTGGCAAACAAGCTAATAGTCAATCAAAGAACCACCAAGAACATTCCCATCAACACTGACAGGGCAAGCCACTTGTATATAAAATGAGACAAAATCCTACTTTCTAACTCAGGGTTGCAAAAATGGGCCACCGCACCACAGGGCGCCAAAACGGGCTGCCTCCGTGCCTTGGGGCGCAAAAACGGGACACTGCTGTGGCATGGGGTACAGAAACAAGGCACTGCATCACGCAAGAACGGGGTAGGGCTAGTGAGTATCATGCGGATGCTAGCCCTGCCCTGTTTGCGGCACACATGTGCTTGCGGCCCTGTGCACACGTGCCCGCATGCACACATGTAAAATGCTTTCCCCCTCCCTTTTCCTGCGATCCGCCAACCAACAAAAGTTGGTGACCTTTGTTCTAACTAGCACTGCTGGCGTTACCTAGTTTGGTACTGAAATGTCTGAAAGAAAACAGCCAAGCTCAGAGAATACCAAGGACACCATATTTCTTTTCGTTTTTTATTATATTAATAAAATCATGATTTCAAAATAACTTGACAACCGGTGCCCACATTTTTCAGTATTTTCTCACCCATTGTAGTCAGCATGTGCTGTTCCGTGCCCGACCAGTTCTTTTCATTTCTTTCCCCCTTTTCAGAGTAGAGAGATTGGAGAGGAAGGGATTACAAGAGAATAAGCAGGCACACAATAGAGAGTACATATCAAATCCAAACACTGGTGCCAGCAATTGCAAGCTCGTCATCCAAGCAGCCCATTGCATTCTCCATTGTGTGCCTGCTTACTCTCTTATAACCCCTTCCTCTCCAAACTCTCTGTAAGGAATGAGAGAGAAAAAGTCCAAGTGATTTCTGTAGGCAATCTCTCTACGGCTGAACTTTTTTTTTTTTTTTTTTTGTCTCCTCATAAAGCTAGTCTGTGAAATTGCTATTTGGTCCAGGGTGATGTGCAAACTCAATTGAGTTAGCAACATGGTTAAAAAGATGAGGCTTTCCTTGCACAAGGAACGTAAATGTACCTGGTCCTTCCAAGGGAGACAGACATCTGTCGGAAGTAAATTTGCAGCCAAATTTTAAGTCGTTCTTGTTTGCTTAGGTGGAGGAATGTCACTTACCAGGACTTGGTGTGGCTTTGACTTTGGATCACACCAAGAACGAGTTTTCACAGGATGGCGTCAGTGACTTGGTCTGTTTTGTGAGCGGCTTGTTGCTTGGAACAAACGCCAAAGTTCGGACATGGTTTGGAACTTTTATCCGGAACGGTCAACAGGTGAGAACATCTGTGCTTGATAGAGGAAAAGATCATAGGATAGCCCAGGGATGGTGAACCCTTTAGAACCTTTTAGAAAAAGTACAGAGAAGAGCAACAAAGATGATCAGGGGACTGGAGGCTAAAACATATAATGAACGGGTTGCTGGAATTGGGTATGTCCAGTTTAATAAAGAGAAGGACGAGGGGGGACATGATAGCAGTGTTCCAATATCTCAGGGGCTGCCCCAAAGAAGAGGGAGTCAAGCTATTCTCCAAAGCGCCTGAAGGCAGGACAAGAAGCAACGGATGGAAACTCATCAAGGAGAGAAGCAACCTAGAACTAAGGAGAAACTTCCTGACAGTGAGAACAATTAACCAGTGGTGAATGCTCCAACACTGGAAGTTTTTAAGAAGAAACGGGACAGCCATTTGTCTGAAATGGTATAGGGTTTCATGCCTGAGCAGGGGGTTGGACTAGATGACCTCCAAGGTCCCTTCCAACATTATTATTATTATTATTATTATTATTATTATTATTATTATTATTATTATTATTATAGATCGAGTGCCCAAAAACTGGCCCTGGCCCCCGCCCGCCCCCGCTCTGCTCCGCCCCACCCACTCCCCCCCCGCCCTCCCAGGCCACACACCGCCTCCACGACCCACCGCAACAGATCACCCAGGCAGCCCAGCAGCACCATGGTGGCCATGCCCTCCACCCGCGCCCCGTAGTATCAACTACGCGCGATGGGGCGTGAGGACGGAGTCTTGTCCTTGCTGCCCGTCCGGTCTGCGCTTGGGGGTGACTCTCCTCTGGGGGAGCTGCTGGTGAGGAGGGGGCTGTGGGGGGAGGTGGGGCTGGGGCAACGGCACGCGTGCTCACAGAGAGTGCTCTGAGTGCCGCCCCTGGCATGCGTGCCATAGGTTCACCACCACTGGCATAGCCCATACTGGGAGTCCTAGGCCAGGGGTAGGCCACCTTGGCTCTTTTATGACTTGTGGACTTCAACTCGCAGAATTCCTGAGCCAGCATGGCTCAGCTTGGACACCTCTCCATTTTTTCTCAGCATGGTTGGCTCAGGAATTCTGGGAGTTGAAGTCCACGAGTCGTAAAAGAGCCAAGTTTGCCTGCCTCTGAACTAGACATAACCATTTCTTTAGTGATTGCTCAAAGTTACAATAGCACTGAAAAAAGTGACCTGTGACCGGTTCTTGCACTTACGACCATTGTGGCCTCCTTACAGTCATATGATCAAAATTTGGGTGCTTGGCAGTTGCAGCATCCTGGGGTCATGTGATCACCATTTGCGACCTTCCCAGCCAGTTTTCTGACAAGCTGAGTCAATGGGGAATGCTGAATTCACTAAATAACTGCGCAATTCACTTAAGAACTGCAGTGATTCTCTTAACAAGTGTGGCCAACAACAACAACAACAAAATCAACATCTGGTATGATTTACTTAGCAACCGCCTTGCCTAGCAATGCAAATTCCAGTTTCAATTGCCGTAAGTCGAGGACTACCTGAAAAACAGGTGGAAAGTACAACTTCCCTTTTAAATGCCGTATCATTGGTAATAGTGTGAGATTTTATGGTAGTGCTGGGCTTTTTAACACCTTATGAAAAGAATAAACAGCAGAAGGCTGCCATTTGATGTCCTTAATTTTAATCTATTCCATCCAAGCGGTATATGAAAAAAGCTTAAAGCAATGAGTAAATATATAAAACCACTATTCACTATACTGAAATCGTTCAAAACTAAAAAAAAAAGGAAAAGGAAATTAATAGACGTAGAACCTAGAATAATAGAGCCGTGGTGGCGCAGTGGTTAGAATGCAGCACTGCAGGCTACTTTTGCTGACTGCCAGATGCCAGCAATTCCGCAGTTCGATCCTGACCGGCTCACGGTCGACTCAGCCTTCCATCCTTCCGAGGTTGGTAAAATGAGGACCCAGATTGTTTGGGGACAAATAGGCCGACTCTGTAAACTGCTTAGAGAGGGCTGTAAAGCACTGTGAAGCGGTATATAAGTCTAAATACTATTGCTATAACAGGGCTGGAAGGGACCTTGGGGGTCATCTAATCCAACCCCCCCTGCTCAGGCAGGAAACCCTATACCATTTCAGAGAAATAGCTGTCCAGTCTTTTCTTGAAAACGTCCAGTGATGGAACACCCACAACCTCCGGAGATAAGCTGTTCCACTGATTAATTAATTAATTAATTTTATTTGGGTTTGTATGCCGCTGCTCTCCGGGGACTCGGAGCGACTAACAACATATATATAACAAAGAATTACAATATAAAAAACCCAAACAAGATATCTAAAAACCAATAAAAGAAACCACACACATTCAATGCAACAATCAATTCTTCTCGCTGTCAGGCAATTTCTCCTTAATTCTAGGCTGGTTCACTAATGATCTTTCTTTGCTTGTGAAATTTATTTCAAGAGCTCAAGAGGTAAATGGTTGTGTTCCTGTGTGGCGCTAAGCCCTCATTTATTTATTTGTTTATTTGTTTATTTGTTTGTTTGGGCTTGTGTGCCGCTCCTCTCCAGAGACTCGGAGCGGCTAACAACATATATATATAAACAACAAATTACAATAAAAATCCCAAACAAGAAATATCTAAAAATACAATAAAACACCCACTCAAATTCAACAGTCAACCACAATCATCCCCAGGCCTGCCAGCAAAGATAAGTTTTAAGATTTTTTCGGAAGGCCGGGAGAGTCAGAGAAACGCGGACTTCAGGAGGCAGTTGGTTCCAGAGGGCGGGCGCCACAACAGAGAAGGCCCTCCCCCTAGGACCCGCCAGACGACATTGTTTCACTGACGGGACCCGGAGGAGGCCGACCCTGTGCGCTCTCACCGGTCGAAGGGAAGTATGTGGCAGAAGGCGGAGTTTGGAGTTTGCTCAGCAGACTGATGTTAAAAGGAGCCCTGTCTTCCTTCTCTTGTGCAGCGCAAACGGGAGAACATCAGCTCTGTGCTTTGGCAGATGAGGAGGCAGCTGCTGCTTGAGCTGATGGAGATCCTGCCCACCGTCCGCAGTTTGCACATCCCCGAGGAGGCCGAGCAAGAGATGGAACCCAACATCTCAGTCTATTCTGGGCTGAAGGAGGAACATGTCGTCAAGGCCAGCGCCCTCCTGCGCCTCTACTGTGCTCTGATGGGCATTGCTGGCTTAAAGTGAGCAGGCCTTGATCTTCTTCCATGGACTTAGTCATCCTACGATGATCATGTTTGCGGGTTGAGTCTCAGAGCTCCCTTAGGTCAGGGTTCCCCAACCCCCAGTCCGTGGACTGGGACCAGGCCACGGCATGCCAGCAGCCGCTCTGCACAAACAAGCAACGCCCCATCCGTGGGACGCAGGCATCACACAAAACCATGCACACTCTGGTCCGTGGAAAAACCTTTCTCTGCAGAACTGGTCTCTGGTGCCCAAAAGGTCGGGGGCCTCTGGCTTAGGTGGCCATTCATTGGATGGTGACAGTTGAGGGTCAAAAGGTGTGGTGGGAAGGTTGTTTGAGGAAAGATCAATATCGCAGTTGGAGCCCATTTTTTCCCATTCAGTTTGTTAACCTTAGCAACTTTAAAAAGGGTGGACTTCAACTCCCAGAATTCCCATGCCAGCCTCCTTTAAGATGGGTGGACTTCTGCTCCCAGAATACCTCTGTCAGCATGTTTTAAGAAGGATGGATTTCAATTCCCAGAATTCCCCTGCCAGCATGCTTTAAGAAGGCTGGACTTCTGCTCCCAGAATTCCCCTGCCAGCATGCTTTAAGAAGGCTGGACTTCTGCTCCCAGAATTCCCCTGCCAGCATGCTTTAAGAAGGCTGGACTTCTGCTCCCAGAATTCCCCAGCCAGCATGCTGTAAGATGGGTGGACTTCAACTCCCAGAATTCCCATGCCAGCCTCCTTTAAGATGGGTGGACTTCTACTCCCAGAATACCTCTGTCAGCATGTTTTAAGAAGGATGGATTTCAATTCCCAGAATTCCCCTGCCAGCATGCTTTAAGAAGGCTGGACTTCTGCTCCCAGAATTCCCCTGCCAGCATGCTTTAAGAAGGCTGGACTTCTGCTCCCAGAATTCCCCTGCCAGCATGCTTTAAGAAGGCTGGACTTCTGCTCCCAGAATTCCCCTGCCAGCATGCTTTAAGAAGGCTGGACTTCTGCTCCCAGAATTCCCCTGCCAGCATGCTTTAAGATGGGTGTAGTTCAACTCCCAGAATTCCCCAGCCAGCCATGCTTTAAGCCCTCTTTTAAATTTAGATCCTCTTTTTGGTTGTCCCTATCCTTCCCTGTCGGTTGCACTAAATTGTGAAAAAGAATATCCAGTCCACACAAGTGAAGTCTTTACTTGGGGGGCCTGTTCCGAGCTTCTTCGTGGAGGGAACCTCGTCATGCAAAATCTGCCTCGTACGAGCTGTTCCTGACAACTGAAGAACCAAGGAATAAACTTGCTGTTTAGAACAGTGTTCCCCACCCTTTCTGGCTTGGCAAACCAATGTGGGGAGGGAAGAAGGGATGGTTCTGTGTGAATGCCAGGTGTACGCGTGCGCGTGCCACTTGCGGAAGTGGAGGTGTGCACGCCTGCTTGTGCAGCCCGGTTCCGAATGGGCCGAGTGCAGCCCCGAGACCCCTGGTTTAGAACAGGGGCTCCCAATCCCTGATCCATGGACCAGCACCGGGCCGCAGCATGCCAGCAACTGGTCCACACAAACAAGCAAAGCCCCATCTGCGGGATATAGGCAGCACACAAAACCATGCACTCTCCGGTCCATGGGAAAAAAACCCTCTCCAGGTAACCGGTCCCTGGTGCCCAAAAGGTTGGGGGACCCCTGATTGAGAAGACTTGTTTTGCAAATGACTCCTGGCACTTGGGAGAAAGATGCTCTGCCATCCTCTCTTTGTGATCCTCTCTTTGTGTCATCCTGCAGGCCGACCGACGAAGAAGCAGAGCAGCTACTTCAGCTCATGACCAGCCGCCCGCCGGCCACTCCGGCGGGAGTCCGCTTTGTGTCGCTCTCTTTCTGCATGCTGCTTGCTTTCTCCACGCTTGTCAGGTACCCTCTGAGTAACCAGATGATCCCCTGAAGGACGGAGAGGCAGGAGATCCATTCAATTCATTGCTGGGGGGGGGAGGGGCAGCTCTCGGCTGGGATCGGGCCTCACCCTGAGCTGCAAATCGAGAGCGCGACCCCTTTTCTGTTTGGAGGCCAGCTTTTCTTTATTTGCTAAGAGGAGAATGGGAGTGGGACAAAATTCCACAAGACCACCCCCCCCATTTGAGGTCACCATTTCTGCAGCAGGAGAATAATCTGCTGCTACATATAGTCCTTGACTTACGGTCACAACTGAGCCCCAAATCTCCATTGCTGAACAAGACAGATATTAAGTGAGGTTTATCCACTCTTAACGACCTTTTTGTCGCAGGTGGCAATAGCGATAGCACTTAGACCAGCGGTTCTCAACCTTGGCAACTTTAAGACTTGTGGACTTCAACTGCCAGAATTCCTCAGCCAGCAAAGCTGGCTGAGGAATTCTGGGAGTTGAAGTCCACAAGTCTTAAAGTTGCCAAGGTTGAGAACCCCTGACTTACACCTACCTACCGCTTCACAACATGGAGAAAAGCAAAGTCTTACACTTAGGCAGAAAAAAAACCAAAGGCACAAATACAGACTGGGCGAGACTCGGCTTAAAAACAGTAACTGTGAGAGGGACCTTGGAGTCCTAGTGGACGATCACTTGACCATGAGCCACCTGTGTGCAGCAGCAGCCAAAACAGCTAACACAATCCTGGGTTGCATAAACAGAGGCATAGAATCAAGATCACGTGAAGCATTAGTACCGCTTTACAAAAGCCTAGTGAGGCCACACCTGGAATACTGCAGCCAATTTTTGGTCACCATATCACAAAAAAGATGTTGAGAGTTGGAAAAAATTCAGAGAAGGGCAACTAAGATGATACAAGGCCTAGAGACTAAAACATACGAAGAACGGCTGCAGGACTTGGGTCTGGCTAGTCTAAGGAATGATAGCAGTGTTCCAATATGTGAGGGGCTGCCACAAGGAAGAGGGGGTCAGGTTGTTCATGAAAACACCAGAGGGAAAGACGAGAAACAATGGTTGGAAACTGACCAAGGAGAGGAGCAACCTGGAATTAAGGAGAAACTTCCTGAGAGAGAGGACAATCAACCAGTGGACCAGCTTGCCTCCAGAAATTGTGGGCGCTCCGTCACTGGAGATTTTTAAGAAGAAACTAGACCAGTGGTGGCGAACCTCTGGCACGCGTGGCATTCGGAGCCCTCTCTGGGTACACGTGCCGTTGCCCCAGCATCGCCTCCCCACGCGACCCCCATCCTCACCAGCAGCCCCATTGGAGGAGAGTTGCCCCACACACAGAGCAGCAAGCCAAGAACGTGGCAGCCAGGGCAGACTCTGCCCTCATGCCCCATCGTGCACAGTTGATGTTGTGGGGCGCGGGCAGAGGGCGTGGCCGCCATGGCGCTGCTGGGCTGCCTGGGCAATCTGCAGCGGGCCCTGGAGGCGGTGAGCGGCCCTGTGGGCAGGCAGGGTGGGAGACAGGTGGGGGTGGAGCGGGGCGGGGCTAGTTTTTGGGCACTCGGTCTCTAAAAGGTTCGCCATCACTGGACTAGACAATCACCTGTCTGAGGTGGTGTAGATTCTCCTGCTTGAGCAGGGGGCTGGACTAGAAGACCTCCAACATCCCTTCCAGCTCTATTCTATTCTAACAGTGCTTTACAGCCCTCTGTAAGCGGTTTACAGAATCCCCAATAATCTGGGCCCTCATTTTGCCGACCTCGGAAGGATGAAAGGATGGACTTGCTCAAGGTTAACTCAACCTTCCATGTTTAGATTGGAGATAGATTATGTCGTATCCTCCACCTCTCTACCTACAACACAGTCCTTTCAGCGGTTCCAAGAAGGCTCCCCACCCATTTGCACCACTCAGGTGACCCTGAGGATTCAGACAAACCTCCAAGTGGCCACAACGACTCTCTAAAACAGTGTTTCTCAGCCTTGGCAACTTGACGATGTGTGGACTTTTCAACTCCCAGAATCTTGGGAGTTGAAGTCCACACATCGTAAAGTTGCCAAGGTTGAGAAAGACTACTCTAAAACAGGGGTTCTCAACCTTGGCAACTTTAAGACTTGTGGACTTCAACTCCCAGAATTCCTGAGCCGGCCATGCTGAGGGGAAAGGGAGAGATTTCCATGCTGAGCCAGGCTGGCTGAGGAATTCTGGGAGTTGAAGTCCACAAGTCATAAAAGAGCCAAGGTTCCTCCCCCCCCCCCCCCCGGCCTAAATCAGTAGTAGGCAACCTTGGCTCTTTTATGACTGGTGGACTTCAACTCCCAGAATTCCTGAGCCAGCCATGCGGAGGGGAAAGGGAGAGGTTTCCATGCTGGCTCAGGAATTCTGGGAGTTGAAGTCCACGAGTCATAAAAGAGCCAAGGTTGCCTACTACTGATCTAGGCCGGGGGGAGGGAACCTTGGCTCTTTTATGTTTCATGGACTTCAACTCCCAGAATTCCTGAGCCAACCATGCTGAGGGGAAAGGGAGAGATTTCCATGCTGAGCCAGGCTGGCTCAGGAATTCTGGGAGTTGAAGTCCACGAGTCATAAAAGAGTCAAGGTCGCCTCTCCCTGGACTAGACAGACCCAATTCCAGCAACTGTTCCTTATATTTTGGGTCCCCCCCCCAGGTGTAGGTCCTTAACAATAAGTCTGCAATCAATAGTCTGCAATGCAGATAGTCCTCAACTCAATAACCAAAATTGGCGCCAGAATGTCCATTACTAAGCAAAGCGCTGGTTGAATGAGTCGGGCTCAATTTTGCAACCTTTTTTTGTCTTGATTGTTAAGCGGATCGCTCCAGTTGTTAAGCAAACTGCATGTTCATTAAGCGAATCTGGCTTCTCCCATCAACTTCCCACGTCGGAAGCCGGCTGGGAAGCTTGCAAATGGCGGTCACATCACCCAGGAACGCTGCCACTGTTGTAAAGGCAGGCTGGTTATCAGGTGACGAATTGTGTCACGCGACCGTGGGGATGCTGTCATGGTCATGAGTGTGAGAACTGGTCATAAGTCACTTTTTCAGGGTCTTGTAACCCTGAATGGTGGCTAAATGAATGGTTATAGGTCTGTAACTGCAAGACTGGATAGAGTCGTTGCTTGCAATCGCTGGAGGCTTTTAAGAAGAGACTGGACAGCCATTTGGAATGCTGTAGGGCAGGGGTCTTCAAACGTGGCCCTTTGATGACTTGTGGACTTCAACTCCCAGAATTCCTCAGCCAGGCACGTGTGCCTGGCTGAGGAATTCTGGGAGTTGAAGTCCACAAGTCATCAAAGGGCCACGTTTGAAGACCCCTGGTATAGGGTCTCTTGCTTGAGTAGGGGGCTGGACTAGAAGACCCCCAAGGTCCCTTCCAATCCTGTTATCCTGTTGTTCTGTCCAACTTCCAACTCTAACACAATCCTCTCTCTCTTTAGCACCCCGGAACAAGAGCAGCTGATGGTGATGTGGTTGAGCTGGATGATCAAGGAAGAAGCTTATTTTGAAAGGTTAGTGACCTTTTCCCCGCCCTTGCCAAAATACACTTCTACACTAATAAAGCATTCTCCATGAAATGTTTTCCTCTCCTCCCCACCTGTCTTTTCCGACAGCACTTCCGGAGTTTCAGCCTCCTTCGGCGAGATGCTCTTATTGGTCGCCATGTATTTCCATAGCAACCAGCTCAGCGCTATCATTGAGTTGGTGTGCTCTACGTTGGGAATGAAGGTAAGTGGTCCACTCCCACGGTAGGGCCTGGAGCTGCAGGCCTTCCTGCTTGACTTCCCTACAGCTGCCTCTGTAATCTGTCAAACATCAGATTTAATCCAAGAGTCAGTTTGGCCTAGTGGCAAAGGCATCAGGCTAGAAAGCAGGAGATGGTGAGTTCTAGTCCTGCGTTAGGCATGAACACTGTCTGAGTGACTTTGGGCAATCACCAAGAGAACTTGAGTTCTAGTCCTGCCTTAGTCATGAACACTGGGTGACTTTAGGCCAATCACCAAGAGTTGGTGAGTTCTAGTTCTAAATTTGGCATGAAGGCCGGCTGGGTGACTTTGGGCAGTCACCAGGAGTTGGTGAGTTATAGTCCTGCCTTAGTCATGAACACTGGGTGACTTTTGGACCAATCACCAAGAGTTGGTGAGTTCGAGTTCTACCTTTGGCACGAAGGCCGGCTGGGTGACTTTGGGCAGTCACCAGGAGTTGGTGAGTTATAGTCCTGCCTTAGTCATGAATACTGGATGACTTTGGGCCAATCATCAGGAGTTGGTAAGTTCTAGTCCTGCCTTCGGCATGAAGGCCAGCTGGGTGACTTTGGGCCAATCATCAGGAGATGGTGAGTTCTAGTCCTGCCTTCGGCATGAAGGCCAGCTGAGTGACTTTGGGCCAATCACCAGGAGACTGAGTTCTAGTCCTGCCTTAGTTGTGAAGGCTGGCTGAGTGACTTTGGGCCAATCACCAGGAGTTGGTGAGTTCTAGTCCTGCCTTAGTCATGAACACTGTCTGGGTGACTTTGGGCCAATCACCAGGAGTCGGTGAGTTCTAGTCCCAAAGTAGGCATGACAGCCAGCTGGGTGACTTGGCAACAATTACCAGGAGATGGTGAGTTTTAGACAATGAGATGAAGGCTGGCTGGGTGACTTTGGGACAATCACCAGCAGACTGGATGCTGAAACAAATGAAGAATGGTGGAAGGAATTGGGTATGTCTAGTTTAACGAAGAGAAGGACGAGGGGGGACATGATAGCTGTGTTCCAGTATCTCAGGGGCTGCCATAAAGAAGAGGGGGTCAAGCTATTCTCCAAAGCGTCTGAAGGCAGGACAAGAAGCAACGGGTGGAAACTAATCAAGGAGAGAAGCAACCTGGAACTAAGGAGAATTTTCCTGACAGTTAGAACAATTAACCAGTGGAACAACCTGCCTCCAGAAGTTGTGGGTGCTTTAGTACTGGAGGTCTTTAAGAAGAGATTTTATTAAAATGGTATCAGGTCTCCTGCCTGAGCAGGAGGTTGGACTAGAAGACCTCCAAGGTCCCTTTTCAACAGTTAGCCTGTTATTCTGAAAGACCCTCCAGATCAGGAGACGATGTGTTCTAGTCACACCTCCGCTATGAAAGCTGGCTGGGTGACTTTGGATGACTCAACAGGAGGCTGTAAGTTCTAGTCCCACCTTAGCTATGAAAACCACACCCATGACAAACTGATCTCCGTGTTCATTTAACAACTGTGGCATTTATTTACTGATTGCTACAAAAAAGGTCACAAAATGCTAACAGGCTCAAACTCAACCCCGACAAGACGGAGTGGCTGTGGGTTTTGCCTCCCAAAGACAATTCAATCTGTCCGTCCATTACCCTGGGGGGGGGAGTTTTTGACCCCCTCGGAGAGGGTCTGCAACTTGGGTGTCCTCCTCGATCCACAGCTAAATTTGGAACATCATCTTTCGGCTGTGGCGAGGAGGACATTTGCCCAGGTTCGCCTGGTGCACCAGCTGCGGCCCTATTTGGACCGGGAGTCTCTTCTCACAGTCACTCATGCCCTCATCACCTTGAGGTTCGACTACTGCAATGCTCTCTACATGGGGCTACCTTTGAAAAACGTTCGGAGACTTCAGGTAATGCAGAATGCAGCCGCGCGAGCAGTATTGGGTCTATCTAGAAATGCCCACATTTCAACATCACTCCGCGAGCTGCACTGGCTGCCAATTGGTCTCCGAACGCAATTCAAAGTGTTGGTTATGACCTATAAAGCCCTACATGGCATCGGACCAGGTTACTTACGGGACCGTCTGCTGCCCCATGAAACCCAGCGACCGGTTAGGGCCCACAGAGTCGGCCTTCTCCAGGTCCCGTCAGCCAGACAGTGTCGCCTGGCGGGGCCTAGGGGAAGAGCCTTCTCTGTTGCGGCCCCGGCCCTCTGGAATCAACTCCCCCCCGGAGATCCGTATTGCCCCCACCCTCTCCGCCTTTTGCAAATTATTGAAGACCCATCTTTGCCGGCAGGCCTGGGGCAGTTGACACCTTGCCCCAGCCAGTGTATGTATGTTTGTATGTCTGTTTCTGGATGATTGGTTGTTTTTAATTAATGGTTTTTATAATGTATTTTAATATTAGATTTCCTTATGTTAGTATTCATGTTGTGAGCCGCCCTGAGTTCTTGGAATAGGGCGGCATAGAAATCTAAATAATAATAATAATAATAATAATAATAATAATAATAATAATAATAATAATAATAAATTGGGTTGGTCACGAGGCAGGCTCCATTACGGTCTTATGTCAAAGACTATTTGTGGGGAATATTCACTGTAGCAAAAACCCTCAACCTGACAATATTGGTGTTCCTGGTCTTTCTTATTTCAGATTGTCATCAAACCCAGTTCTCTGAGTCGCATGAAAACTATCTTCACCCAGGAGATTTTCACCGAACAGGTAATCTGTTAATCCATCTTTTTCAGGCGTAAACCAGGATGGAAGTTCACTTTGGTTTTTTTTTTAAAAAGATATCGAAACAGGAAAGCTTCGTCTGGGTACTGTTCTGTCTGGCCCCTCTCAGCTCATTAAAATCCACATAAATATGTCTTTAAGAGGTTTATTTAACACATTTCAAAAGAATTCACTTCAAAGCACGCTGCTGGCATTTTGCTGGCAGAAACAGCCAAGTCTCATTTATTTACATTTAGATTAAAACATGCTCCTTCCACACCTTCCAATTAACTCACTCTTTCTTTATCACATTGTCCAATACCTCATTTTTCTCCCGTAGATTTCCAAAACATCAGAAGACTGAATTCAAACGCACGGCTCCAGATATCAGGCTACTCCTTGATTAACGTTGCTCGTGACAAAGGCGTAGTCTCTCTGTCCCCTTCTAATATAGTGTCCGATACGTCACTTCCCCCCATTACCTCCTTTTTCCACTTAACTGACACCTTCGTTTATCAAACCTTCGGAATCTCGGATCAAGCCATCTATCTTCTTGATCCAAATCTGACCCCTCACTTTGTGAATCTGACCCAGACTGCCTGTAAATCTCCTCCCTGTCTGGCTCAGCTGCCGGGAGGGGAAAATACCCAGAGGGGCCTGGCTGTTCTTCCTCTGCTGCCGGGAGGGGAAAACACCCAGAGGGGCCTGGCTGCTGATCCTCATCCTCTGATACTTCCCAAGCTGGTCTAGGGACACTCACAACAGGTACATACTGTATTTCATGTAAAACATTCCTCGTTTGCTTTGCGGGTCTGTGACTGAATAAAAATTGAATGATTTTCTAGGTTTTTCTTCAGTCTGAGCATTTCACAATACAGATTAAAATGGCTCTAGATCAGGGGTCTTCAAACTTGGCCCTTTTATGACTTTACGATTCGTGGACTTCAACTCTCAGAATTCCTCAGCCAGGCACGCTGGCTGAGGAATTCTGGGAGTTGAAGTCCACAAATCATAAAAGGGCCAAATTTGAAGACCCCCTGCTTGTGGACTTCAACTCCCAGAATTCCTCAGCCAGGCACGCTGGCTGAGGAATTCTGGGAGTTGAAGTCCACAAATCATAAAAGGGCCAAATTTGAAGACCCCCCGCTCTAGGTAGTCATTAGGACTGATTGCTTTGCGGACCTGAAAAAAGCGACTTACCACCCAGATTGAAAATTCTGACCGTTGTCCTCCCCCTCCCCCCCTAACCACACGACTGTATGTTGGGTGATTTACAAGGGTCTATGACAATTTGCCAACTCTCCTCAGCCAACTCTATAGGCAACTTGCTGAGGCCAATTGTGATGACCCAGGGCACAGCAGAGAGGGAACGCAGTCAGCTGGCAATCCAAACCGCCCTTTAATTGCTCCAAATGTTCCCCAAATGCTCCCACGTTTCTGGCAAGCCTCCAAACAAAGGCAGACACACACACCTTCAGCCGCCTTTGGCTGCAAGTGGTTTCACATACAGTCTGATTAGGAGAGGATCTAACGAGTCTATGGAAATACAAGCTTGCCTAAGCAGTTTCAGAAGAGAAGCCAAAATACAATCCGAGGTCTTTGAACATCCAAGCAACATTATCAGTCAGTCCAGTGGTCAGAGTTTCTGGGTTTCCAAGCAGAAATCACAACATATTTATTTATTTATTTATTTTATTTAATTAGATTTCTATGCCGCCCTATTCCAAGAACTCAGGGCGGCTTACAACATGGATACCCACATGAAGAAATCTGGCATTAAAATGCATTATAAAACCCCTTAATTAAAAACCAATCATCCAAGACAGACATGCAAACAAACATACACTGGCTGGGGCAAGGTGTTAACTGCCCGAGGCCTGTCGGCAAAGATGTGTCTTCAATAATTTGCAAAAGGCGGAGAGGGTGGGGGCGATACGGATCTCCGGGGGGGAGTTGATTCCAGAGGGCCGGGGCCGCAACAGAGAAGGCTCTTCCCCTAGGCCCCGCCAGGCGACACTGTCTGGCTGACGGGACCTGGAGAAGGCCGATTCTGTGGGCCCTAACCGGTCGCTGGGTTTCATGGGGCAGCAGACGGTCCCGTAAGTAACCTGGTCCGATGCCATGTAGGGCTTTATAGGTCATAACTAACACTTTGAATTGCGTTCGGAGACCAATAGGCAGCCAATGCAGCTCGCGGAGTGATGTTGAAATGTGGGCATTTCTGGGTAGGCCCAATAATGCTCGCGCGGCTGCATTCTGCATTACCTGAAGTCTCCAAACATTTTTCAAAGGTAGCCCCATGTAGAGAGCATTGCAGTAGTCGAGCCTCGAGGTGATAAGGGCATGAGTGACTGTGAGAAGAGACTCCCGGTCCAAATAGGGCTGCAGCTGGTGCACCAGGCGAACCTGGGCAAATGTCCTCCTCGCCACAGCCGAAAGATGATGTTCCAGATTTAGCTGTGGATCGAGGAGGACACCCAAGTTGCAGACCTTCTCTGAGGGGGTCAAAAACTCCCCCCCCCAGGGTGATGGACGGACAGATTGAATTGTCTTTGGGAGGCAAAACCCACAGCCACTCCGTCTTGTCGGGGTTGAGTTTGAGCTTGTTAGCACCCATCGAAACCCTAACAGCCTCCAGACATCGGCACATCATTTCCGCTGCTTCACTGAAGTGACACGGGGTGGAGATGTAAAGCTGGGTATCATCAGCATACTGATGATATCTCACCCCGTGTCGTCGGATGATCTCACCCAGCGGTTTCATGTAAATATTAAACAGCAGAGGGGAGGGGACCGATCCCTGAGGGACCCCACAAGGGAGGAACCTACGGGTCGACCTCTGACCCCCTGCCAACACCGACTGCGACCGACCAGTGAGGTAAGAGGTGAACCACTGCAAAACAGTGCCCCCAACTCCAAACCCCTCCAGCTGGCGCAGAAGGATACCATGGTCAATGGTATCGAAAGCCGCTGAGAGGTCAAGTAGCACCAGGATAGTGGAATGTCCCCTATCCCGGGCCCGCCAGAGGTCATCCGTCAGCGCGACCAAAGTAGTTTTCGTGCAGTATACCAGTGATGGCAAACCTTTTAGAGACCCATTGTTCAAATTGCAACCCAAAGCCCACTTATTTATCACAGGGTGCCGAGTGGGCGTGGTCGCGGTGGTTATGGCAGACTGGGTGGGTGGGGCCAGGGCGGCGGGGGCCAGTCCCTCGCCATCTCCGGGACAAGACAGAGAGGGCTCTCAGTGCCGCCTCTGGCACACATGCTATAGGTTCGCCACCACTGACATAGAACAAGAGATCAGCAACAACACACAAAACTCCAAGGAATCAGCGATTGTTCCCGACAAATGCCTCCCCCCCAAAGCGTCTCCTTAAATCTCAGTCTCCAGGTGTGCCTTGTGGAGAGGGGCGGGATGCTCTCCTCCCAAGTAGCTGAGCCTGCCTGTGTTGTTCCCTCCTTCCCTCCACTCTCCGTGCTCTAGGATCAGGTGGGGGTGGCCCTTGATCATCACCTGAACTCTGTCTCTCCTCTTCATCCTGTCCCAATCCTGAAGGGCCCTGGCCTGCCTCGGCCTGCTCTTCCCCACATTCCTCTGAAGCCACAGACCCCTCTCCCTCGGCCTCCATAGGGTCCCATTCCAGCTCATTTTCCTCAGCAGATTCGGTATGCTCCCACAGAGAGGGCCTCCTCAGGGTGCCGTTGGCCAAGCCAGACAATGTCGGCTGGCGACCCCCAGGGGGAGAGCCTTCTCTGTGGGAGCTCCCACACTATGGAACGAGCTCCCCCCCCCCCGAACTCCCCGTACGATGACGGACTTACGCACTTTCCGTCGGGAACTGAAAACTTTCCTTTTTCAACAGGCCGGCCTGGCATAGAAGCTCCGGCTCCAACCGGGTGAAAATGTTTTAGGGGGATTGTGTAATTTTTAGGATTCGCACATATTGGGTTTTATATGGGATTTTATGGCCTAATTTGTTTAATTTAGTTTTAATTACTTTAATTCTGTATATTTATATGTTTTTTTAAATTTTAAGGCTGTACACCGCCCCGAGTCCTTCGGGAGAGGGGCGGGATAGAAATTTAATAATAATAATAATGATAATAATAATAATAATAATAATAATAATAATAATAATAATAATAATAATAATAATAATAATAATAATAATAATAATAATAATATTACTGAAGAAGTGGTGCAATAGAACCACTGAAGAAAGGATGCCAAAGCAGGGACAGAATGAAATGTGAATAGCAAAAGTTAAATTTTATTTTATTTTATTTTAAATAATTAAACAGAATTGTTAAATTGCCCTACAGCGAGTTGTCTCATGAGTTGTAGACAGGTAGTTCCCGACTTAACAATAGTTCATTTTGTGACGATTTGAAGTTAACGGCACTTCACCATCATTGCAGCATCCCCAGGGTTATGTGGTGTATGTTTGGATGCTGGGCAATTGGTTCATATTTATGACGGTCGCAGTGTCCTGGGGGGTCACACAATCCCCTTTTGTGATCTTCTGACAAGCAAAGTCAATGGGGAAGCCAGATTCACTTAACAACCCTGTGATGACTAATTTAACAACTGCAGTGATTCACTTAGCAAATGTGGCAAGAAAGAATCCTTAAAAATGGGGCAAAACTGACTTAACAAATTTCTCACTCAGCAATATAAATTTGGGGCTCAGTTGAGGTCGTAAGTCAACGACTACCTGTCCTTTAGATCAGCGTTTGGCAACTTTTAAACACCTGGATTTCAGCTCCCAGAATTCCCCAGCCCGGCTTTGTAAAATGGCAGCCTCCGGTCCCTTCCACAGATCTGTCTCCTTCCAATCAGCAGGAGAATACAGAGCTCATGTTAGGGCCCTGCTTCAAAACCTCATCCTAAGAAAGCAGAACACGTGGAAACAGTTTCTTCCAAAGGGAACTTTTATTAGGAGAAGCTGATAGTGGGCATAATAGACAGGATCTGAGGGTTTCCTGCTCAGATCGATAAGGTAAAAGTGTCCCAAGCAAAACCCCACCCCGTAGTTCAGTAATGGCAAACCTTTTAGAAACCGAGTGCCCAAAAACTGGCCCCGCCCCACGCCCCTGCTCCACCCCCACCCCACCTGCCCACAGGGCCACTCACCACCTCCTGGGTCCCCCGCAGATCACGCAGCAGCGCCATGGCAGCCACGCCTTCTGCCTGCGCCCCGCAGCATCAACTGTACGCGATGGGGTGTGAGGGCAGAGTCTTGTCTACGCTGCCTGGCTGCAATGTCCTTGACTGCACTGCTCTGCGTGGGCCACGCTCGGGGGTGACTCCTCCAGGAGGGCTGCTGGTGAGAAGGGGGTCACGGAGGGAGGCAAGGCTGGGGCAACGGCACGTATGCCCAGAGAGAGGGCTCCGAGTGCCGCCTCTGGCACTTGTGCCATAGGTTCGCCACCACTGCCGTAGTTCATCTTGTCAGTTCACATGGGCCAATCTCCAGATGTTAAGTCTGTTGTGGGAAACAGTTGATAACGCCCAGGCTGTCTTAGGGTTTCAGCGATGTTTTGTGGGCTCTTCATACCTTCCCTTCCGAGGAGATAAACCTTTTGCATTCCTTTCTCCTCCCCCCTTTCTAGCTGACATGGAGAGATACGGTAGTATGCAGGAACAGCCAAGTGTTACACTATAGCGACAGAGGAAAATAAAGCAATAGCCCACAGTTCTTTCCGACCCCCCTCACCTCCAGGAGTATTGCAGAACCCAGAAGTAGAGAGAGAATAGAGCAGTGGTTCTCAACCTTTCTCAGGTTGAGACCCCACTTGCCCAGCCCATGCGTGCCGCGACCCTGATCCGGGTGCGCGTGCGCGCACCAAAAAAAAAAAATAACATTTTTTTAAAAAAATAAAAAAAATCAAAAAAACAAAATGGTGGCCGCGATGGGCGGATCCGCGCATGCGCGGATCGGCCCATCGCGCGCCCCGCGCATGCGCGGATCCACCCATCACGGCCGCCATTTTGTTTTTTTGTTTTTTATTTTTTATTTTTTTTTTCGGCGCGATGGGTGGATTTGCGCATGCGCGGCGCGCGCGCGCCAAAAAAATAAAAAAATATATATAAAAAATTAAAAAATAAAAATAAACAAAATGGCGGCCCGCGGTGTCCGGCGACCCCCGCGAAATGGTCGTGCGACCCCAAATGGGGTCGCGACCCCAAGGTTGAGAACCACTGGAATAGAGTTTCAGTTTAAAGCAAGAAAAGTATCCTCTTAGATTATGGGTTCTGACAGCTGAGCTTCCAGAAAGTCCTTTGGGAGAACGTGGTCCTCTCGTCCAGTGGGATGCTAACGCCTTTCTGTCTCCTAGGTGGTGACTGCTCACGCGGTCCGCGTGGCAGTGACGAGCAACTTGAGCGCAAACATCACTGGGTTTCTCCCCATCCATTGCATTTACCAACTTCTCAGGAGCCGATCGTTCACCAAGCACAAAGTGTCCATCAAGGTAGGTTGCGTGGTTTGCAAGAGCAGATTTCCAGGTATGTGTGCAAGCAATAGTGAAAGCACTTAGACTTATATATCGCTTCACAGAGCTTTACAGCCCTCTCTAAGCAGTTTATAGAGTCAGCCTATGACCCCCAACAATCTGGGTCCTCATTTTACCAACCTTTGCAGACTTCTGCAAAGCAAAGTTAGTGGGGAAACGAGATTCACTTAACAATTGGGTTATTAACTGAACAGCTGCAGTGGTTCACTTAGGAACTGTTGTCAACATCCATCTCGGGAATCCAAATAAAATTCCAGATTCATTCCGCTTATGAAAATCTTACTGTTTATTGAATATATTGCTTGGTTATGTCAAAGCAAAACTAACTCCGAGGTTCCCACATCAATTCATAGACTTAAACAATTGTTTTCCCAGCCAAACCTTCAATGTCTTACGTAATCCATATCAACAAGTCCACTTTGTTTTGGGAATCGTCTGCTTCAAATCTACATGTGTTCTAACGTATTTCCCCCAAAATAAGACCTGGTCTTATATTATTTTTGCCTACAAAAGAGATACCAGGTCTTATTTTGGGGGGAATGTCTTACCTTAGAACCCCGCAGCCAGGCTTCCCATGCCCGACACCTGTCGTGCCATTGCTTGACTACTTCAGCATCCGCTTGCGGCCGGACATCATATGGCACATTGCACCAGTGCCGCTGCTCGCAGCAAGAGGTTGCATGATGTTTCACACCGGTGCCGCCACTCACAGCAAGAGGTTGCATGATGCTTCACACCGGTGCCACTGCTCACAGCAAGAGGTTGCATGATGCTTCACACCGGTGCCGCTGTTCGCAGCAAGAGGTTGCATGATGCTTCACACTAGTGCTGCCACTCACAGCAAGAGGTTGCATGATGCTTCACACCGGTGCTGCCGCTCGCAGCAAGAGGTTGCATGATGCTTCACACTAGTGCTGCCACTCACAGCAAGAGGTTGCATGATGCTTCACACTAGTGCCGCCGCTCGCAGCAAGAGGTTGCATGATGCTTCACACTAGTGCTGCCACTCACAGCAAGAGGTTGCATGATGCTTCACACTAGTGCCGCCGCTCGCGGCAAGAGGTTGCATGATGCTTCACACTAGTGGCGCTGCTCACAGCAAGAGGTTGCATGATGCTTCACACCGGTGCCGCTGTTCGCAGCAAGAGGTTGCATGATGCTTCACACTAGTGCTGCCACTCACAGCAAGAGGTTGCATGATGCTTCACACCGGTGCCGCCGCTCGCAGCAAGAGGTTGCATGATGCTTCACACTAGTGCTGCCACTCACAGCAAGAAGTTGCATGATGCTTCACACCGGTGCCGCCGCTCGCAGCAAGAGGTTGCATGATGCTTCATACTAGTGGTGCTGCTCACAGCAAGAGGTTGCATGATGCTTCACACCGGTGCCGCTGCTCACAGCAAGAGGTTGCATGATGCTTCACACTAGTGGCGCTGCTCACAGCAAGAGGTTGCATGATGCTTCACACTACTGCTGCCACTCACAGCAAGAGGTTGCATGATGCTTCACACTAGTGGCGCTGCTCGCAGCAAGAGGTTGCATGATGCTTCACACCGGTGCCGCTGCTCACAGCAAGAGGTTGCATGATGCTTCACACCGGTGCCGCTGTTCGCAGCAAGAGGTTGCATGATGCTTCACACCGGTGCCGCTGTTCGCAGCAAGAGGTTGCATGATGCTTCACACTAGTGCTGCCACTCACAGCAAGAGGTTGCATGATGCTTCACACCGGTGCCGCTGTTCGCAGCAAGAGGTTGCATGATGCTTCACACTAGTGCTGCCACTCACAGCAAGAGGTTGCATGATGCTTCACACTAGTGCCGCCGCTCGCAGCAAGAGGTTGCATGATGCTTCATACTAGTGGTGCTGCTCACAGCAAGAGGTTGCATGATGCTTCACACCGGTGCCGCTGCTCACAGCAAGAGGTTGCATGATGCTTCACACTAGTGGCGCTACTCACAGCAAGAGGTTGCATGATGCTTCACACTACTGCTGCCACTCACAGCAAGAGGTTGCATGATGCTTCACACTAGTGGCGCTGCTCGCAGCAAGAGGTTGCATGATGCTTCACACCGGTGCCGCTGCTCACAGCAAGAGGTTGCATGATGCTTCACACCGGTGCCGCTGTTCGCAGCAAGAGGTTGCATGATGCTTCACACCGGTGCCGCTGTTCGCAGCAAGAGGTTGCATGATGCTTCACACTAGTGCTGCCACTCACAGCAAGAGGTTGCATGATGCTTCACACCGGTGCCGCCGCTCGCAGCAAGAGGTTGCATGATGCTTCACACTAGTGCTGCCACTCACAGCAAGAGGTTGCATGATGCTTCACACTAGTGCCGCCGCTCGCAGCAAGAGGTTGCATGATGCTTCACACCGGTGCCGCTGTTCGCAGCAAGAGGTTGCATGATGCTTCACACTAGTGCTGCCACTCACAGCAAGAGGTTGCATGATGCTTCACACCGGTGCCGCCGCTCGCAGCAAGAGGTTGCATGATGCTTCACACTAGTGCTGCCACTCACAGCAAGAGGTTGCATGATGCTTCACACTAGTGCCGCCGCTCGCAGCAAGAGGTTGCATGATGCTTCACACTAGTGCTGCCACTCACAGCAAGAGGTTGCATGATGCTTCACACTAGTGCCGCCGCTCGCGGCAAGAGGTTGCATGATGCTTCACACTAGTGGCGCTGCTCACAGCAAGAGGTTGCATGATGCTTCACACCGGTGCCGCTGTTCGCAGCAAGAGGTTGCATGATGCTTCACACTAGTGCTGCCACTCACAGCAAGAGGTTGCATGATGCTTCACACCGGTGCCGCTGCTCACAGCAAGAGGTTGCATGATGCTTCACACTAGTGCTGCCACTCACAGCAAGAGGTTGCATGATGCTTCACACTAGTGCCGCTGCTCGCAGCAAGAGGTTGCATGATGCTTCACACTAGTGCTGCCACTCACAGCAAGAAGTTGCATGATGCTTCACACCGGTGCCGCTGCTCACAGCAAGAGGTTGCATGATGCTTCACACTAGTGGCGCTGCTCACAGCAAGAGGTTGCATGATGCTTCACACTAGTGCTGCCACTCACAGCAAGAGGTTGCATGATGCTTCACACCGGTGCCGCTGCTCACAGCAAGAGGTTGCATGATGCTTCACACCGGTGCCACTGTTCACAGCAAGAGGTTGCATGATGCTTCACACTAGTGCCACCGCTCGCAGCAAGAGGTTGCATGATGCTTCACACCAGTGCTGTTGCTCGCAGCAAGAGGCCGTGTGGTGCTTTGGGCCAGGGCCGCCACTTGCGGTAGGAGGCCGTGCAGAGTGTCGTGACACATGCGAGCTGCGTCACCATTGCAAAGCACCATGTGGCCTCCTTCCACAAGCAGCGGCACTGGCGTAAAGCACCTTGCGGCTTACTGCCGTGAACAGCGGCACCGGTGCAATGTGGTACGTGATGTCTGTCCGCAAGCAGCGGCAAGTGGACGCTGAAGAAGTCAAGCAGCAGCGTGACAGGTTTTGGGATGTGGGAGGCCCGGCTGTGGCGGTCCTACCAGTAAGGTAAGCTAGTGCGGAATGCGTGTGGCAGCTCCATCCCCTCGCCCCCATCCTTGCTTGATTTTTAGGTATCTGCCTCGCCCCAAAACTAGGGCTTATTTTTGCGGTAGGGCTTATATTAGGCCCACCCTCAAAAATCAAGCTAAGGCTTATTTTCGGGGAAACACGCTAATGCCCTTGACAAGGCTTCAGGCTTCCACGATCTGCAGCTGAATGGAAGTTTTGTCTCTCCATCTACCCACATGAAAGTAATATCTACCTTCCCCCCCCCTTAATCTAAAACTGGGGTCTTCAAACTTGGCCCTTTTATGATTCATGGACTTCAACTCCCAGAATTCCTGAGCTGGCCTGGCTCAGCATGGAAACCTCTCCCTTTCGCCTCAGCATGGCTGGCTCAGGAATTCTGGGAGTTGAAGTCCACGAGTCATAAAAGAGCCAAGTTTGAAGACCCCTGATCGAAAGGCAAGTTGAAACGCAGAGGCATGTAGCTGGCCAAGTTTCATCACTGACATGTGGCAAGAAAGGTCATGAACTGGAGCAGAACTCAACTAACAGCTGCTTTGCTTAACAACAGAAATGTTGAGCTCAATTGTGGTTGTAAATCGAGAACTACCTGTGCTGCTGTGTGACAGCGAAGCAGCTGATTGCAGTTTTATCCAGGAAGCCCTGGTGTCCTTCAAAAATATCAATTGTCCTTGACTGTTTTGTTAGTCTGGAGCAGGCAAAAGCAATTTTGGCTCTTTTATGATTCGTGGACTTCAACTCCCAGAATTCCTGAGCCAGCCTGGCTCAGCTTGGAAACCTCTCCCTTTCTCCTCAGCGTGGCTGGCTCAGGAATTCTGGGAGTTGAAGTCCACGAGTCATAAAAGAGCCCAGGTTGCCTACCCCTGGTCTGGAGGAAATGATAGAAACTGGAAAAACCCCCCATCTGAAGGCACCAATTTTCCTGTTCTTATTCTAGCCATCCGATTTATCTTCATTACTATTATTATTATTATTATTATTATTATTATTATTATTATTATTATTATTATTATTATTATTATTATTATTATTATTATTATTTCTTCCTCTTAAGGACTGGATTTACAGACAGCTGTGTGAAACCACAACACCCCTCCATCCTCAGTTGCTTCCACTCATTGATGTCTACATCAACTCTGTTCTGACACCTGCTTCCAAATCCAACCCAGAAGCCACCAACCAGCCTATCACAGAGCAGGAAATCTTGAATGTTTTCAAAGCACTGACCGGGGTATGAATTTGAAAGCAAAATGAATTAACATTTAAGGGTGATGTTAAGCTTATGGCTGTGTTCTGCTGCAATGGGTTTTGGTTCTATCAGTATTTTTTTCCCCCTAGATTAGACTAGAATGAGATCATATTCTGATTTCTCTCTATATAGAGATTGTTTTGGGTTTTTTTTTGCCTCCAAAAGAGGCAGCAGGTCTTAACTTTCGGGGAATGTCTTTTATAATCAACTCCTGCACCGACAGCCCTGCCAAGCCGGTCCACTTCTTCTGGGGTTGAAGTTCTGCAGCTGCATTCCAGTCTGCATTTTGCAGTCAGGCCTTTCCGGAAGGCCTGTGCAGCCGAGTACTGACCTATGGATTGAATCCATTGCTCGGTTCTCGGCTGCAGTGGCCTTCTGGAAAGTCCTGTGACTGAGAAATGCAGGCCTGGCTGCAGAAGAGGCCTCAGAAGTAGTAGGACAGGGGTTCTCAACCTTGGCAACTTTAAGACTTGTGGACTTCAACTCCCAGAATTCCTCAGCCAGCAAATTCTGGGAGTTGAAGTCCACAAGTCTTAAAGTTGCCAAGGTTGAGAACCCCTGTAGTAGGACAACGAGGAGAGGCCTGGGTGCAGGCCCTATCCCTGCCCCAGCTTGATTTTTAAGTATGTGCCTCACCCCCAAACTAGGGCTTACTTTTTGGGGTGTAGGGCTTATATTAGGCTCACCCCTAAAAATCAAGCTAGGGCTTATTTTCGGGGTATGTCTGGTGGCGGCAGCATCCTGGGGTCATGTGATCCCCTTTTGTGACCTTCTGACAAGCTAGGTCAATGGGCAAAACAGATTCACTTAGCAACTTTAACAACTGCAGTGATTCCACTCCTTAACAAATGAGGTGAGAAAAGTCATAAAAGGGAGCAAAATTCACTGAACAAACTCCTCACTTAGCAACATAAATTTTGGGTTCAATTACGGTCGTACGTTAAGGACTACTTGTATTTACAAGGGGAGGGGCAGCATCCCAGACCATGTGATGGCCCTTTGTAACTTTCGCAGCCGACTCCCAACGAGCACAATTTAATTTAATTTAATTTAATTTAATTTAATTTAATTTAATTTTTCGGACTTATATGCCGCTCCTCTCCGAAGACTCAGAGCGGCTTACAACATAAACAAAACAATACTTCAAAACTAAGTCCAAATCTAAAAATCATTAAAAAAATATAACCCCAGACGCATTCATCATTCACTCAACATTCCACAGTCAACCCCAGGCCTGCCGGCAAAGATAGGTCTTAAGATTCCTCCGGAAGGCCGGGAGAGTGGGGGAAGCGTGGACTTCAGGAGGCAGTTGGTTCCAGAGGGTGGGCGCCACAACAGAGAAGGCCCTCCCCCTAGGACCCGCCAGACGGCATTGTTTCGCTGACGGGACCCGGAGGAGGCCGACCCTGTGCGCTCTCACCGGTCGAAGGGAAGTATGTGGCAGAAGACGGTCCCGTAGGTATCCTGGTTCAATGCCATGAAGGGCTTTATAGGTAATGACCAACACTTTGAATTGCGCTCGGAGACCGATAGGCAACCAATGCAGCATGCAGAGAGTTGGCAAAATGTGGGCACAACGTGGAAGGCCCACAATTGCTCGCGCAGCTGCATTTTGCACTAACTGTAGTCTCCAAACACTCTTCAAGGGTAGCCCCATGTAGAGAGCGTTTCAGTAGTCGATCCTTGAGGTGACAATCCACGGGATGGGGTTGTGCAGTGGTCCCAGGATCGCGTGATCCCCTTTTGTGACCGTCTGACAAAGCAAAGTCAACGGGGAAGTCAAATTCACTTGACAACTGTGTTACAAACTTAACAGCTGGATTGAGTCCCTGAACAGCGGTGGCAAGTAAAAAATTGTAAAATGGGTCAACATTCACTTTAACTGTTTGGGCTCGGTTGTGGCCGTAAGTCGAGGACTAACTGTACACGATCCCATGATACATCTTCTGCGTTTTTTCATCCGTAGGGAGGAGAGGCAGATCGACTGAATCCCCGTTACGGAATCACAGCTCAGCTCTTGGTCCTCTATTACATCCTGTCTTACGAAGAAGCCATCCTGGCTAGTTCAAAGACTTTGGGTACGAGGCAGAGAATGGGGTCTTCTAGAGCAAGGGGCCCCCACAACCGGTGGGCCGTGGCCCTGTTGGCCACCAGGCTGTGTTGTGTGGCTGGCTGCTGCATACACGTGAGCGTTGTGGCTGTTTTGTGGCCCCACTCGTGCAAACGTCATGGTGAGCATTTGTGGCCCCATGAGCGCCACCTCAAGCATTGCGGGCATTCCGTGGCCCCACTCGCTTGAGCAACAGGTGTTCGTGCACGCGCATGCATGCGCGCGCACATTCGCCCCACCCACAAAGCCATCCCTTCTTTCCCCCCTCCTCCCTTCCACTTTGGGCTGCCAACTCCAAAAGGTTGGGGAACTCTGCTCTGGAGTTTAATCTAAGATGATCAAAGGCCTGGAGACTAAAACATACGAAGAACGGCTGCGGGACTTGGGCTTGGCTAGTCTAAGGAAAAGAAGGAATAGGGGAGACAGGATAGCAGACTTCCAGTATTTGAGGGGCTGCTACAAAGAATGGGGGTCACGTTATTCACCAGAGCACCAGAGGGAAGGACAAAAAACAATGCTTGGAAACTGATCAAAGAGAGAAGCAACCAGGGATTAAGGAGAAACTTCCTGACAGTGAGGACAATCAATCAGTGGAACAGCTTGCCTCCAGAAATTGTGGGTGCTGCATCACTGGAGATCTTTAAGAAGAGATACAATAGAATAGAATGAAATAAGAATAGAGTAGAGTAGAATAAGAGTAAGAGTAGAATAGAACTGGAAGGGACCTTGGAGGTCTTCTAGTCCAGCCCCCTGCTTAAGCAGGAGAACCTATAGTACCATCTCAGACAAGTCATTGTCCAGTCTCTTCTTAAAAATCTCCAGTGATGGAGCGCCCATGAATTCTGGAGGCAAGCTGTTCCACTGGTTGATTGACTGGACATTCACTGGATGGTATAGGTTCTCCTGCTTGAGCAGGGGGCTGGACTAGAAGACCTCCAAGGTCCCTTCCAGCTCCTGTCCTATTCCATTCTATTCTATTCTATTCTATTCTATTCTATTCTATTCTATTCTATTCTATTCTATTCTATTCTATTCTATTCTATTCTTCTTCCTGTTTATTCTATTCCACTCTATTCTATTCTATTCCACTCTATTCTATTCTATTCCACTCTATTCCATTACATTCTATTCCATTCTATTCTATTCTATTCTATTCTTCCTGTTTATTCTATTCTATTCCATATTTTCTATTCTGTTCTATTCCATTCCATTCCATTCTATTCTATTCTATTCTATTCCATTCTATTCTTCTTCCTGTTTATTCTATTCTATTCTATTCCATTCCATTCTATTCTATTCTATTCTATTCTATTCTTCCTGTTTATTCTATTCTATTCTATTCTATTCCATATTTTCTATTCTATTCTATTCTATTCCATTCTATTCTATTCTATTCTATTCCATTCCATTCCATTCCATTCCATTCTTCTTCCTGATTCTATTCTATTCTTCCTGTTTATTCTATTCTATTCTATTCTATTCTATTCTATTCTATTCTATTCTATTCTATTCTATTCTATTCTATTCTATTCCATTCCATTCCATTCTATTCTATTCTATTCTATTCTATTCTATTCTATCTTCTCCCTTATTCTATTCTATTCTATTCTATTCTATTCCATTCTCTTCTATTCCATTCCATTCTATTCTATTCTATTCTATTCCATTCCATTCCATTCCATTCCATTCTTCTTCCTGATTCTATTCTATTCTTCCTGTTTATTCTATTCTATTCTATTCTATTCTATTCTAAAGTGCAGGAAGAGGGAGCACCTTGCATTAGTTGCAGTCGTGTGGCTTTTGAATACAACAAGGCTGTTGCTCTCTTTTTGTTGTCGTGTCTTGTGCAGCTGCCATGCAGAAGAAGCCCAAGTCTTACTCGCCCGCGCTGATGGATCAGATCCCGATTAAGTTCCTCATCCGGCAGGCTCAAGGACTGCAGCAAGAACTGGGAGGTAGGTTTAGCTAAAGTTGATCATGGAATCCGTAGCCTTCAGGTCATCTAGTCTAACCCCCTCCCCTCCCCCCCCCGTGCTGGAGTTCTGATTAAAACATTCTGGAATGCCAATGAAAACATCTCTGACCGATGGCTTGGTCTCATCTGCCTGATAAGGTCTGTTGCCCAGTCAGTAGACCAAACAGGCTGTCTTAACAAGTACGGTGAAAATTTTAAACTAATTGAATGCTTTGAGATTGGTTGCATTTGCATTGTGCGGCTGTTGGTTTTCACGTGGTTGTAGTCTTCCAGCGAATATGCACCGTCGGGGACGAGTGCATTTTGTCCGTCCGTAAACCATTTGTCCACTGCCCCCACCCCCCACCCCAGGCTTGCATTCTGCACTGCTGCGCCTCCTGGCCACCAACTATCCCCACCTTTGCATTGTGGACGACTGGATTTGTGAGGAACACATCACAGGCACCGATGTTTTGCTGCGCAAGATGCTTCTGACCAACGCTGCCAAGAGGCACTCCCCAGGGCAACTGCAGGAAGGTGAGTCTCCTTGGGAGTCACGCTGGGTGAATGGAATAGAATGGACTTCTGTTGTTGGTCTGAAATTAATCTTGAAGTTAAATCTCTGTTCATCTGGATGTTGATTGCTGGAGAAGAAGTATTTTGGTCTGAGCTAATAACAAAATAAATAACTTTATCGTCATTGTGTGTGTATATGCAGTATACACATACAACGAAATTTACATGACACCCAAAGACCAGGTCCCACACACATAATCCCCAAACACACTCCCACCCACTACAATTCCCCAAAATATTAGTATTTTGGTCTTTTTTGCTTCCTTTTTGGCTGTTTGATCTGTCTCTTATGAATTGTATGTGGTTGGTACTCAAGAGAGCGTACAAGTATTCTTGTACTAATTCCATTCCTCTCCACAAGATGTCACTATAAGCTAAGGTGTCAAGAGTTGTGTCAAAACCATACCCCGTTGACCTTGCTTGTGGGCTGGAAAAGTCACAAGTGGCGATCACATGATCTGGGATGCTGCCCCCCCTTGTAAATAAAGGTAGTCCTTAACGACCATAATTGAGCCCAAAATTTATGTTAATAATAATAATAAAGTTGGAAGGGACCTTGGAGGTCATCTAGTCCAACCCCCTGCTTAGGCAGGAAACCCCATACCATTTCAGACAAATGGCTGTCCAGTCTCTTTTAAAAAACTTCCAGTGTTGGAGCATTTACCGCTTCTGGAGGCAGGCTGTTCCACTGGTTAATAGTCCTCACTGTCAGGAAGTTTCTCCTTAGTTCTAGCTTGCTTCTCTCCTTGATTAGTTTCCATCCGTTGCTTCTTGTCCTGCCTTCAGGCGCTTTGGAGAATAGCTTGACTCCCTCTTCTTTGGGTCAGCCCCTGAGATACTGGAAGACTGCTATCATGTCCCCCCTCGTCTTTCTCTTCATTAAACTAGACAGACCCAATTCCAGCAGCTGTTCCTTATATGTTTGAACCTCCAGTCCCCTGATCATCTTTGTTGCTCTTCTCTGTACTTTTTCTAGAGTCTCAACATCTTTTTTACATCGTGGTGACCAAAACTGGATGCCGGATTCCAAGTGTGGCCTTACCAAGGCCTTGTAAAGTGGTATTAACACTCCACCTGATCTTGATTCTCTCCCTCTGTTAATGCAGCCCAGCACTGAGTTGGCTTTTTTGACAGATGCCAAAAAACTTCGCTCCTACCCATGGCATTGCTGTAACATTGTCTCACGGAGAAAATAGGAAAGAAACAGAGCCAGAGGAATACAGATTACAGATAGTCTTCGACTTATAATCATTCATTTAGTGATCGAAGTTACAACAGCATTGAAAAAAGTGACTTCAAACCGTTTTTCACACTTATGACTGTTGCAACATTCCCCCGCAGTCATGTAATCAAAATTCAGATGCTTGGCAACTGGCATGTACTTCTTTTTTTTTTAAAACAAAAAAACAAGTTTTATTAGTTTTTTCATTTTACAAACCAGTGCTTAAGAATCACTGTGGTGGCAGGGCAATCAATTGTCCAAATACAAAGTCATACTCATAAAGATCAAATTAAATCATTTTAAAAAAAGTTAAAAGAAAAGCACCCCTCTCTATTCCCTCTAATAGTATATTATATTCAAGTTAATATATTTCAGTACAACTAAGTCAGTCAAAACAATCCTCAGTAAGATTTCATCTAAATAAATCCAAATCCTATATTACGCATTACTATTTCAATTGCTATATTCCATATTGGTAACATAAATACATAATTAACACTTCATATGTCTCTCCATACCTTTTTTTTCCATTAACACAGTCAATATTCATTTATTAATATTATTCCTTTTTTCTTAATCAGTAACATTTCATCTAAATAAGTCCAAATCCTGTATAAAGCTTTATTATTTCAATTACTATTTTCCATATTGCTAATCTAAATACATAATTAACACTTCGGGTGTCTCCCCATTCCCTTTTTCCTTAACATAATCAATAAACATTTGTTAATATCATTTCTTCTTTTTTTTTCTTATTCTTCTTCCATTACAAAGTAGCTATCATTCCTAATAATAAAAATATTAATTCAAAAAAAAGAGAGAAAGGAAAAAAATATCACTCCCTCAATATCTGTGTCAAACTCCTTTAACCTCCTCCCAAAATTACTATTACCACAACAAACATATTAATATATAGACAAACGTCTTCTTATTAAATTCAAACCTTTAATTAATTTTTATTCATTCTAACATCTTATTTAACCGTCTTAAGCCATAAATCAATCCATATCTAGTAAGCCTTAAAATCCAATATATAGAGCCTTACGTCAAAACTCTTAAATCTTATTCTAGCTTTCCTTTTATGCCAAACAGGTTTCCATAACACCGCCTCTATATCAATGAATAAATCACTCTTTATGCCTTGTATCATCCTTTGAGCAAGAGCGTCTCCTTTTCTGTTTTAAAGAACTAGCTCGTTTGTAAGTAATCCCTTGTTGTTTTAAAGCAGTGGTTCTCAACCTTTTTCAGGTTGAGACCCCACTTGCCCTGCCCATGCACGTTGTGACCCCGGCGCGCGCGCGCGTGCGTCAGGCCGATCCGCGCATGCGTGGCACGTGCAACGAAAAAAAAAACAAAAATAAAATGGCGGACCGCGACGGGCCGATCCGCGCATGCACAGCGCGCGTGCGACGGCCTGAACCGTGCATGCGCAGCGCGCGCGCGACAAAAAAACAACAAAAAAACCAAAATGGCGGACCACGGTGTCCGGCGACCCCCGCGAAACGGTCGTTCGACCCCAAATGGGGTCGCGACCCATAGGTTGAGAACCGCTGTTTTAAAGAGTCAAGTCTCCACATTTGAAACTGCTGAATAACAGGCTCAGTTATGTCCAGTTTTGTAGTTAATAAATGCTTATCCAAGCTGCCATAATTTTCAGTTAATTGAGCTTGTCTGTTCATTTCTGTTAATTTTAAAGTTGTAAGTGGTTCAGGAACAGTTCTTTTTAGTTCCTCGGAGATCTCATCAGCATGCATATAAAGTAAGGTAGAATCTTCTTTAATCTTAGTTGATTCCGCTCCTGTTGTTTTTTGATCTATAAAATACTCAGATGTAGTCTGGGGGTCAGTTTGTAAATTGAAAGCAGAATGTCTGTTTTTTATTGCCATAGTACACTCTTTTATTTGCAAGCGTATGTGGTCAGTAGCTTCATAAAGTTTTTCCAGTATAAGTTTGTAGTCAAGTTGAACATTAGATTTCTCCATTTCAAGGAAAATTAGAAACAATCTATATCTTTAGTAGAGGCTGTGTTCAAAGAACATTTAGTCAGTATCCACCCCCACAAAGTACAGCTGTTGAATTTCTTTGTCTTTTCCTTTTTATGGTAGTCTGAAGATCAAGGCCAGTCTCATCAACAGAAAAAGAAATAGTGTAATTTTAACCTTATCCACAAGGTGTCCTCAGTAGAATATAAAATCTCTTCCCAGACACCAGAAATATCATTAACAAGATCAGAAAACATAGAAAAAAATGAGAATTCTTTAAATGTAGACAAAGTCCAATAGTAAATTCAATATTCAACATTAAAAAGATTTTACAAGACCCCAAAGTGAATAAAAAATAAAGTAAAAATAGAGAAAGAAAGAAAGTCACTTTAAATTAATTCAATCCATAAGCTTCTTTTTCCCACACTCACCAACACCACCTTCTCAGAGCAGGCAAATGATTTCAAAAGTGCTTTTTACAGGCACACAAAGAAAAAAAAAGGAGAACCAAGAGAGGAAGGAAAAAAAGTCTCATCCAGCTCAGCCACGGTGATTCCTGTGCTTAGATGTTCTTCTGACTTCTGGTTTCAGCGGCTAGGTGAGCAGCCATTTTACTGGCCGCTCTTTCCACCGTTGGCCCAAAGGAGTAATCTCAGTCCTTGGAAGAAACTGCCGCTTTCCCAAGGACGACGAGGACCTCTTCACCGGTAGCCGCCCCTCCAAGGCGGCTTTTCGACCCGATTAAGGGTCTACCGGCAGTGGAGAATCAGCTGGCGAGGAGAGCAGTCTCCTCGCGCAGCTGTGAGTGCCGCGATCCGGAACCGGAAGGCATGTACTTCTGTCGGTTGCAGAATCTGGGAATCGTGTGATCCCCTTTTGTGACCTTCTGACAAGCCAAGTCAATGGGGAAAGGCAGGTTCACTTAACAACCGTGTTACTCATTTACCAGCGGTGGTGATTCACTTAACAACTGTGGTAAGAAAGGTGGTAAAATGGGGCCAAACTCACTTAACAACTTAGGGACGGAAATTTCACAGCAATTGCGCTCGGAAGATCACAGAAGGTGATCAAAGGAAACTGCAACTGTCCTAAGTACATGCCAGTTGCCGAGCCTCCAAAGTTTAATCACGTGACCATGAAGAATGCTACCGTGGTCGTAAATGTGAAAAATAGGGTTTTTTTTTTTCCGGTTCCCTAGTCACTTTGAACAGTCATTAAACGAATGGTACTGATTTTCCCCATATACCATGCCAAAAATAAGAAAAGGCATCTCAGAACATCCAGATTCAGCCATAGTTTCATTCCATACAGCAGTGGTGGCGAACCTATGGCACGCATGCCAGAGGTGGCACTCAGAGCCCTCTCTGTGGGCACACACATCATGCCCTGGAGATGGCAACCATCCCTCTTCAACCAGCCGCCTGCTAACTCGCCGAGGTCCCACGTGGCCAGATGCATCCCAGCATGGCTGGTTTCCCTCCCCCCCTCCCCCGTCACATCCCTCCTGGCTTCGCATGCTCTTCTTTTCCCGGGCACGACCCACTGCATCGCCTCCTCAGCTGTCGACCGGCTGTTCAGCTAAGAGGCGGCTTCTCTGAACTGGTGGGCTGCGGAGCCCCAGAGTGTGCCGGCTGAGGGGGTGACAGGCTGTGGCTGCTGAGAGACACTCTCGGCCCCCATGCACTCGCTGGCCTCTGTGTGCAGGGGCCGATAGTGTCAGGCAGCCACACCGGCCCCTGCCTCGCCTTGCCCTGCAACAGTGGCACCCCTGCCCTGCCTCGCCTCACCCTGCAGGACGAGCCTCCTGCCCACCGCCCCACCTGCCAGAGACCCCCTGGATCTCGCCCAACCTTGCCTGGCCCCCACAGGCATCCCTCCCCACGAGCAACATCGAGGTGACCATGCCCATCTTGGCCAAACCCACCCAGTTTGCCATGACCACCACAGCCACACCTGGCGGGCCACGCCTACCTGGCACCTAGCGATAAATAAGTGGGTTTTGGGTTGCAGTTTGGGCACTCAGTCTCTAAAACAGCGGTTCTCAACCTATGGGTCGTGACCCCATTTGGGGTTGAACGACCGTTTCGCTGGGGTCGCCGGACACCGCGGTCCGCCATTTTTTTTTTTTTTTTTGTCGGGCGCGCGCGCCCCGTACATGCGTGGTTCGGGCTGGCGCATGCACAGATCGGGCTGTCGCGGTCAGCCATTTTGTTTTTGTTTTTCTTTTTTTTTTGTCGCGCGCGCGCCGCGCATGCACAGATCGGCCCGATGCATGCACGCGCCGGGGTTGCGCCGTGCATGGGCGGGGCAAGTGGGGTCTCAACCTGAAAAAGGTTGAGAACCACTGCTCTAAAAGGTTCGCCATCACTGCCATACAGCATTATTATTATTATTATTATTATTATTAATTTAATTTCTATGCCGCCCTATTCCGGAGAACTCAGGGCGGCTCACAGCATAATAGAAATTACATACATATAAAAAACCCTTAAGTTAAAAAAAAAAACAAAAAACAAAAAACCAATCATTCCACAAACATACACTGGCTAGGGGCAAGATGTTAGCTGCCCCAGGCCTGCCGGCAAAAGTGTGTTTTAAGCAATTTACGAAAGGCGGAGAGGGTGGGGGCGACACGGATCTCCGGGGGAAGTTGGTTCCAGAGGGCCGGGGCCGCAACAGAGAAGGCTCTTCCCCTAGGCCCCGCCAGGCGACACTGTCTGGCTGACGGGACCTGGAGAAGGCCCACTCTGTGGGCCCTAACCGGCCGCTGGGATTCATGAGGCAGCAGACGGTCCCGTAAATAACCTGGTCCGATGCCATGTAGGGCTTTATAGGTCATAACCAACACTTTGAATTGGGTTCAGAGACCAATTGGCAGCCAATGCAGCTCGCGGAGTGATGCCGAAATGTGGGCATTTCTAGGCAAGCCCAACACTGCTCGCGCGGCTGCATTCTGCATTACCTGAAGTCTCCGAACGTTTTTCAAAGGTAGCCCCATGTAGAGAGCATTGCAGTAATCGAACCTCGAGGTGATAAGGGCATGAGTGACTGTGAGAAGAGACTCCCGATCCAAATAGGGCCGCAGCTGGTGCACCAGGCGAACCTGGGCAAATGTTCTCCTCGCCACAGCCGAAAGATGATATTCCAAATTTAGCTGTGGATCGAGGAGGACACCCAAGTTGCGGACCTTCTCCGAGGGGGTCAAAAGCTCCCCCCCCAGGGTAATGGACGGATAGATTGAATTATCCTTGGGAGGCAGAACCCATAGCCACTCCGTCTTGTTGGGGTTGAGTTTGAGCCTGTTGGCACCCATCCAAACCCTAACAGCCTCCAGACATCGGCACATCACTTCCACTGCTTCACTGAAATGACACGGGGTGGAGATGTAAAGCTGGGTATCATCAGCATACTGATGATATCTCACCCCATGTTGTCGGATGATCTCACCCAGAGGTTTCATGTAGATATTAAACAGCAGAGGGGAGAGGACCGATCCCTGAGGGACCCCACAAGGGAGGAACCTAGGGGTCGACCTCTGACCCCCTGCCAACACCGACTGCGACTGACCAGTGAGGTAGGAGGTGAACCACCGCAAAACAGTGCCCCCAACCCCCAACCCCTCCAGTCGGTGCAGAAGGATACCATGGTCAATGGTATCGAAAGCTGCTGAGAGGTCAAGTAGCACCAGGATAGTGGATAATCCCTTATCCCGGGCCCGCCAGAGATCATCCGTCAGCGCGACCAAAGCAGTTTCTGTGGAGTAGCCGAGCCTGAATCCTGACTGTTGAGGGCCCAGATAATCGGCCTCATCCAAGGACCGTTGGAGCTGGAGTGACACCACCTTCTCAACAACCTTCCCTATAAAGGGAAGATTGGAGACAGGACGGTAGTTGTTTAAAACAGCTGGGTCCAGGGAAGGCTTCTTGAGGAGGGGGCGCAAAATTGCCTCCTTGCAGGGAGCCGGAAAGGACCCCTCCCTCAAAGAAGCGTTGACAATCTCCTGAACCCAGCCCCGCGTCACCAGCATTAACTTTGTGAACTCTCAAGCTTCCTCCTTCCGTTATATATTCAAGATGGACGGTATTTAATATTTATTTGTTATGTATATGTAGGGGTGTGGGTCTATACATATGTTGTATATAGTGTGTTTACGTATGTGTCATGTATGTGTTTCACTTTGAGAGCGGGCAACTAAATTTCATTTTTGATGTGTGCCGTTGTGCCCACAGTAAAAAAAAATGACAATAAAGGTTATCTTACCTTACCTCAGTGGAAGCGTCAACCCTTTGGCGTCAATATCTTTTTTTCATCCCTTAGCTTTCTCAACCCTGCGAGGGAATCACACCCAGGTCTTGCAGATTTTGGAGCACCTAACCCTCCTCTCGGCTGCCGAGTTAATTCCTTACGCAGAAGTGTTGACATCCAACATGCATCAGCTGTTCCATCCTGGGGTCCCTCGGCGAATCCTCCAGACGGTCAATCGGATTTGGATGGCGTTGAACATGGTCATGCCTCGCAGGTGGGTGGCCTGGAGCTGCTCAAGCTTGCGCTTCATCCGGAGATGTGAGGAAGGTGGCGACCTTCCCAATGGAGTTGTGGATAGAATGGAATATTTGTAACAAGAGTTGAACTAATAATAATAGTAAAGTTGGAAGGGACCTTGGAGGTCATCTAGTCCCACCCCCTGCTCAGGCAGGAAACCCTATACCATTTCAGACAAATGGCTGTCCAGTCTCTTCTTAAAAACTTCCAGTGTTGGAGCATTCACCGCTTCTGGAGGCAGGCTGTTCCACTGGTTAATTGTTCTCACTGTCAGGAAGTTTCTCCTGAGTTCTAGGTTGCTTCTCTCCTTGATCAGTTTCCATCCGTTGCTTCTTTTTTTTTTTATTTCGTGTATTTTAATAGCAAACTTACAGGTACAGCACAGAAGACAGACAACATTAAAAACATATACTTGCATGTAGGACAACTTAGAAAAGTATAATGAGTGGATGGAATCTACTGTATGATACAGACTTCATATAGTTGCCATCAATAAGAAATTTACCTTTTTAAAAAAAACAAAAACCAAATGCTGGCATTGTCCAGAAAAGTCTGACTGGCATATTTATAATTGTTTATAAAGTTGAACTGCTGAAATTTGTTCAATGAAATGGGGTTTTTTACAGCAATAATGCTTTATATGTCCCCACGCTTATATTAAAAATCCACACTCAAATGAAAATGAAAAATAACTTGCCAATACCCGATTCTGTCCTCTATTTTTTCATCTGCAACCATAGACTTAGGTACCTTTTAACCCCATGGGGAAAAAAAATCTAACGTTCATTACTACCAATAACAGGAAGAAGAGATTTTATTTGTTTTGAAAATGACAAATCCATCTTAGTAGAATTTAAGCACGCTCTCCACGTATGCGACGTGCTAGCTGGATATCTTTTGGCATGATTGTGACACGTTTGGCGTGGATAGCATAAAGGTTGGTGTCTTCAAACAGGCCAACCAGGTAGGCCTCGCTTGCCTCCTGCAAAGCACCAATAGCTGCGCTCTGGAAAGGCAGATCTGTTTTGAAGTCCTGGGCAATTTCACGCACCAGGCGCTGAAATGGAAGTTTGCGAATCAGAAGTTCAGTTGATTTCTGATAACGTCTGATTTCACGAAGAGCTACAGTACCTGGCCTGTAGCGATGAGGTTTTTTGACCCCGCCGGTAGAGGGCGCACTCTTGCGAGCGGCTTTTGTCGCGAGTTGCTTCCTGGGCGCCTTCCCCCCAGTGGATTTGCGGGCAGTTTGCTTGGTACGAGCCATGTTCCCGCGAACTTCTCTTCCTTATACCCCTGTCCGCTTACGCTAAGCGCGGCTGCCGAGCAGGCAACGAAGGAGGAGGTGCTGAAGCTGCTGCGGGCGACGGCGGATGAGAGCACAATTGACATCCGTTGCTTCTTGTCCTGCCTTCAGGTGCCTTGGAAAATAGCTTGACTCCTTGTGGCAGCCCCTGAGATACTGGAAGACTGCTATCATCTCCCCCCTCGTCCTTCTCTTCATTAAACTAGACAGACCCAATTCCAGCAACCGTTCCTTATATGCTTTAGCCTCCAGTCCCCTAATCATCTTTGTTGCTCTTCTCTGTACTCTTTCTAGAGTCTCAGCATCTTTTTTACATCTCGGTGACCAAAACTGGATGCAGTATTCCAAGTGTGGCTTTACCAAGGCATTATAAAGTGGTATTAACACTTCACGTGATCTTGATTCTGTCCCTCTGTTAATGCAGCCTAGAACTGTGTTGGCCTTTTTGGCAGCTGCAGCACACGGAGGGCTCCTATTTAGGTGATTGTCCACTAGGACTCCGAGATCCCTCTCACAGTTACTACTATTGAGCAAGGTGCCACCTATACTATACCTGTAAATTTGGTTTTTCTTGCCTACATGTAGAACCTTGCTTTTTTCACCACTGAATTTCATTTTGTTAGGTAGCGCCCAGTGTTACGAAAGAGTGTCAGAGTGGGGGCCCAGTTTTAATTTCTGGAGGGATCATGTTTCAAAGGGAGGGAGCCACTACAGGGAAGCCCCTTCCTCTGGGTCCCGCCAGACGAACCTCCTTTAAAAGCTGTCTTTTTCTTCCAGATTGTGGGTAATGACAGTGAATGCCCTGCAGCCATCAGGGAAAACAGTCAGACAGCAGAAGTACACCCAGAAGGACCTGCTCATCGATCCCCTGATTGTGTTAAGGTGTGATCCGAGGGTTCACAGGTAAGGCTGTTTTCCAAATCCACCTTCCTCAACAGCTACTGGGTGGCCTCGAGTTCTCACCTAGGGTGAAATCTACAAATTAATAATAATAATAATAATAATAATAATAATAATAATAATAATAATAATAATAATAATAACAATAATAATAATAATAATAATAATAATAATAAAAAGTTGGAAGGCACCTTGGTGGTCATCTAATCCAACCCCCTGCTCAGGCAGGAAACCCTATACCATTTCAGACAAATGGCTGTCCAGTCTCTTCTTAAAAACTTCCAGTGTTGGAGCATTCACCGCTTCTGGAGGCAGGTTGTTCCACTGGTTAATTGTTCTCACTGTCAGGAAATTTCTCCTTAGTTCTAAGTTGCTTCTTCTCCTGCCTTCAGGGGCTTTGGAGAATAGCTTGACTCCCTCTTCTTTGGGGCAACCCTTGAGATATTAGAACTGTGCTATCATGTCCCCCCTCGTCCTTCTCTTCATTAAACTAGACATACCAATTCCAGCAACTGTTCCTTATTATGTTTTAGCCTCCAGTCCCCTAATCATCTAGACTCTTTCTAGAGTCTTAACATCTTTTTTACATCGTGGTGACCAGAACTGGATGCCGTATTCTAAGTGTGGCCTTGTAAAGTGGTATTAACACTTCCCGTGATCACGCAGTTGCAACATTTTGCACTGTGTCAGTCGGGGGTATGGGTTAGTCCTCAATTTAGGATTACAATTCAGGCCAAAATTTCTCTTGTTAAGCGAAACAGTTATTTGGTGAGTTTGCCCCATTTTATGACCTTTCCTGTCAACATCTGTTAAGTCAGCGGTTCTCAACCTATGGGTCGCGACCCCATTTGGGGTCGAACGACTGTTTCACGGGGGTCGCCGGACACCGCGGTCCGCCATTTTTTAATTTTTTATTTTGTCGTGCGCATGCGCGGTTCGGGCCATCGGCGCGCGCTGCGCATGCGCGGATCGGGCCGTCGCGGTCCGCCATTTTGTTTTTGCTTTTTTTTTTTCGTCAACGCGCGTGCCGCGCATGCGCGGATTGGGCCGTCGCCTGCGCGCCACGCATGCGCAGATCGGCCCATCGCGGACCGCCATTTTGTTTTTCTTTTTTTTTTTTTCCGTTGCGCGTGCGGGGCAAGTGGGGTCTCAACCTGAAAAATCACTGCAGCTGTTAAGTTAGTAACATTCTGGGAGTTGAAGTCCATGAGTCATAAAAGAGCCAAGGTTGCCTACCCCTGGCCTACACCAGCAATAAGCCTAGCTTGATTTTTGGGGGTGGGCCTAACATAAGCCCTATCCCAAAAATAAGCCCTAATTTTGAGGCGAGGCACACACCTAAAAATCAAGCTGGGGTGAGGGTGTGGAGCTGCCCCACCCGCCCCTCACCCGTTTCCCTTGCAGCCAGGCCTCTCCTCCCCGGCCCACTTCTTCTTCTGAGGCCTCTTTTGCAGCCAGGCCTGCATTTCTCAGTCACAGGGCTTTCCGGAAGGCCTGTGCAGCTGAGAACTGAGCTATGGATTCAATCCAAAGCTCGCTTCTGCAAGACCTCAGCAGCCGAGCACTGAGCTATGGATTGAATCCACAGCTCAGTACTCAGCTGCCTAGACCTTCTGGAAAGGCCTGACTGTAAAATGCAGGCCCGAATGCAGCTGCAGAACTTCGGCCCCCGAAGAAGTGAACCGGCTGGGTGGCGCTGTCAGTGCTGGAGGTGATGTAAGGCCTACCCTGAAAATAAGACCTGGTGCCTCTTTTGGAGACAAAAAAATAAATAAAATAAGACCTGGTCTTATTTTGAGGGAAACACAGTAGCTGTACACCTCTATTCACTCCTTTTCCGCCCGGCCCTCTATTTCCCCCCTCCCCCCTGTTTGTGTCACCTCAGGTGCCCGCCTCTGATGGATATCACTCTGCATATGCTGAATGGCTACCTGCTGGCTTCAAAAGCCTACCTGAGCGCTCACCTGAAAGAAACGGCGGATCAGGACGTCAGGCCTTTGCAAAACAACGCAATGGGTTTGGAAGCCCCTGAAGTGACGCGGGACGAACTGAAAAACGCCTTGCTAGCAGCCCAGGTAATTTTATTTATTTAATTTATTATTATTATTTATTTAATTTCTATGCCGCCCTATTCCGGAGAACTCAGGGCGGCTCATAACATGATAGAAATCACAATAAAATACATAAATATAAAAACCCCTAAGTTTAAAAAGAAAAACCAATCATTCCACAAACATACACACAAACATACACACAAACAAATTTTGCAAATATTCAGCTCTTGAAAGGGTCATTTTTCAACAGCTTAGCTTCAACAGCAGGCTGGCTGTGAGTAGCTGGGCCTTAAGCTGAGCTTTCAACATGCCTGCCGTCCTCTTGCAGTTTGCACCATCGAAGCTGACATGATATGTACAGATCATCCTCAGCTTTACAACAGTTCATTTAGTGACCGTTCAAAGAAACGACGGCACTGGGGAAAAAGTGGCCCAGGTTTTTCACACTTCTTTTCATACTTCGGACCACTGCAGCCCTCCCATACTCACCTGATTAAAAATTCAGATGCTTGGCAGCTGACTCAAATTTACGACGGTTGCAATGTCCTGCGGTGGTGGTCGTGTGATCCCCTTTCGCGACCAAAGTCAATGGGGAGGAGGCCGGTTTCAACTTAACGATCGTGTTACTAACGAACAAACAATTAACAAGGGTTTTTTGTTTAACAGCCGTGCGGCTAACTTAGCCCCTGCCGTGATTCACTTTGCAGCTGTGGCAGGAAAGGTCGTAAAACGGGGCAAAAACTCGCTTAACCACTGTCGCGCTTGGCAATGGAAACTTGCGAGGTTGGAAGTGGAGGACTCCCTGTATTGTGGGGTTAATGCAGCTCCTGGTGGTTGGCTTCTGGCTGCCAGTGCAGAATTCAGTGAGCCATTTATCCTTTGCGCTTTCCCTCTCTGCACAACAGGCTGCCAAGTTGGCATCCCATCTGCCTTCACCAGAGAGAGTTGCAGAATTTGGCCCTTAAATGTGGCCTTTTGGGGCGCCAGGCAAAGGACGGCACATTCTTACCGGCTGAAATGAGGGGTCCTTGGTGCTCTCCGTGCTCCTCTGGGTGCTGGTGGGGAACTGTTTTTGGTCTTTTCGTTCCCTTTCTGGCCTGTTGAGTGTGTCTTTTGCATAGTATGTAAATACTGTTTATATCTATGTGTCTGTTGAAGGCTAATTTGTTGAGAGTGCCAGGCTTCTAGAAATTCCCTCGCACCCAGATGAGCCTAGATTAACTACCCAAGATTAACACCAGAGTAGCAATCAAGAAGTAGAACAACTTGACTCCAGAAGTTGTGAATGCTCCAACACTGGAGGTTTTTAAGAAGAGATCGGACAACCATTTGTCTGAATGGGGTTTCCCGCCTGAATAGGGGGTTGGACTAGAAGACCTCCAAGGTCCCTTCCAGCTTCTGTTCTGTTCTATTCTATTTCTATTTCTTATTCTATTTCTTATTCTATTCTATTCTATTCTATTCCATTATTCCATTATTCTATTCTATTCCTATTCTATTCCATTCCATTCCATTCTACCCCATTCTATATTCTATATTCCTATTCTATTCTATTCTATTCTATTCTATTCTATTCTATTCTATTCTATTCTATTCTAACTTCTATTCTATATTCTATATTCTATTCTATTCTATTCTATTCCATTATTTCATTATTCTATTCTATTCTATTCTATTCTATTCTATTTCTTATTCTATTCTATTCTATTCTATTCTATTCTATTTTATTCTATTCCATTCCATTCCATTCCATTCCATTCCATTCCATTCTACCCCATTCTATATTCTATATTCCTATTTCTATTCTATTCTATTCTATTCTATTCTATTCTATTCTATTCTATTCTATTCTATTCTATTCCTCAAGTAAACAATATCTCAATCAAGGAACTGCCAAACATGCTTACACTAAACAGCCGAACCAAAGAACCTCCAAGACCGTCCCACCAACACTGACAGAGCAAGCCACTAGAATATAAAATGAGCGCAAACCCCGCTCCCTACTAGCACTGATGATGTTACCTAATTTGGGTAGTGAAACGTCTGCAAGAAAACAAGTTCAGGCCTTTATTACTTTATAAGTATCTTAAGACAGCAAACATAATTAATATCCTTCTTCCTCCATTTTCCCTACAACAATTCAGTGAGTTGGGTTGCGCTGAGAGAGAGCAGTTGGCCCAAGTCACCCAGTTGGCTTTCATGCCTACGGTGGAACTAGAACACACCCTCGCCTGGCAATTGACCCAAAGTCCCCCATCTGGCTTTCATGCCTAAGGCGGAACTAGAACTCATTGTCTCCTGGCGATTGACCCAAGTCACTTAGCCGGTTTTCATGCCTAAGGCAGAACTAAAACTCGCTGTCTTCTGATGATTGACCCAAAGTCCCCCATCCGGCTTTCATCCTAAGGTGGAACTAGAACTCACCGTCTCCTGGTAATTGACCCAAAGTCATCTATCTGGCTTTCATGCCTAAAGTGGAACTAGAACTCATCATCTCCTGGCGATTGACCCAAAGTCACCCATCTGGCTTTCATGCCTAAGGCAAACTAGAACTCACCATCTCCTGGTGATTGGCTCAAGTCACTTAGCCGGCTTTCATGCCTAAGGCAGAACTAGAACTCACCCTCTCCTAGCGATTGATCCAAAGTCTCCCATCTGGCTTTCATGCCTAAGGCAGAACTAGAACTCACCGTCTCCTGGCGATTGGCCCAAAATCACCCATCTGGCTTTCATGCCTAAGGCGGAACTAGAACTCACCCTTTCCTGGCGATTGGCCCAAAATCACCCATCTGGCTTTCATGCCTAAGGCGAAACTAGAACTCACCGTCTCCTGACTTACCTTCTTCCAGGATAGCGCTGCGGTGCAGATCCTTCTGGAGGTTTGCTTGCCTTTGGAAGAAGAAACCTCTCCAGGTAGCAAGTCCAGCAGATTGCTGATGAGCCAGCTGGGAACCGCTGAACGCGGTCCTCAAAACATGCAGCCCAAGGAGAAAGAACAGGAAGAGGAGGAGAAGGAAGATGGAGAGGGGGAAGGAGTAGAAGACAGCCTTCTCTGCAACCTGCGGGAAGTCCAGTGTCTGGTCTGCTGTCTGGTGCACCAGATGTTCATCGCCGATCCCAACATCGCTAAGCTAGTTCACTTCCAGGTGTGTGTCGGCTGTTTTGCAAGAGGCCCTTTGGAGGAGTTGGGTGCCCGTTGCAATGCTGGAGCTTCCCTGGGGCTTCCCTGGGTGGTTCTTTCACACTTGAGCTTGAGCTGCCCTCAATTACCGTGTTTTTTTATTTTTGTTCAGACTTATATGCCACCCTTCTCCTCAGACCCAGGGCGGCTCACAACAATAATACAAGTAAAAAACAAAACATAGGATCAGTTAAAATTTCTACTTAAAATACTATATAAAAACAAAATAATTTATAACACTCATACAACACACAATCACAGTCAAAGGCCCAGGGGCAGAGTGCAGCTCACATGCCCCAAACCTGTCTGCATAAATGTGTCTTCAACAGTTTTCGGAAAGCTAGGAGGGAGGAAGCAGTACAAACCTCTGAGGGAAGCTGATTCCAGAGGGCTGGGGCAGCGATGGAGAAGCCCCTAGCCCTAGGCCCCGCCAGATGACATTGTCTAACAGACGGGACCCGTAGGAGGCCAACCCTATGTGCCCTAACCGGTCGCTGGGATTCATGGGGCAGAAGACAGTCCCGCAAGTATCCTGGTCCATTGCCATAAAGGGCTTTATAGGTCATAACCAACACTTTGAATTGTGTTCGGAGACCAATTGGTAGCCAGTGCAGCTCAGGGAGGGCTGGAGTGATATGAGCATGTCTTGGGAGACCCAAGACAGCTCACGCGGCCGCATTCTGTACCACCTGCAGTCTCCGGACATTCTTGAAAGGTTGCCCCATGTAGAAAGCATTTCTGAGTGTTTCCCCCAAAATAAGACCCAACCAGAAAATAAGCCCTAGCCTGATTTTTCAGGATGCTCGTAATATAAGCCCCACCCCAAAAATAAGCCCCAGTTAAGATCGTCAGCCAGACGGATGCATTTAGTATTTTCCTGAATATAAGCCCTAGCCGGAAAATAAGTCCTAATGTGTCTTTTGGAGCAAAAATTAAGACCCGGGGAAACACGGTAAATATGTCAGATAATTACAGATAGTCCTCAGCTTACAACAATTATGGAGCTTGCCCATGACGGTCATAAGTTGTAGCAGTTGTCAAATGGGATAGGTGACCACATAGAAGAGGGAGTCAAGTTGTTCTCCAAAGCACCTGAGGGCAGGACAAGAAACAACGGATGGAAACTAACCAAGGAGAGAAGCAACCTAGAACTAAGGAGAAACTTCCTGACAGTCAGAACAATTAACCAGTGGAACAACCTGCCTCCAGAAGCTGTGAATGCTCCAACACTGGAGGTTTTTAAGAAGAGACTGGACAGCCATTTGTCTGAAATGGTCTAGGACAGTGATGGTGAACCTTTTAGAGACCAAGTGCCCAAACTGCAACCCAAAACCCACTTATGTATCATCAGGTGCCGTATGGGTGTGGCCATTGGGTGGGCGTGGCCCATTGGGTGGGCATGGCTGCGGTGGTAACGGCAGACTGGGTGGGACTAAAAAGTTCAATCAATCAGTTCCAACTTTGCAAGATCTTTTTCCCGCAAGAAGTTGAAATTGATTGAAACTTTATTTTTATTTTTTTTGCACGGTGGCGGAGGCCTAAAGTGAGAAGGTTTTATAAAGACCAGCTGAAGGCCTAGGACTGGGGCGAGGGCGTGCGTGCCCACAGAGAGGGCTCTGAGTGCTGCCTCTGACACCCGTGCCATAGGTTCGCCACCACTGATATAGGGTTTCCTGCCTGAGCAGGGGGTTGGACTAGATGACCTCCAACATTCCTTCCAACTTCGTTATTATTATTTTATTATTATTATTATTATTATTATTATTATCCCAGTTTATGAACATTACCACTGTTGACTGTAATGGGCAGTCTCCGTTATGGTCCTGTATTATCTGACATATTTAATTGATGGCATCGCAAGCCTAATGGGTAGGTAACCTTGGCTCATTTATGACTCGTGGACTTCAACTCCCAGAATTCCTGAGCCAGCATGGCTCAGCATGGAAACCTCTCCCTTTCTTCTCAGCATGGCTGGCTGAGGAATTCTGGGAATTGAAGTCCATGAGTCATAAAAGAGCCAAAGTTGCCTACCCCTGGGCTAAGCCATATGGACCACTCTTTTTCATCCCTTTCTCTCCAAACAGGGCTATCCTTGTGAACTGCTCCCCCTCACTGTGGCTGGCATCCCCTCTATGCATATCTGCCTGGACTTCATACCTGAGTTGATTGCTCAGCCTGAACTGGAGAAACAGGTACGGTTGCCTCCTTCCCCCCTTCTCCTTCCCGTACATGTGGGTCTGGGGTCTTCGATCAGAGGTTTTATTGGTTTCAACCCAATCTGGAAGAGTGGCTGTGTGCCAGGCCCCCTTGGCGAAGAAGCAATGTCCCCTGGTGGGTTCCCAGGAAGCAGGTCACCTTGGGGTCCTGGCAGCTGTTCTGTTGGAATAGGCTTCCCCAAAAATATGGATGGCCCCAAATTTGTTGGCTTTTCCCTAAGTTGGGAAGACCTGGCTCTTCTCCCAGGCTTCGGGGCCAGGACGTTCCTTTGGAGGGCTCTCCGTGGATGAATGCGTAGGGTGAACAAGCTGAGACTTTTTTTGGGGGGGGAGGGTAGGTTTTTAGGCATTATACTTTTATTCGATCTGCGATTCAGACATTCCCGACAATGGTTGGAAACCGATCAAAGAGAGAAGCAATCTGGAATTAAGGAGAAACTTCCAAACAGTGAGGACAATTAACCAGTGAAACAGCTTGCCTCCAGAAATCGTGGGGACTCCATCACTGGAGGTTTTAAAGAAGAGACTGCACAGCCACTTGTCTGAGATGGCATAGGTTCTCCTGCTTGAGCAGGGGGCTAGATTAGGAAGACCTCCAAGGTCCCTTCCAACTTTTATTATTATTATTATTCTGTAGCGCAGATCATAAGTATGCTTCTTCCAGGATAAAATCTGTCCACGGGCATCTCTGGTGGCTCAATTAACCTAGCAATCTTTTCTTGACTGCTGTTCTAGATTTGGTTGTCCCTTTTTTTCCAGATTTTCGCTATCCAATTGCTGTCCCACTTGTGCATTCAGTATGCTCTGCCCAAATCCCTCAGCGTGGCACGTTTGGCTATCAATGTCATGGGAACGCTCCTGACAGGTAAGCAGTGCTAAAGGTAAAAGTTTCCACTGTCCAATTGTGTCTAACTCTAGAGGCCATTGGTGCTCACCTCGGTTTGTTAGCTAAAGGAGCCAGCGTAGTTCGAAGACATTTTTCATAGTCACATGGCGAGCGTGACTAGACACCTAAGGCAGGGGTCCTCAAACTTGGCCACTTTAGTACTTGTGGACTTCAATTCCCAGAATTCCCCATCCAGCATGGCTGGCTGGGGAATTCTGAGAGTTGAAGTCCACAAGTCTTAAAGTGACCAAGATTGGGAACTCCTGGCCTAAGGGCACAGAACACTGTTATCTTATAAACAAAGAAAGGAAATAAGTTCACCTCTGTTTCTTCAAACTCTAGAATAGATTAGAGTTGAATGAAATGAATAGAATAGAATAGAATGAAATAATATTAGAATAGAGTAGAATAGAATAGAATAGAATAGAATAGAATAGAATAGAATAGAATAGAATAGAATAGAATAGAATAGAATAGAGGTTAGAACAGAATAGAATAGAATAGAATAGAATAGAATAGAATAGAGGTTAGAACAGAATAGAATAGAATAGAATAGAATAGAATAGAATAGAATAGAATAGAATAGAATAGAATAGAATAGAATAGAGGTTAGAACAGAATAGAATAGAATAGAATAGAACAGAATAGAACAGAATTAGAAGAGAAGAGAAGAGAACAGAATAAGAGGTAGAATAGAGGTTAGAATAGAATAGAATAGAATAGAATGGGAATAGAATAGAATATAGAATATAGAATATAGGAATAGAATAGAATAGAATACAATAGAATAGAATAGAATAGAACAGAATTAGAAGAGAAGAGAAGAGAACAGAATAAGAGGTAGAATAGAAGATAGAATAGAATACAATAGAATAGAATAGAACAGAATTAGAAGAGAAGAGAAGAGAACAGAATAAGAGGTAGAATAGAGGTTAGAATAGAATAGAATAGAATAGAGGTTAGAATAGAATAGAACAGAACAGAACAGAACAGAATAGAATAGAATAGAATAGAATAGAATAGAACAGGAACAGGAATAGAATTCTTTATTCGCCAAGTGTAATCAGACACACAAGGAATTTGTCTCCGGTGCAAAAGCTCACAGTGTACATATAAACAGCAAATAATAGGTCATTGTTCACCATCATAATTACGATCATTAATAATAAGTTACAAATAACAATTGATAAATCATAAGAAAGCAAGAGGAGAAGATAAAAAATACGAGAAACATTGTGTAACCGCCCACTGTAACAGGGAATAAAAGGGAAGGCAGCCTTTTGTCAGTGGTCGCTTCGCCCCGAGAAAATGGAAAAAAAAAAAAAAGAAATACGAGAAGATGAGAAAAGATGAGGAATGAGACAATGCTGCGGGAATTACGTGTTCAGCAGAGGGATGGCACGGGGAGGGGGGGAGGGAAACTATCTTTATGTCTTGATTGTTTTGGCATGCAATGCCCTATAGCTGCGTTCCTGGGGAGGGGGGGGAGTGGAAATAGACGATGTCCAGGATGTGAGGAGTCTGCAAATGTTTTCTCTCAGCCCTCTTTCTGGTCCGTGCAGACCAGCACCAGACAATGTTTCTCTTGTCTCAACAGTTCTCACCGAGGCCAAGCGTTACACGTTCTTTATGCCGACCCTTCCCTGCTTGGTCTCCTTCTGCCAAGCCTTCCCTCTGCTGTACGAAGACATCATGGCGCTGCTCATTCAGATCGGACAAGTCTGCGCTTCGGACGTTGCCACCGAGACGAGGGATTTTGATCCAATTATTACCCGTAAGCTATTGTGTCCAACAGTTTCAGCCTCCTTGGCTTCCCTCGGGCGCCTCCTGGCTTCAGTTGTAGTACAGGTCGTCCTCAACTTACAGCAATTCACTTAGTGACCATTCAAAGATACAGCCACAGTGAAAAAAAATGACTTAAAACAATCATTTTTACACAGTGACAGCCACGGCAGCATCCCCAGGGTCACGTGATCAAAATTCAGACGCTTGGAAACTGACTCGTATTTATGATGGTGGCAGTGTCCCCGGGGGAATCACGTGATCCCCTTCGGCGACTTTCTGACAAGCACAGTCAGTGGGGGGAAGCTGGGGTCACTTAACAACCGTGTTGCTCACTTAACAACTGCGGTGATTCGCTGAACAACTGTTGCAAAAAAAAAAGGTCATAAAATGGAGCAAGAGTCACCTAAGGACTGATTTCCTTAGCAGTGGAAATTCTTGGTTCAGCTGTGGTCGTAAATTGAGGACTCTCTGTACCCCCGCTGGAAGCTGGTTCCAAGTTCCCGCTATTCTTTCTGTGAAGTTGTCCTTTCTAACGTGAGTTTTGAACTTCCCTCCTGTCCCTTTGATGTTATGTCCCCCTGTTCTTGATTTGTGCTTAATGTGGAAAATGCTGCCTTCTAGAGCAGCGGTTCTCAACCCTTTTCAGGTTGAGACCCCACTTGCCCCGCCCATGCGCGGCGCGACCCTGGCATACGCGTGCGCACGCGCACATCGGGCCGATCTGTACATGCGTGGCGCGCGCGCGAAACGAAAAAAAAATGGCGGAACCCGACGGCCCGATCCGCACATGCGCGGCGCGCGCGCGACAAAAAAAAACCAAAAAAAAAACCAAAATGGCGGACCGTGGTGTCCGGCGACCCCCGCGAAACGGTCGTTCGACCCCAAATGGGGTCGCGACCCATAGGTGAGAGAACCGCTGTTCTAGAGCCTTATTCCCACACTTATAAGACCTGGTGGTGCAGTGGTTAGAATGCAGTATTGCAGGCTACCCACTGCCTGGAGTTCAATCCTGACCAGCTCAGAGTTGACTCAGCCTTCTATCCTTCCAAGGTCAATAAAATGAGGGCAAATATGCTGACTCTGTAAACACTTAGAGAGGGCTGTAAAGCATTGTGAAGCGGTACATACTTGCTATTGCTTCCTTCCCTTCTTTCTCTCCCTCCCTCCCTTTTCTCCTTTCCTCCCTCTTTCCTTCTTTCTCTCCCTCCTTTTTCTCTTTCCTTCCTCCTCTCTCCCTTCCTTCCTTCCTATGGTGGTGCAATGGTTAGAATGCAGTATTGCAGGCTGACTCTGCCCACTGCCAGCAGTTCGATCCTGACCGGCTCAAAGTAGACTCGGCCTTCCATCCTTCCGAGGTCGATAAAATGAGGGCCCAGATTGTTGGGGACAAATATGCTGACTCTGTAAATACTTAGAGAGGGCTGTAAAGCACTGTGTAGTATATAAGTATACGTGCTATTGCTATTGCTTCCTTCCTTCCTTCCTTCCTTCCTTCCTTCCTTCCTTCCTTCCCCATGGTAGTGCAATGGTTAGAATGCAGTATTGCAGGCTGACTCTGCCCACTGCCAGGAGTTTGATCCTGACCAGCTCAAGGTTGACTCAGCCTTCCCTCCTTCCAAGGTTGGTAAAATGAGGACCCAGAATTGGTATGCAAATATGCAAAATAATGCTTCTACATTGTAAATCTCCCAGAGAGTGCTGTGAAGCGCTATGGGGACAGTATATAAACGTAAATGCTATTAATATATTTAAAGGTTTCAATCATGTGCCCTCTTTGCCTTATGCTCTTCAGGCTCGTACATAGTCAGATCCCCCAGTCTCTCCTGATACTTTTATCCCTTAGACCGGGGGTAGGGCAACCTTGGCTCTTTTATGACTCGTGGACTTCAACTCCCAGAATTCCTGAGCCAGCATGGCTCAGCATGGAAACCTCTCCTTTCTCCTCAGCTTGGAAACCTCTCCCTTTCTCCTCAGCATGGCTGGCTCAGGAATTCTGGGAGTTGAAGTCCACGAGTCATACAAGAGCCAAGGTTGGCTCAGGAATTCTGGGAGTTGAAGTGCACGAGTCATAAAAGAGCCAAGGTTGCCTACCCCTGCACTAGACCTTGCATTGTTTTTTTGCCCATTTCTGGACTCTCTCAATCTTAACCATTTTCCCAACCTCTGGGCTAATCTGCTGATGGATGGTGATAATGTTATCCATTCAGTCATGTCTGGCGATTCTGTGGGCCACATCTGCCCATCTCGCACTGCTTCTTTGAGTTGTTCTATGCTTTGCCTGGTGTCAGTTTTGATGGCATCCAGACACCATGTTCTTTGCTGGCCTGCTTTTCTTTTACCACTAACTCTCCCCAACATAATGGCTTTCTCCGGTGAATCTCCCTGCATGACATTGCCAAAGTAAGAGAGACACAGTTTTGTGATTTTTTTTTCCCCCTTCCAGTGACATGTCTGGTGTTGTGCGCGCCAGTATTTGCTTGTTAGTCCCCTTTGCTGTCCAGGGAATACGCAGGGGCCTTCTCCTGCACCACAGCTCAAACAAATCGATTTTCTTCCTGTCTGTTCTGTCCCAGCCTACGTGAGTCCTTGTTAACTCACAAGGAGAAACCCCTCTTCCAGCAAGCAGGCTGGAACCGTAGGAAAAACAAACCCCTTCTATTATTATTTACAGACCTGCAAAATGTCCAAAGGCAAAGGCCAAACAAACACAATTAAATGAAACTGGATTCTTTCTCAAACGGAAAATTGTTCCAAAGTCACAGGCAGACAAAACACCATTCAAAGAAACTTGATTTCTTCACAAACGGTTGCCTTCAGCAACCAGCACCTCCCACTCCTTCCCTTTTTATTATGCAGCCCCAACGGCATGGCTTCCTAATGCCTTCTCCTCTGCCTTTGGAGTCGCCCCATTGCCTCCCTCTGTCCTGCTCTTGTTGCCTGTCGGCGTTTGCAAGCATCTGTGATGTCTGCCAGCTGTGAGTCCTCAGAGTCTAACTCAGCTTCCCAGCACAGCTGTGACTCAGCCTGAGCACGAGTGGAGGGGCCAGGCTCCTCATCAGATTGTAAGTCTTGGAGCTTCTCAGAGCCTTCCTCCGACGCTGATGGCACTCCAGGCCCCTCCTCCTCCTCCTCCTCCTCCTCCTCCTCCTCCTCCTCCTCTGATTTCCCAGACTCAGTTGCTGGGTCCACTGGCTGGCGAAGAATCACAACACCGTCTTGTTTTTTTTTAAACTCCAACTTTCAAGGCCAGCTACAGGGAACACACTTAACATTTAGTAGCCGGGCTGATGTCCTTGCTTTTCCATGCTGATGGGCATCCTATGCCTAACTTCATCTAAGCCAGTGGTTCTCAACCTATGGGTCGCGACCCCATTTGGGGTCAAACGACCGGTTCGCGGGGGTCGCCGGACACCCCGGTCCGCCATTTATTTATTTTTTTGAATTTTTTTAATTTTTTTTAATTTATGTATTTTTGGCGCGCACCGCGCATGCGCGGATCGGCCCGTCACGCACGCGCCGTGCATGCGTGGATCCGCCCGTCGCGGTCCGCCATTTCTTTTTTATTTATTTATTTATTTATTTTTCCCCGGCGCATGCGCCCTGCGCAGGCGCGGATCGGCCCAGCTTGCACGTGCGCGCGCCCCCGGGTCAGGGTCACGGCGTGCATGGGCGGGGCAAGTGGGGTCTCAACCTGAAAAAGGTTGAGAACCACTGATCTAAGCCTTTCTACTCTCCACGTTTAACTTTTTGTCGTTTTTATTTTTCCTGCCCTGAATTCTCTCCTAGGCCTCCAGCAACTGAAGGAAAAATCTACCGAACACGTGAGGCTTCCTAAGAATCTGACTCACAAGACCGGAGGAGGGACCACCAGCACAGACCCCAATGTCCAGCTTTGTCACTGCATCGAAAACACCTTTGTCGAAATCATTAATATGAGCGTCGGCGCCATTTAAACGCATCTGGATCGGTTGGCTTGTCACCGAGTGTGAGATGCGTCTGGATTTGGGGCTGACGTAAAAACCAAGGATTGTCCAGAAACATGTGGAATGTTTTTCACTGCAGGGACACTCACCGCAAGTCAACAACAGCTGCTTTCAGAGAAAGGGTCTCTAGGCTGGGATGATTAAGATCTGTTTTGTCCAGCCAGACCTCTTCAGACAACCGTCCTGACTGGAGATTCTGAGAAAGAGGAGCATGGATCAAAGGCAGGGAAAGCTGGTCTGTTGTTACCCTTTCCCTGCGTTGGGAATCCAGGCTTCCTTGCATTCCGAAGAGAAGGCTTGTGCAAACAGTGATTGCCAGTATATAATGTAACATCATTCGGAGAATTGGATTGACCTTTTGTAAAAAAAATGTCTTATATTCCTTCACCTGACTCCATCGTATCTTGGATTAAAGCTGAAAAGGTTAAACCTTAATCTATGGAAATGACTTAGGACAGTCCCATCAAGAGTTGTGGGGCTGTGAAACAAGCTCTCCTCTTAACTCCCAAGCAAGAATTCAGAGGCAGCTAATAAAAAGAAAGAGAAAAGGATTATGGACTTCCAATCACAACCCAGCCCAAAACCTCCATCGCTAAGCAAGACAGTGGTCATGTTTTGCCCTCTTTTACAACCTGACCAGTTGTTAAGTGAACCACTGCTCTTGTTAACGTTTACACGGTTGTAAAGTGAACCCAGCTTCCCCCTATTGAGTTTGCTTGGCAGAAGATCGCAAAAGATGTTCATACGATCCCTGGCCCGTTGCCAAAAGTCCACATTTTGATCACGTGACCATGGAGATGTTGCAGTGGTCATAAGTGTGAAAAACACAAAAGTTAAGTTTTTTTCAGTGCCGTTGTGATTTTGAACGGTCGCTAAATGGACGATTGTAAGCCGAGGACTATTTGCGCTGGCATGTACATATCTAGCGGTCGTAAAATCTGAAATGCTGAATAGGGAAGGAAGGAACTAAGGAGCCTTGGAGAGTCAGTGCAATTCAGCTGTTTTTGATGTAATAAATACCTGTTTGTTTCTGCAAAGTAGGAAAAGTTTAAACCCCCTTTGAAAATTGGGAGGGAGCATGACTTTCCCTTGCTTGGCAGGGAAAGAGTTCCTAAGCGGATCCTTGAAATCCATTTTTATTCTTTTTAATGGTGTTGGGTGGTGGGGGAGGAGAGCAGCTTTAAAATACGATTTCACAAGAGCTACGTTAGGCTTTTTTTATCTCTTCCTCCCTTTTTTCAGCAGAACAAAAGGTACGTGACAGAGCAGTCTTTCTCAAACTTAGCAACTTTTAAGGCGTGTGGACGTTGACTCCCAGAATTCCCCAGCCAGCATGCCAGATTTATATGCCAATATGCCAGAAAAATCAGCGGGTTTATGAGTTGGAAACATCAAAAGTTGGCATGGGAAATGTTTGGCCCTCCAAGTATTGCCAGCCTAACTCCTATCCACTCTAACGTCTCTTATCCTTGGCCAGTCTGCCCAAACACCCTTTTTTTTTTCACATCTACAAAAATGTAATAATTTTTGTTTCCAATCAAGAATTAAAGATATTTACGATGTTTTCATCGACTGATATCAACATTTTTGAAATGAGGAAGAGATTTTTGGGAGAACGAATTATACCCCGGTAATCTGGCTGGTCTCAGTTTATTAAGTATATCTACTAAGATCATTTCTAATCATTGTGCTTTTATCCATTACTTGGAGCCCAATCTTTGACAGCCGTGGATGTTTAGGAGTTTTGTGTGTCTGTGTGTGGTGTGTGTGTGTTTTAATGATTGAAGAACAAAACACAAATCCATATGTTACATTAATAGAAGAGGATTATTCGAGTTACCGGTATATGGTATAAGAATCAATCCTTGGCCAGCTGAGAGTCTAAAACTGTTAGATCTGGTTCTTCAAAAAGTCCAAATAATTTTGGCCTTCGGATATTTTAGCATAATTTTGCTGAGCTGAGATGGCTAATATCAGTGCTACAAAGCAATATTATTATTCTTTTTTGTATGTATTGTCGAGATGCATTAGAATGTCGTTTTTATCATATAGATAGGCGTCTTGTGAATAGTGATGTAATATTTGTACAGAGTTTTTGTTTTCATTGCTGCAGTTTCAAAATGGCTGCCGTGTTTTAACCTGTAATTGATAAGCATTCAATTTCAAAAGAGATTCATTGGAAAGAATATGTTTCTGACTGTATAAATAGGTGTACTTTTTCTATTCATTCTTTTTTAAAAAAACAACAACACCCCAATGTCTCTTGTACAGTCATAGCAGATTCTCTGTATGGAGATTCTTATGTATTCAAACAGATCTAACTCACACAAGAGAGGAAATATTGGAAGTTTGCGGGAATAGGGACCCCCCCAACATTTTCAGACATGTAGAAAGTCTGCCCTAAACACATCTTGAGCAAAAGGCTGTTCCTGTTTCCAAATAAATATTTAGTCCTTGGAGACCAAGACGTAAAAAAGATGTTGAGACTCTAGAAAGAGTACAGAGAAGAGCAACAAAGATAATTAGAGGTCTGGAGGCTAAAACATATAAAGAACAGTTGCTGGAATTGGGTATGTCTAGTTTAATGAAGAGAAGGATGAGGGGGGACATGATAGCAGTCTTCCAGTATCTCAGGGGCTGCCCCAAAGAAGAGGGAGTCAAGCTATTCTCCAAAGCACCTGAAGGCAGGACAAGAAGCAACGGATGGAAACTAATCAAAGAGAGAAGCAACCTAGAACTAAGGAGAAACTTCCTGACAGTGAGAACAATTAACCAGTGGAACAACCTGCCTCCAGAAGCGGTGAATGCTCCAACATTGGAAGTTTTTAAGAAGAGACTGGACAGCCACATATCTGAAATGGTATAGGGTTTCCTGCCTGAGCATGAGGTTGGACTAGATGACCTCCAAGGTCCCTTCCAACTTTATTATTTTTATTATTAAGATAGTCCTCGACTTATGACCAATTGCTTAACAACTGATTAACATTACAATGGACCTACCTGGGGAATACTTATGATTCGATATGAAGTTCCCGCAGCTGCCCCCTGTGATCACATGAGCACCTCTCCGAGATTTGTGGCCTGCTGCATCCCACAGTCATGTCACTGCGTTTTATGATGGTTTTGCTAAAAATCAGCAATTCCTGTTTTTGGCGAAACCCTCCCCTAGAGATGGTTCACTTAACACCAAAAAAAAAAAGGTTATAACATCAGGTCAGTCACGTGGGTGACCCAATTTACAAACATCACGATGTAGACCTGATGGGCAGGCTCCATTATGACCCTAAGCTGGGGACTATTTAAATTACTGTATGCCTAGAATGGGATATGTATTTGATAATGTTAATTGAAAATAATTCTTGGCTGTGCACTGTTGTTTAGAAATCACCATATTAAAATAAAATAATTACTCCTTTTAGTATGCAACCACAAATCAAACATGTTTCTCTTTTGTGATAAAACTTAAGAACTGCAGCTGTCGCCTAATAAATTAGCACATTTCAGCCCCTTGCGGATTTCAGCTGTAGATTTTTTCCCCATAAACCTTTTGAATGCATAGTGTAGAAGGCAGTAGATAGAAGAAATAGAATAGAATAATAACTTTGTCACTTTGAATGTACATTGCATTCAAATTTCATTAAAATGAAATTTCATTGTATACAGCTCTCAGAGGGTCACCACCTCCAATATACACTACATAAATCTGACAAAAATAAATACAGAATTATGCATATACCCACATATATGACACAGAGACAACACAGTCTAGCTCAGATTATGTAGATATTCCCAGTGGTGGGATTCAAAGATGTGAACAACCAGTTCTCTGTGTGGATGCCACTTCCGGAAGTCCATTCTGGGCCTGGGCAACAAAAAATTAGCTACCAGTTCTGCCGAAGTGGTGCGAACCGGCTAAATCCCACCACTGGATATTCCCAGTTTCAACCTATATATAGTTTTTTATATATATATATATATATAAAACAACCCAAAATTATTTGGGACACCATCTCTCCTAACATTAGATGGGCTTCAGCTGTATTGACGTGTCAACTGAAGACCCTGATGGTATGGCTAGGGACCCCTGCAGGGATAGCTGTATTCATAAATTTCTGATTGACACTCCCATGTTTTATGTTTTATGTTTTTAACTAGTAACTTTTTTACTGTTTTGGTTGCTTATTTATTCATGTTTTGTGGTCTTAACTTTGTGAGCTCACCCCCACCGCCAGTTCACGCATATAGGATATATGGCTATATTCATTCCTGTGGGGATCTTTGGCGCTCTCTGAGCTTGGTTGTTTTCTTGCAGACGTTTCATTACCCTACTAGGTATCATCATCAGTGGGGTTTATTTTCTGTTTATACATGTGGGATTCATTGTCTAGTTGAAATAAACAATCACCAGCCAAAACTTCCAAGAGAAAACAATGTACACCTTTGCAAAGAGGATGCTCCTTGTGCATGCAAGCACACAGTGGACACACCTTGAATCTTCATTCTTTATATTCTCCATTGCGGTTACAAATTTACCTCCAACTTCTGCTCATTGGCTTAGTAATTATGCTGGAATCATGCCCTCACAACCTATCCAAAGCTTCTAAAGTGAATACATTATCTCAACCTCTGATTACGTCCCCCACTCCTCTAATTTGATCACCCCCTGCCCTTTTAGGACTGTTAGTTCCTAGGGATTGTCTCAATTCTCAAGTTTCAGCTAGGCTCATGAGATTAAAATATATACAGTGTATTTCTTCACAGGCTAGCATATCTTCTGCAGTTTCTGTAAAAACAATAGGCCTTTTTTCTCATATACACAAGTGACTTGCCCTATCTGTGTTGGTGGGTATTCTTGGTAGACCCTTGATTAGGCTGTTACTGTTAGTTTATTTGAGTTGGTAGTTCCTTGATTGGGGTATTGTTTGCTTCTTGATTGTTAGTCTAAAATTAATCTTGAAGTTAAATCTCTGTTCATCTGGATGTTGATTGCTGGTGAAGAGGTATTTTGGTCTGAGATGTGTTTAAATATTAGTATTTTGGTCTTTTTGCTTCCTTTTTTGCTTTTTGATTTGTCTCTTTTGAATAGTATGTAGTTGGTACTCAAGAGAGCTACAAGTATTCTTGTACTAATTCCATTCCTCTCCACAAGATGCCACTATAAGCTAAGGTGTCAAGAGTTGTGTCAAAACCACACCCCATTGACCTTGCTTGTCAGGATTCTGCTGGGAAAGTCGCAAATGGTGATCACATGATCTGGGATGCTCTCCCCCCCTTGTAAATAAAGGTAGTCCTTAACTTATGACCACAATTGAGCCCAAAATTTATGTTGCAAAGGGAGACCTTTGTTAAGTGAGTTTTGCCCCATTTTACGACTTTTCTTGCCTCATTTGTTAATTGAATTACTGCAGTTCTTAAATTACCGGTAGTAACAGTGAAGTGAATCTGGTTTGCCCATTGACTTTGCAGGTCGCAGAAGAGGATCACATGACTTTGGGACACTGCCAACCATCATAAATGTGTCAGTTGTCAAGCACCTGAATGTAAATCGTGTGACCATGGGGATGCTGCAAAGGTGATAAGTGTGAAACATGGTCATGTCACTTTTCAGTGCTGTTGTAACTTTGAATGGTCACTAAATAAACTATTGTAAATCGAGGACTACCTCGACCTGCCAGTTGCCAAGCACCCACATTTTGATCACAAGACTATGAGCATGCAATCACAGTTGTCTTAAGTATGGGGACTGGTTGAAAGCCACTTTTTTCAATGCCGTTGTTATCTTCAAAGGGTTGCTAAATGAATGGTTGTAAATCAAGGACTACTTGTATTTATCTGCAGAAAATTTAATTTAATTTAATTTAATTTAATATTCACATTTATATGCCGCCCTTCTCCAAAGACCCAGGGCGGCTCACAACAGGATACAACAACAATTTTAAAATTAACCACACTCATACCACATACAAACACAATCAATTAGCAGCCGCTGATGGCGGAACACTCTTAGGGCCGAGGGGCAGAGCACAGCTCATATGCCCCAAGCCTGTCGGCATAGATGTGTCTTCAGCTCTTTCCGGAAAGCTAGGAGGGAGGAAGCAGTACGAACCTCTGAGGGAAGCTGGTTCCAGAGGGCTGGGGCAGCGATGGAGAAGTCCCTTGCCCTAGGTCCCGCCAGATGGCATTAACAGACGGGACTCGTAGGAGGCCAACCCTATGCGCCCTGACCGGTCGCTGGGATTCATGGGGCAGAAGACGGTCCCGCAAGTATCCTGGTCCATTGCCATAAAGGGCTTTATAGGTCATAACCAACACTTTGAATTGTGTTCGGAGACCAATTGGTAGCCAGTGCAGCTCACGGAGAGCTGGAGTGATATGAGCATGCCAAGACAGCTCGTGTGGCTGCATTCTGGACTACCTGCAGTCTCCGGACATTCTTCAAAGGTTGCCCCATGTAGAAAGCATTACAGTAGTCGATACTGTTGAAGGAAAAATCTTCACCACGGTCCAGTCCAAGCCGGGAATAATCAAAATGGAGACTGCTTTAGAAAGAAGGTTGTAGTTTATTGAACAGGAGAGCCAGACAGAAAGATGGCTCTGGGAAAACTGACCACATGTAGCTGGGAGTGGTCGGTTTTTATACCTTCTGGGGCTCTTGAGGTTGTTTCCTGTTCCTGTTTGAGGCTTTGTATTTCCTGTGTCATGTACTTTGACCTGGGTCTGAGTGTGCCCTTTTGGTATTGGTGGGTTAATCCTATTATGTTTCCTCTCAGAGTTTGGGTGGGGGTATGTAGATTTTAGGGGCCTTTGTCTTCCTAATCTCATCAGCTTCTAGCTTCCTGGCTCCAACCTTCCTGAAAGGATTATTACATCTGCATTTCTAAAAGCTGGCCTCTGCCTGGTTTCTGGCTGGGGGAGAGGGGCTGAGGCTGGTTTCTGTCTTTTTTTCAGATCTTATCCATTATTCCTTTGGGGAAATATATTCTGCCTTTTTAATATTCCCCAAAATATTTATTTCTCTGGATTCTTCCCACAATGGATAGAGTCAGAGAGCACAAGTTGTTTGGGGGGAAAAGGCAGGACCTCTGATTACTGTCTTTTAAGACAAAGAGCAAGCACGGGCAGTAGAATAAATCAATGTTTATTGATGGCTGGGGAGTTCTGGGAATTGAAATCTATTCATCTCAAACCATGGCTGGCTGGGGAATTCTGGGAGTTGAAGTCCACCCAACTCAAACCATGGCTGGCTGGGGAATACTGGGAGTTGAAGTCCAGCCATCTTAAACCATGGCTGGCTAGGGAATTCTGGGAGTTGAAGTCCAGCCATCTTAAAACCATGGCTGTCTGGGGAATTCTGGGAGTTAAAGTCCAGCCATCTTAAAACCATGGCTGTCTGGGGAATTCTGGGAGTTGAAGTCCACCCAACTCAAACCATGGCTGGCTGGGGAATTCTGGGAGTTGAAGTCCAGCCATCTTAAAACCATGGCTGGCTGGGGAATTCTGGGAGTTGAAGTCCAGCCATCTTAAACCATGGCTGGCTGGGGAATTCTGGGAGTTGAAGTCCAGCCATCTTAAAACCATGGCTGTCTGGGGAATTCTGGCAGTTGAAGTCCAGCCATCTTAAAACCATGGCTGGCTGGGGAATTCTGGGCGTTGAAGTCCACGCTGTAATCACACTTTAACCTTCTTCCCACAAAAGATCATGAGGCGCTATAAAGGGATCAAGGCCTCTACCAGTTCGAAAGACCCTTCATGGTGTTGCGTCAGGGGTCTTCCTCTCAGCCAACTGAATGTGAATTCCTCAAATTCTTGGATTAGCCGGCGGAATTCGCGCCGCCCCAACAGAAGACCACTAATCTGTCCCCGAATGCAAGGCCGCGAGATCTAGGCCGCGAGGTATCTAAGCAACCGAAGGACCCCGGAAGCCGCGCTACCAGACGGCTCTCGGTGGCGCTTCTAGCTCACCGCTGATTGGCAGAAAGGCCGGAAGGGGGCGGACGCAGCCGAGGCGGGAAGGAAAGTTCGAAGGCGGAAAAAGCGAGTGAAGAAGCGCTTGGAATCCTGAGGTAAACTCTTCTTGCGCGCGCTGGGGAAGAGAGGGGCGCGTATTGGTTCCTGCGCGTTTAGATGAGTCCAAAAAGCGGGTGGCTGGCGGGGGGGGGGAAAGGAGTACAGCACCTTTCGACTCTTCCATTCCGAAGAGGGGGGGAGATTTGTTTTTAAAGCACGCTCGGATTTTGCGCCTTTCTTTTTGTCTGACATAAAAGGATTTTTGAAGGATCAAAAAGTGGGGCTTAGGGGGAGAAAATAAAATGCCCCCTCCAGCGTTTAGTGAGTCAAAAAGTCTTTTTTCGGGGGGGGAGGTGGGCTATTGGAAAGAACCACCATCCCGCAAGTAAAGTTTGCTTTTTTTCGTGCATCAATTCCTTTAAAGAAAGTATTCCTAACATTATTCCTAACCTCCATTAGTTATTTAATTTTAATTTTCCATAGTCGGTTCAATTATATTCGAATCGATATGTGTGTGTGTGTGTGTGTGTGTGTGTGTGTATCGATGGCATTAAAAGTATTACTATTATATTATTACTAAGTATTATATTTTATCTATCAAATGAGATAAAATGTATATATTTTATCTCATTAGAGAGATAAAATATAATAATAATAATAATAGCTTTATTGTCATTGTGTGTGTATACACAATATACACATACAACGAAATTTACATGACACCCAAAGACCAGGTCCCACACATAATCCCCAAACACACTCCCACCCACCACAATTCCCCACCCCCAAACCACCCAGCATCCACCCAACAGACCAAGTAGTACTATCCAACAGTTCACTAATGGTGGCCCTTTAGTTCATTATTAAGTGCAATTATAGCTCTGGGATAAAAGCTATTCAGAAAACGGGTGGTCCGAGTTTTAAATGTCCTACCGTATATCTTCTACCAGAAGGCAACAGTCCAAAAAGATTGTAAGCAGGATGGGAAGAATCTCTGAGAATGTTACGCAACTTCCTCAAACAACGAGATTCGAAGATGTTGCCCAGGGCTGGTAGCTGGAGTCCAATAATATTCTGGGCAATTTTAATAATTCTCTGTAGAGCTTTTTTGTCCGCTACAGAGCTGCTCCCATACCATGCAAGAATGCCGTATGTCAGGATACTCTCAATGGTGCTGTCATAGTAGGACAGAAGTAGATGTTGAGATAGATTTATCTTCCTGAGCATTCTCAAGAAGTACAGCCTCTTCTGCACCTTCTTCACAAGCATGTTAACGTTCATAGACCATGAAAGGTCCTCCGAGATATAAGTGCCCAAAAATTTAAAACTATAGTATATTGTATAGTATAGTATACAATAGATACGGTAGTAAGATAGATGATATATACATAGATACATAGATAGATGTAGGCAGACAGACAAACAGATAGATAGATAGATAGATAGATTCTGATAGTAGGAATAATACTTTTAATGCCATTGAATATCCACATCTGTCTATCCAGGGTCCTTGGGAATGACTCGTAGAGATGGATAAAAATGCCAAATCCAGTCTAAACATCTGGCTGCATGTGCGAGAAACCGTAATAATACATTGCATAGACTGACTACAAATACCAGCATGGCAAAGTAGCAACAATAGTGCACTGGAAGACCTGCAAGAAATACCATTTCTATGCAGATAATCCTCGACTCATAGCGATTCATTTAGTGACCATTTGAAGTTACAATGGCACTGAAGAAAGTCTTACGACAGTTTTTCACTGGGCATTCCTGCAGCACGAAGATAATAGCTTGACTCCTTGTGACTTCACAAATCAAAGCTCTGGGAGTTTCCTTATTAGCAAAGTAGAGGTGGTTTGAACTAGCCTTTCTTCACTTAGGGATTTTCAAATTCTCAGTTGAGAAATTATTTTATTTTATATTCGTTTGTTTGTTTGTATCATGCCTTCAAGTAACTCCAGGCGGCAAATGTATCCAACACATCTTCCTCCTCCTATTTTTATCACAATAACAACCCTAGTTGGTGAGTTGGACTGAGAGGGAGGGACTGGCCCAAAGTCACCCAGCTGGATTCACAGCTAAAACAGGACTAGAACTCTCAATCTCCTGGTGATTGAACCAAGGTTTTCATGTCTAAGGTGGGGCTAGAAATCTCAGTTTCCCGGTGATTGGCCCAAGGTCACACAAATAGCTCTCCTGATTTTTGGCCAAAGTCATCCAGTGGACTTTCAAGTTTGAGGTGGGATTGAAATTCAGAGGTTTATAATTTAAAACACTGCTTCTTTTTTCTTGAAGGTGGATGTCCTGAAAAGTCAACGTGATTATGGCATTACAAACATCAGAATACACCATTGGTGGAGTGAAAATTATCTTCCCTTGTAAGGCTTATCCATCACAACTTGCTATGATGAATGCAGTAAGTCTATAAAGCAATGATTTTACAACAGTGATTGTAAGGTTATGCTTAAGTCTTTGCAGCAATGTTTCTTAACCTTGGTAACTTAAATGTGGACTTGAACTCCCAGAATTTGAAAAGTTCAGAGAAGAGCAACTAAGATGATTAAAGGCCTGGAGACTAAAGCATATGAAGAGCAGCTGCAGGAATTGGGTATGGCCAGTCTAGAGAACTGAAGGTCTAGAACAGGGGTAGGCAACCCAAAACACTCAAAGAGCCACTTGGACCTGTTTCCCACCGAAAATAAAACACTGGGAGCCGCAAAACCGTTTTGATATCTAAAATGAATCTAACACTGCATATATTCTTTTTTACCTTTATTATAGGTATGTATGTATGTATCTATGTATTTGTGTGTGTGTGTGTGTGTGTGCGTATGTATGTATGTATATATAGTGTGTGTGTGTGTGCGCGTGTCTTATAAAGGTAAAAAAGTATATATGCAATGTTATCTTCATTTTAGATGTCAAAAGGGTCTCTCTGTCTCTTCTCTCCCTCTCTGATCTTCTGCTCACCTGGCAAGCTGGCTTCAAGCTGTTCTCCAACAAGCTCAGGGGTAGGCAACCTCCTGAGAGAGAGAGAGAGAGAGAGAGAGAGAGAGAGAGAGAGAGAGAGAGAGAGAGAGAGAGAGAGAGAGAGAGAGAGAGAGAGAGAGAGAGAGAGAGAGAGAGAGAGAACATAAGAACATAAGAACATAAGAACAGCCATGCTGAATCAGGCCAAAGCCCATCGAGTCCAGCATTCTGTGTCACACAGTGGCCCACCAATTGTACATGGGGATCTTGAGCAGAAAGAGAAGGCAAAACCCTCCCTTTCCCTTGACCCCCCAACAAATGGTACTCAAGGGAATCATGCCTGCCTCAACCAACATAGAGGCGGCACATGGACATCCGTTTTAATAACCACCGATACACTTGGCCTCCATGAATCTATCTAACCCTGCCTTGAAGCTGTCAAGGCTGACAGCTGTCACGACCCCTTCTGGAAGTGAATTCCATAAACCAACGACCCTCTGGGTGAAGAAATATTTCCCTTTATTTGTCCTCACTTTCTTAGCTATGAGCTTTAGGGAGTGCCCCCTTGTCCTGGTATTGTGTGATAGAGAAAAGAATTTTTCTCTATCCACCTTTTCTATCCCATGCATGATTTTATACACTTCAATCAAGTCACCCCTTAAACGCCGTCTTTCAAGGCTGAAGAGACCAAGGCATTGCAATCTGGTTTCATAAGGGAGGCGCTCCATTTCCTTGATCATTCTTGTTGCCCTTTTTTGCACCCTTTCCAGTTCCATTATATCCTTCTTGAGGTGCGATGATCAGAACTGTACGCAGTACTCCAAGTGTGGTGTCAAGTGCCTCTCTCTGTCTCTGTCGCTCTCTGCAAATGGCAGAGGAGGCTGGGAGCTGCAGGGGAAGGCTCAAAGAGCCACATGCGGCTCCGGAGCCTCAGGTTGCCGACCTGTGGTCTAGAGAGTACATGATAGCAGTGTTCCAGTATTTGAGGGGCTGCCACAAAAGAAGAGGGAGTCAACTTATTTTCCAAAGTACCAGAAGTCAGGACAAGAAACAATGGATGGAAACTAATGAAGGAAGAGAAGCAACCTGGAATTAAGGAAAAACTTCCTAACAGTGAGAACAATTAACCAGGGGAACAGCTTGCCTTCAGAAGTTGTGGGTTCTCCATAACTGGAGGCTTTTAAGAAAAAAACTGAACAGCCACCTATCTGAAAGGGTACAGGGTCTCCTGCTAGAGCAGAGGGTTGGACTAGAAGACCTCCAAGGTCCCTTCTTTCTCTATTCCAATTGATTGAATTGTTAGATCCATGCAGCTGGCCAGCCTGCTGGATGGGGAATTCTAGGAGTTGAAGTCCACACTTTTAAAAATTGCCAAGATTGAGAAACACCGCTTTATAGTTAGTTGCAAATCAGGATTTTCTCCAGCTTCCCTGAACTTTTTTTTGTCTTTCAACTTTTAAAATATTTGCTTGGTGCTGTTTTTTTTTTTAAAGCAACAGGATTAAATTCAAAACTTTTAAATCAGTGAAAATTATTAGCCCCATTTTGTGATCTTTTTTTGCTGCGGTTGTTAAGTGAATCACAGCAGTTGTTAAGTGAATTACATGATTGCTGAGCAAATCTGGCTTGCTTCATTACTTTATTGGTTGGAAGCTGGTTGGGAAAGTTACAAATGATGAGCACATGATTCCAGGATGATGCAGGCAATTCAAATCAGAAACGAAAAGTTTTTAATATTGGTTGGGGAGTGAGGATCCAACATGTCTCACTGAGTAGAAATGGCTTTTTCAATTGAAATTCCATGTTTTAAAGTAGATGGCCACCTACATTATTCTTCAAATTCAGTTCTGCAATGAATGAAATTAGGGGAATTGTTTGAAAGCAACAGGTAAATCAGATTTTCAGGGGGTTTTTAGTTACCGTCTTACAGCACAAAAAAACAACAACAGCAGCTTGTTTTCCGTGCTGGCAAAAATTCATCTCCTTCTTTGCAGATTGTGAAGGGGCTGAGCTCCAAGCAACACTGCCTGCTGGAGAGTCCCACTGGAAGTGGAAAGAGCTTGGCGCTGCTCTGCTCTGCGCTGGCCTGGCAGCAGTCCCTCTATGGTGAGGCCTTAGGTGGGCCAGCTTGAGCCCATCAAGACTCTGCTAATATGTGTGTCTATTTATCCATATATATCCATCCATCCATCTAACCATATGTATCCATCCATTATCTGTCGCTCTCTCCATTATCTATCCATTCCTATCCATTATCTCTCTCTCTCCATTATCCATCCATCCATCCCTATCCATTGTCTCTCTCTCTCTCTCCATTATCCATCCATCCCTATCCATTATCTCTCTCTCCATTATCTATCCATTATCTATGTCTATCCATCTATCCATTATCTATCTATCCATTTTCTATCATCTATCCATATATTCATTATCCATCCATCCTTATCTATCTATCTATCTATCTATCTATCTATCTATCTATCTATCTATCTATCTATCTATTTATTCATTATCCATCTATCCCTATCCATTATCTATATCTATCTATCTACCTACCTACCTACCTACCTATTATATACCTATGTATCCATGTATGTATGTATGTATGTATGTATGTATGTATCTATCTATCTATCTATCTATCTATCTATCTATCTATCTATCTATCTATCTATCTCCATCCATCCATATATTCATTGTCTATCTATCCATATATTCATTATCTATCCATCCATCCATCCATCTAGCTAGCTAGCTATCTTATTTAAGAACTGTCTATCTCCCTCACAGAATAAAATATGAAAAGCATAAAAACAGTATATAAAATTTAAAAGAAGCTGTTAAAAATTGATTAAAGGTGGGAGGGGAAGAGTTTCAGGGTGCCAGCAGTTGTGCCCTTTTTTTTTGCCACAGGCGTTAAGCGAATCACTGCAGTTGTGAAGTAAACCACACGGTTCTTAAGTAAATCTTCCTCACCCCATTGACTTTGCTTGTCGGAAGCTGGCTGGGAATGTTACAATTGGTGATCGTATGTTCCTTGGATGCTGCAACCATCGTAAATACAGGCTGAGTGCCAAGTGCCCCAATTTTGATCATGTGACCTTGGGCATGCTGCAACAGTTGTAGGTGTGAAAAAACTGTCATAAATTCACCTTTTTCAAGCCCATTGTAATTTGAATGGTCATTAAACAAATGGTTGTAAGTCAAGAATTACCTGTATTTTTTTTTAAAAAAAAAACTTGTGTGCTCTTTAGATAAACCACTGGATGACTTATGCTCAAAAGAATGCAAGAAGACTGAGGCTTTGAAACCGTGCCACTGCCCATGCCATGCTAAATCGTCCAGTCAGGATCCACAAGGAGGCAGCCAAAGCACATCTTCTTTCTTCCCCAACCATGCAACAGAGACCTCACCAGGCAGTGGAAGTAGCTCATCCAACAAAGGTATTGTCTTATCTAAGGGGCTTTTAAGGACACCACCCTCATCTATAACAGAAGCAAAAAAATGTAAAAATGCCTTTATTTGTTCCCCGCAGCGCTCCCAATCCCTTCAGCTCAGTCTATCAGCCTTCCAAAAATCTTCGTCAAAAGTCTTAAGGCCCAAAATGGCAGCCGTGAGTTAGGGAGTGCCGACCGAGCCCGGTCAGAAGTATGAGGCCATGTGGCCTTAAAATGGCCGCAAGAGGAACTAGAAACCTCTGAGGGGAAAACAGCTCCACCAATTATGGGGGTAAAAATCAGCCCCTTTTAGCTAAGGAGTACTGAGAATGAGCTCAGCCTTGAATTTACGGGAAACCAGCCACCCCCCCTTAAGGAAGGAAGGAATATTACGTTCCTCCCCTGTTGAGAAGAAGGGAATAGGGTTCAAAATCCCCTGTGAGGGGAATAATCAGAGGCTAGGAGCCTCTAATTCACTAATCTAAAGAATCCACCAATGGTTTTAAATTGATTTAGTCTAACCTGCAATCCAATCAACCAGAGAGTCAAGATATCATGTCCTCATGGGCGAAAGACTAAGATGAAACTGGGAGGTCCCAGGCAAGGAGGGGCGTGACAACTTGACAACTTAGTCTGATTGGGCAGGAGGACTGAAATAACCCATTGGTGGATTCTTCATCATCATGCTGAGAAGAGGCGTTCAGGTAAGCCAACGCTCCTTCTTTAAAACTTCCAGTGTTGGAGCATTCACCGCTTCTGGAGGCAGGTTGTTCCACTGGTTAATTGTCCTCACTGTCAGGAAGTTTCTCCTTAATTCCAGGTTGCTTCTCTCCTTGGTCAGTTTCCATCCGTTGCTTCGTCTCCTGCCTTCAGGTGCTTTGGAGAAAAGGTTGACCGCCCCCTCTTCTTTGTGGTAGTCCCTGAAATCTTTGAACACTGCTATCATGTCACCCCTAGTTCTTCCTTAGACTAGACATCCCCAATTCCTGCAACCATTCTGCATATGTTTTAGCCTCCAGTCCCCTCAACATCTTTGTTCCTCTGCTCTGCCCTTTTTCTAGGGTCTCCACAAGTACTCCATTTTTATTTCCTTCTTACCTGCCCGGTTATGTTTTTCTATTGAATTAGGATGTTTATAAAATTGCTTTCTGTTTCACAGACTCCCTTTGATGTAATTGTTATTGCAGAAAGCTTCTCACAAACTACATTGGCTTCAAAACTGTCTGCCAAACAGCAAGCCTCGTCCCATGAAGAAGATGACAGCGATGACGATTTCAAAGTAGAAAGGAAGAGGATTCGTTCACTCAAAGCAGAGCACCAGGTTGGCAAAAACGTATACAGGCAGTCCTCATCTTACAGCCATTAGTTTAGTGAGCGTTTGAAGTTACAGTGCCACTAAAACAAGTGGCCTCTGGCTATTTTGCATATGACCATGGTCACGTGATCAAAATGCAGTCACTTTAGCAACTGTTTCATATTTACGGCGCTTGCAGTGTCCCAGGGTGTTTATATAGAATAGAGCTGGAAGGGACCTTGGAGGTCTTCTAGTCTAGCCCCCCGCTTAAGCAGGAGAACCTACACCATCTCAGACAGGTGATTGTCTATCTTTTCTTAAAGATCTCCAGTGATGGGGTGCCTACGATTTCCGGAGGCAAGCTGTTCCACTGGTTGATTGTCCTCACTGTCAGGAAATTTCTCCTTAAATCCAGGTTACTTCTCTCCTTCATCAGTTTCCAATCATTGTTTCTCGTCTTTCCCTCTGGTGCTGTGGTGAACAACCTGACCCCCTCTTCCTTCAGATACTGGAACACTGCTATCATGTCTCCCCTATTTCTTCTTTTCTTTAGTCTGGCCAAACCCATGTCCTACAGCCATTCTTCGTATGTTTTAGTCTTAGTTGATCATCTTACTTGCTCTTCTCTGAATTTGTGTTTCTGGTGTGAAGCCAGTTCACCCTCCTTGGGAAGCGCACAAACGTTTCCTAGAACAGCCAGAATGGGACAACTCAAGCCGCCACGGCCAACTTGCCACGGGACAACTTGCCATGGTCAACTTGCTGCAGGACAGTTCAACAATTCAATTTAATTGTTTAAAATAATTAAATTGTTTTAATTTTTGTCATTCGCGTTTCATTTCGTCCCTCCCTTGGCGCCCTTTCTTTAGCGATTCTGTTCCGCCATTTCTTCGATACTAGTGTAATTCTTGTTCCGTGGCACAGTGTCCTGTGGCAAGTTGGCCACGGTGAGTTCGCCATGGTTAATTGGCTGTGGTTAATTGGAAGCCACACTACTATTCTGCAATTGCATTGGGGTCTCCTGGCTACTGTAACAACAGCATGGGTTAATAATAACAACAACAACTTCATCTCTTCAATTCTCCGAGCCCTCTGTTGTTGTTTCTCTTTCTAATAACTTGTCTTTATTGAAAAAAAAAACCACTTTATTTGGGGAGGGAAAAAAAACATTGATTTGTAGACTTTTAGCCTTCTGAATTCAAAGGCATGTTTGCATGGATTATAGATGAGAAAACGATATCGGCTGGCCACAGGAACACAGCTGGTGGATGCTTTGGAAGTTCATGAACAGTGGAAAAATGGGGAATTGACTGTGACTCCTGGGAAAAGTGATCCTTCCTCACTTAAAACCGTAAGTACAGTAATACTAAGATTTATTTTATTTTATTTAAAAAAAAAGACGTATTGCATTGGTTTGGAAGAGCTCAGAATTAAGCTATGTGAAAAGATTGCTTGGATTTTGCCTCCTATTCTAGTTACAGGTAGTCCTTGACCAGTGGTGGGATTCAAATACCTGAACAACTTGTTCTCTGCGTGGACGCCACTTCCGGAAGTCTGTTGTGAGCCGGGGAGGCCTCCCAGGCCCAGAACGGCCCACTGGAAGTGCGTGGATGCCACTTCCGGTGGGCTGTTCTGGGCCTGGAAGGCCTTTCCGGCTCAGAACGGATTTCCGGAAGTGGCATCCATGCACTTCCGGCGGTCCTTTCTGGGTCTTGCGAAAAAGGGCTAGGGCATCAGCCAGCTCAAAGTCAACAAAAAATTTGCTACCGGTTCTATTGAACCGATGCAAACCGGCTGAATCTCACCACTGTTCTTGACTTACAACTATTCAAGTTATGACAGATTCCCCAAAGTTATGATGCCTCTCCCTGTCACTTGATCACATTTCGGGTGATTGATTGATTGATTGATTGATTGATTGATTGATTGATTGATTTTTTGTGCGTGTTGCGTAACCAACCACCCATCTCCCTCAGACAGATTGTTTGTTTATTTATTTATTAAATTTGTATGCTGCCCATCTTGCTAATCCGAAGTGACTTTCGCTTCTGATTTTTGGCAAAAATGCCCCAGAGCGAACAAGGGCTTTGCTTAATGACCATAGCATTGATTTAACAACTGCTGCAAAAAGATCATAAAATCGGGTCTCTTATGTGGATGACCCCTTTATAGCCATCATGACTTACTAAGGCAGTGGTTCTCAACCTTTTTCAGGTTGAGACCCTACTTGCGCCGCCCATGCGCGCACGCGCGCAACGGGCCGATCCGCGCATGCACGGCCCGCGCGTGACGAAAAAAAAATTAAAAAAAATAATAAAAAAAATAAAGAAAACAAAATGGCGGACCGCGACGGGCCGATCTGCGCATTCGCGGCGCGCCCTGACGGCCCGAAGTGCGCATGCGCGGCGCGCGCACGACAAAAAATTTTTTAAAAAATCCAAAAAAATGGTGGACCGTGACAGGCCGATCCGTGCATGCGCAGCGCGCGCGCGATGAAAAAAAAATTAAAAACAATTTAAAAAAAACAACAAAATGGCAGACCGCGGTGTCCGGCGACCCCCGCGAAACGGCCGTTCGACCCCAAATGGGGTCGCGATCCATAGGTTGAGAACCGCTGTACTAAGGTAATGGGCAGGCTCCGGTACAGTGGTAAATTGAAGAGTACAGATAGTTCTCCACTTACAACAATTTGTTTAGTGACCACTCAAAGTTACACTGCCAAAGGTGACTTTTCACACTTAACAACTGCTGCAGCATCCCCATGGTATGTGACCAAAATTTCAGATGCTTGGCAAATGACTCAGATTTATGACGTTCACACTGTCCCAGCGGTCATGTGATCATTTTTTGCGACCTTATGGGAGGCAAAGTCAATGGGGAAGCTAGATTCACTTAACATCCCGGTTACTAACTTAACAATTGCAGTGATTCACAACTATGGCAAGAAAACTCATAAAATGGGGCAAAATTCACTTAACCACTGTCTCGTTTAGCAACAGAAATTTTGGACTGTATTGTGGTCCTTAGTCAAGGACTATCTGTAATGCTTTAAAACCAAGATGAGCTTATTGGCTGTGTTCAGCCTGGCATACTTTACAGACATTCTGGCTGAAATTTTATGCTCTCTGTTTCCTTCTCCCTACTCTATTGTTCCTGTTTCTCTGAGTCAGATATTTGTACTTTCCTTCATCTCTTATCTTTTTTGAAAGTGTGGAAAGGCTTTCACAAATTGAGCCTGGAGCAGCTCCTATTGCTACCCTCCTTCCCCCCCCCCAAGTGGCTCAGTGCCACCTGTCAGAATTTGAGACGTACACCTCTAGAATGAGGGGGGGCCTCTGAGATTCAAATGGTCTGACTCTGTCACGGTAATGATTTAAAAGCTAACCAGCTGATGTAATGTAAAGTAATGTAAGATGATGCAATGATGGGAATGACTCAGCAGGGTCTGTGTCCCTTTAAGAGCCTGAGTATAAAAGGGAGGCTTTGCTGGAGTCTCTCCCTCCCTCCCTCCCTCCCTCCCTCCCTCTCTCTCTCTCTCTCTCTCTCTCTCTCTCTCTCTCTCTCCTGTTTCCTGCTAGGAAACCCCTCTGCGGTGACATGGCTGAAGTCCAGGCACTTGGCCTGGTGGCTGCATTTACAGTTGTGTACACCATCCTGCACTCACATGACCGTATTTTATGAAGGTCTTGATGAAAACTGCCATTTTTGCTTTGGGGCCTTTGATTCGCTTAACCTTTCTCCATGGAACCGGTCCCTGGTGCCCAAAAGATTGGGGACCTCTGTTTTAAAAGGCCCTGAACACTTCGCTCTTCACCCAGACTTTTAGCATGGATGACTGACCTCCCCCCTCCCCCCCCCTTTTCCTTATAAAACCATCCAGAGTCACTGGGTGTCAGGTGATGCAATTGTTAACTTGGATCTGAACATATACTACGCTGATATATGACATCTTCTTAGGAGGTTCTTGGACAGAACTTGATGTGTACGAAGGCCATCATCAGCTAAAGAACAGGCAGCTGTGATTTCCTATTTTTGTACTCATTATAACATATTGTTTATGTGTTTAAAAAAAATCTTCAATATTTCTTTTGCCATAGTTAACAGTCGCACCCCTAGAAGAAATTAGGTAGCAATTTCTTACAAAGTTACGTTTTGGGGTTTTATATTGCAATGTTTTTCAAACTTGGCAATTTTAAGATATGCAGACTTCGATTCCCCACTGGGGAATTCTGGGAGTTGAAGTCCACGTGTTTTAAAGTTGCCAAGTTTGAAAAGCATTTTTTTTTTTCTTCCTCGGGCACTTTGGGCTGGCAAAATGCCTGGGCAATTTTGGATAACAGTTTACAAGCTGTTTTACAGAAGCAGTAGAAATCCATTCCGCCAAGCAACAGGGCATCAGAAACATTAAGAAACAGTCTGAAGATCAGCCACAAAGTTATTAACAAAAAAAAAACAAAAAACAACTCCAGCCATGAGCAAAAAGTGTAATTCAAGAGAATCAGACTCCAGGGGTTACAAAGGTCACGGATTGGAACCCTAGAGTAGCTAATTCAGACCCAAATGCTGTTGTTGTTTTTTTTTTTTTTTTGCATCCATTGGCTCTGCTGTTTAATGTTCTTGCTTTTTGAGAAGCTTCTAGACTCAGCAGTTAATCCTGGGAGATTAACCAAAAAAGGACTGTTTGTGTCTGCAAATAAACCCATTAACCCCTAGTAAAGCTTTCCAGCAATTTGGTGACCCTAGACCTACTTAACCATTCCATCTTAATCTTTTTGAGGTTTTGCTCAGGGTCAGGCTGGGAATCAGAAGCCCTCTCCCCTCAGTGGTTCAGATCTTCTTGACATTGTGTCTCCCGAGGACTTGGGCCTTTGGGATGGCGGTCTAATTCATCCACTGGAAGGTCTAAGACAGTGATGGGGAACCTTTTAGAGACCCGAGTGCCCCAAAACTATCCCGCCCCCAGCCCACCCCTGCTCCACTCCCTGCCCCGCCCACTCCACCCTCGCTCTGCCCCGCCCCCCACCTGCCCACAGGGCCACCCACTGCAGATCGCCCAGGCAGCCCTGCAATGTCATGGCGGCCACGCTCTCCGCCCATGCCCCGGAGCATCATCTGTGTGTGACAGGGCACGAGGGCAGAGTCTTGTCACTGCTGCCCGGCTGCCATGTCCTTGGATGCACTGCTCCGCGCAGGCTGTGCCTGGGGACCACTCTCCTCCGGGGGGGGGCTGCTGGTGAGGAGGGGGCCATGGGGGAAAGTGGGGCTGGGGCAATGGCGCGCATGCCCACAGAGAGGGCTCCGAGTGCCGCCTCTGGCACGCGTGCCATAAGTTTGCCATCACTGGTCTAAGAGCTTGTGACATTTTTTTTCCCAACCAGCGTACCTAGGACCCCATCCAAGACCAGAGATGACTGTATTTGGACCAGTTTTGGTCCATTTCTCTGTGGACCAAAGAGCCCTGGACCCAGAGTCCCAAAGGTGTTTTGTTTTTTCAGGAGGCAACTGGACTTTCTTATTTTTTTTTTTAAAAAAAACACATTTCATTTCTCATCCAAGAAGCTTCATCAGCTCTGACTGGATGGTGAGGAATGGAAAGATTTATACTCCTTGCAGACAGCCGGTCATTTGCCTTCTTTTAGAGCAGCGGTTCTCAACCTGTGGGTCGCGACCCCATTTGGGGTCGAACAACCATTTCACGGGGGTCGCCAAACAACGCAGTCTGCCATTTTTTTTCTCCTTTTCCCCTCGGCCGGCGCAGGGGGCAGCACTGCGAATGCGCGGGGTAGCACCACGCATGCGCGATGCGGGCCTTTGCGCTGCGCATGCGCAATGTGGGCTGCCACGCATGCGCGATGTGGGCCGCCGTGCTGCGCATGCGCGATATGGGCCGCCGTGCTGCGCATGCGCGATGCGGGCCGCCGTGCCACGCATGCGCGATGCGGGCCGTTGCGCATGCGCGATGCAGGCCGTCGCGCATGTGTGATGCGGGCCGCCGCGCTGCGCGTGTGCGATGCGGGCCGCCGTGCATGCGCGATGCGGGCCGCCGTGCATGCGCGATGCGGGCCGCCGCGCCGCTCATGCACGGCGCAGGTCCGGGTCACAGCCTGAAAAAGGTTGAGAACCGCTGTTTTAGAGTGCGTTGAGGCCACCTGGAGGTTTACCTGTGTCCTCAGGGTCACCTGAGTGGTGCAGATGGGTGGGGAGCCTTGGCTGCAGGATGTTTTCTGCCCTGGGTCCCTTCCCTGTTGAAGACGGGCACACAGGCTGTTAGGGATGAATCTGTGTGGTCTCCATCTCAAACTGAAGCGCAAATGGTTCCTGGAGTCTGCAAGGTTTTCTGGAAATCCATTCCTATTTCGCACCCAGAGCCATTCCATCTTGCCAGGGTTCTCAAAAAGGAAGAACATTTCAGTCCTGTTGTTCCCCATCCATCCCCGTAACTTTAGGTCAGCCTTCCGAAGCAGGTAGTGGCTTTCAGCACCCCACCTGCATTCTCTTATCCTTTTGAGGCTCTCTGCTTTCATAATCATGGAATCAGAGGTCCTGGGTGCTCTTTGAGCTGGGTGCTTTTCTTGCGGACTGATGGAGCACTGATGATGTTACCTAGTTGGGTCATGAAACGTCTGCGAGAAAACCACCCAGCTCAGAGAGCACCCAGGACCTGACAAATTTAAAATCAATTTTGCAGTCCAATCTTTGTACAGGAAGAGTTGGTCCGAGGGATCCTTGGCGCTCTCTGAGCTTTGTGGGTTTTTTGGTAAATGTTTCATTGACAGGGGTCCCCAACCTGTGGGCCACAGCCCAATACTGGAGCATCCCGCTGCCGCTAGCACCACTGCGCCCCAAGCACCCCACCCACGCTAGCGCTGCCCCGCCTCTGAGCCTCCCACTGGCACTAACGCTGCCCCCGAGCATCCTGCCGGCATTAGTGCCGCCCACAGTGTTCCGCCAGCGCCCGTTTCCACGTGTACATGTCCTCGCACGCGGCCCATTTGTGCACGCGCGGGCAAGGGTCATTTTTGCGCATACACACTCTTGGCCCATTTCTGCGCGCACATGTAGTGTGCCACCAAAACAAAACAGTTGGAGACCTCTGTCCTAGGCCAGGGGTAGGCAGCCTTGGCTCTTTTATGACTCATGGACTTCAACTCCCAGAATTCCTGAGCCACCAAGGCTCAGATTGGAAACCTCTCCCTTTCCCCTCAGCATGGCTGGCTCAGGAATTCTGGGAGTTAAAGTCCATGAGTCGTAAAAGAGCCAAGGTTGCCTACCCCTGTCCTAGGAGATCAGGAAGGGTTCTGAAGTCAAGGGGAATATAAAGATAAAAGCAGAAACTTTTCTTTTCAGTTTAATGCAGCGGTTCTCAACCTGTGGGTCGTGACTCCATTTGGGGTCGAACGACCATTTCACGGGGGTTGCCAAACACCGCAGTCTGCCATTTTTTTTGGGTCGGCCATTTTTTTTGGTCCGCCATTTTTTCCCCTTTGCGATGCGGGCCGTCGCGCATGCACGATGTGGGTCCGCCATTTTTTCCCCCTTTGCGATGTGGGCCGTTGCGCCGCGCATGTGCGATGCGGGCCCGCCATTTTTTTTTTGTCGGCCATTTTTTTTTTGGTCCGCCATTTTTTCCCCCCTTTGCGATGCCGGCCGCCGCGCATGCGCGATGCGGGCCTGGGTCGAGCCCCAGAAAAGGTTGAGAACCGCTGGTTTAATGGAAAAAGGGGAGGGGGGAAAAGGATGGTACTCTGATGTTACGTTGATATCAGCAAGCTTACTTTACGCACAAAAATGGAAAGACACTTTGATTCCCACAGTGGACGAAGGGCTGCACAAGTTGGTGGAGTGAGCAGAAATGGCTAAATTGACTGCTTTGATTAAAGCAAAAAAACAAACAAACCCTCCCACAATTGCTTTTGTTTCTACTTGGAAACTTGGTGCTTGAGGTGGAAAAAAAAATGAAACTTTGATTTTGGGTTTTACCAATTAGATAGGCTTGTTGTTATAGCAATATGGCTGATTTATACTATTATGTAAAAGTAAAAAGTTGAGGTTGGAGGCTATTATCTTATTCTACTGCCCCAAAGGGAGTTGGAAGTTTAACGCCTTTTCTTTCTTTCTCCCCTTTTCCCTACACTTTCCCCTTCCCTTCTCTCTTCCCTGCTTCCCTACTATTTACTTTTGTAGTTTTGTATTTTATATTTAATTTTTTTAAAAAAAGAAAGGATTCTAAAGCTGTTTTCTTTAAGTAAATGCTTTAAACAAATAAGTAAGGATCATTCTGAGACTCCACTTAATGCAAAGGAGACGAGTTGTCTGCCAAGGTAATTCACATTGATTTTTCCTCCCACTTCACTGAAAACCTGTCAGCAGGAAAAAAAAATATCTGGCCTTGTAAACCAGTGCCTAAACTTTTAGTGTGCTGCAGCTGCCAAAAAAGCCAGAACAGTGCTAGGCTGCATTAACAGAGGGAGAGAATCAAGATCACGTGAAGTGTTAATACCACTTTATAATGCCTTGGTAAGGCCACACTTGGAATACTGCATCCAGTTTTGGTCACCGCGATGTAAAAAAGATGCTGAGACTCTAGAAAGAGTACAGAGAAGAGCAACAAAGATTATTAGGGGACTGGAGGCTAAAACATATAAGGAATGGTTGCTGGAATTGGGTATGTCTAGTTTAACAAAGAGAAGGACGAGGGGGGACATGATAGCAGTGTTCCAGCATCTCAGGGGCTGCCCCAAAGAAGAGGGAGTCAAGCTATTCTCCAGAACGCCTGAAGGCAGGAAAAGAAGCAACGGATGGAAACTGATCAAGGAGAGAAGCAACCTAGAACTAAGGAGAAACTTCCTGACAGTGAGAACAATTAACCAGTGGAACCACCTGCCTCCAGAAGTGGTGAATGCTCCAACACTGGAAGTTTTTAAGAAGAGACTGGACAGCCATTTGTCCGAAATGGTATAGGGCAGGGGTTCTCAACCTTGGCAACTTTAAGACTTGTGGACTTCAACTCCCAGAATTCCTCAGCCAGCAAAGCTGGCTGAGGAATTCTGGGAGTAGAAGTCCACAAGTCTTAAAGTTGCCAAGGTTGAGAACCCCTGGTGTAGGATTTCCTGCCTGAGCAGGGGGTTGGACTAGATGACCTCCAAGGTCCCTTCCAACTTTATCATCATCATTATTATTATATAAATATGACACTCTAATTAGTGTGACCCTGGTTTGTTTAACCCAGAGTAGATTGGGATCCAGCACAGCGTGCCCAAAATGTGGGAAGTTGACTGACCTTCTCTGCTTCCCTCTTCTACCCAGAGGCTTTTAATTTTTGCCATAAGAAATACAGGTAGTCCTCAACTTATAACCATTTCATTTAGTGACCGTTCAAAGTTACAACGGCACTGAAAAAAGGGAACTGTGGCCGTTTTTTCACACTTACGACCGTTGCGACATCCCCACGGTCACGTGATCAGAACTCAAGACGCTTGGCAACTGGCTCATATTTATGACGGTCGCAGTGACCCGGGATCAAGTGATCCCCTTTGGCGACCTTCAGACCAGCAAAGTCCACGGGGAAGACCCAGATTCACTTTACAGCCGTGTGACTAATTTAACAATTGCAGGGATTCACTTAACAACTGTGGCAAGCCACGTCGTCAAAGAGGGAAAAATTCACTTCACAGCTGTCTTGCTTAGCGACTGACTCACATTTATGACGGTTGCGGTGTCCTAAGGTTATGTGATGATCTTTTATGATCTTCTGACAAGCCACGTCAGTGGGGGGAAGCCAGATTCACTTAACAGCCGTGTTACTAACTGAACAACTACAGGGATTCACTTAAAAACCGTGGCAAGAAAGGTCGTAAAATGGGGCAAAAGTTATTTAACAACTGCCTTGCTTAGGAGTGGAAATTCTGGGCTAAATTGTGGCCGTAAATCGAGGACTACCAATAATCTGGTGAGTTTTTTTCCTTGTTTTGGTGACTGTTCACTTCATTACAAACTTACGCTTTATATCTTGAGGTCTATAAAAAGGTTGTTGTTGTTGTTTGTTGTGAAGTTGTGTCCGACCCATCGCAACCCCGTGGACAACGTTCCTCCAGGCCTTCCTGTCCTCTACCATCTTCTGGAGTCCACTGAAGCTCACGCCTCCTGCTTCAGGGACTCCATCCAGCCCCCTCATTCTCTGCCGTCCCTTTCTTCTCTTGCCCTCCATCTTTCCCAGCATCAGGCTCTTCTCCAGTGAGTCCTTCCTTCTCATTAGGTGGTCAAAGAGTTTCAACTTCAGGATCTGGCCTTCTAAAGAGCAGTCGGGGTTGATCTCCTCTTGGTTTAATCGCCTTGCAGTCCAGGGGACTCGCAGGAGTCTTCTCCAGCACCAGATTTCAAAGGCCTCCATTCTTTGGCGCTCAGCCTTTCTTATGGTCCAACTTTCACAGCCATACATTGCAACTGGGAAAACCATGGCCTTGTCTATGCCTACTTTTGTTGGTAGAGTGATGTCTCTGCTTTTTAGTATGCTGTCTAGATTTGCCCTAGCTTTCCTCCCCAGGAGCAAGCATCTTTTAATTTCTTAGCTGCCGTCCCCATCTGTGGTGATCTTGGAGCCCAGGAAGAATTATGCTATTTATTAAGCTGTACATATCTTTCAGAAGAGGAATTGTGTTGGGCTGAAACAAATTTATTAAACTTTAAATTTGTCAAGCTTTGGAATTTCATGTCAAATAATCTTGAGGACCAGCAGGGGTTGCTGTTGGTTTTCAGATGCAAATCCTTAAAAAAATAATAATAATCATTAACCTGCTCAGTTTCCTGAAAAATGGTAAGACAAGCCATGATTGCTAAGGCAAGTTAGGGCATATATAGATAGTCGTGGTAAACCACAGTGTGAAGATTTGTATATACATAGTATTTTATTCAAACAGGCTCGAGAATTATAAACTGTTCCTTAAAAATTAACAATATTGCCCACTGGCAAGAGAAGACTATTTCTGCTTTGAAGAAGCAAAAAAAATATAGTTTCCGTTTCTATTTGCAAATCTTATTGATATTTGAAATCAAAAGTGAATTGATGGATTATTGACAAGTTTTCCCAATAGTTCAACACTCATATTATTACAAATAGAAAACAGAGCATTGAGTTTATTTCAATTTTTGTTTTATTTACCTACATTTGTATACTTCCAAATCCAGAAAGCTCTAAGTAGCAACTGAAGGATGAGAAAAGCTACTTTTGAAATGTTCATAGTGACTCAAAGTATCGTATTATCAAGAAGAGTGGATTGTTTGAGATGTCTACATTACTGTTTTTCTCTACAAATCTTCTACTATTCTTTGTCTTCTTGTTTTATCTCTCCGAGAAAAAAAAGAAAGTAAGGAAGGATTTCCTAGCCATGTCCACCTTTGACCGTGTTAACCAGGAAAATGTAGTCTGTAGTCCTATCTGTTAGGGATTTACATTGGGTGGGATCACGAAAAAGGGCTTTGTCGATAGTGGCCCGTTCTCTGGGTAACAACTTTCTCCTGGAGGAATGATTGGTTCCTGCCTTGTTGCTTTTTGAAAGCCCCTGAAGACGCAGTTTTGACAACAAGCCTGGAGACCCCAAATAGAGATGGAGCTGATCAAGTAGTTGGTTTGGTCGTGTTGCTGCTGCTATCATGGAGGACTGGGCTTTTAATGGTTTTTAGGTGGTGGATTTTTTAATGTTGTAAGCCTCTTGGAGTCACCTATGCATGAGTTGGGTGGCCATATGAATTTGAAAAGAGCCTAATGCTGGGAAAGATGGAGGGCAAGAGAAGAAGGGGACGACAGAGAATGAGGTGGCTGGATGGAGTCCCTGAAGCAGGAGGCGTGAGCTTCCATGGACTCCAGAAGATGGTAGAGACAGGAAGGCCTGGAGGAACGTTGTCCATGGGGTCACGATGGGTCGGACACGACTTCGCAACTAACAACAACAACAAAATGAATTTGAAGAAAGAGAGAGAGAGAGATAGGAGGAAAGAAAGCAGGCAGGCAGGAAGGAAGGAAGGAAGGGGCAAAAGGGAGAGAGGAAGAAAGTTGGAAGAGAGAAAGAAGAAACGAGGGGCCAAGGAAGGGAGGGAGGGAGTAGGAAGGAAGGAAGCTGATTTAGTGGAAAAAAATAAACTTAACCAAAATCTGGAGACTGCACCCTTTTCCCCTTCTTTTAGGGAAGGGGTAGGCAACCTTGGCTCTTTTATGACTCCTGGACTTCAACTCCCAGAATTCCTGAGCCAGCCATGCTGAGGGGAAAGGGAGAGGTTTCCAAGCTGAGCCATCCTGGCTCAGGAATTCTGGGAGTTGAAGTCCACCAGTCATAAAGTGGCCTAGGTCAGGGGTAGGCAACCTTGGCTCTTTTATGACTCGTGGACTTCAACTCCCAGAATTCCTGAGCCAGCCATGCTGAGGAGAAAGGGAGAGGTTTCCATACTAAGCCATGCCGGCTCAGGAATTCTGGGAGTTGAAGTCCACGAGTCATAAAAGAGCCAAGGTTGCCCACCTCCTGTTTTAGGGTATGACCAAGGTCAGTCTCAGTTCCTTTCTTTAGCTAATCCCATCAGACCCAAGTTGCTCAGAGAATCTGACTTCCCCATTGCTTGTCTGACCATTGTAAAAGGTGATCACATGATCCCGGGACACTTGCAACCATGATAAATATGAGCCAGTTGCCAAGTGTCTGAATTTTGATCAACATGACCATGGCAATGCTGCAGTGGTCATAAGTGTGAACAATGGTCTTAAGTCACTTTTTTCAGTGCAGTTGCAGCTTCGAACAGCTATTCAAGTTTTAAGTTAAGGATGGCCTGTCCTAGAGTAAATCTTGTATCTGAGCACCTGAAGGCAGGAGAAGAAGCAACAGGTGGAAACTAATCAAGGAGAGAAGCAACCTAGAACGAAGGAGAAATTTCCTGACAGTGAGGACAATATATAAGGAGAATAATACAGTTGGAAGGGGACTGGAGGCTAAAACATATAATGAACGGGTTGCTGGAATTGCATATGTCTTGTTTAATGAAGAGAAGGACGAGGGGGGACATGATAGCCGTGTTCCAGTATCTCAGGTGTTGCCCCAAAGAAGAGGGAGTCAAGTTATTCTCCAAAGCACCTGAAAGGAAGCCAAGAAGCAACAGATGGAAACTAACCAAGGAGAGAAGCAACCTGGAACTAAGGAGAAACTTCCTGATAGTGAGAACAATTAACCAGTGGAACCACCTGCCTCCAGAAGCTGTGGGTGCTCCATCACTGGAGGTTTTTAAGAAGAGACTGGAGAGCCATTTGTCTGAAATGGTATAGGGTTTCCTGCCTCAGCAGTGGGTTGGACTAGATGACCTCCAAGGTCCTTTCTGTCTCTGCTATTCTGCACAGGTAGTCCTTACAACATTTTATTTACAAAACAGCTTACAAAGTTACAGCAGCCCTGAAAAAGGGATGTACATCTGTTTTTCACACTTACGACCATTTCAGCATCCCTGCGGTTACATGACCAAAATTCAGACGCTTGCCACCTGGCTCACATTTACGACGGCTGCAGAGTTCTGAGGTCATGCGATCCCCAGTTTGCGGCTTTCTGACGAGCAAAGTCAATGGAGAAGCCAGATTCACTTGACCACCGTGTTACTTGACTTGACAACTGCAGCGATTCACTTAACAATTGTGGCAGGAAAGGTTGTCAAAATGGGGCAAAACTCACTTTAAGCCTATGTCTCGCTTCGCCACAGAACGTTTGGGCTTAGTCGTGTCTGTAGGTCGAGGACCTGCCTTGTCTTGTAGAAACACATTGTCCAAAGGAATTACCTTTGAGTTGCCGACCTTCAGCTGCGCATTCATCTTTTCTCTTGAAATGAGCTCTGATAAGTAACAATTCTAACATTTCTGAGAAAAGCAGACACATGTGAGGAGGAGGATAAAGCTACAGGTCCACCCTCTGCTTTTATTCCCTTTTTGATCCCCCCCCCCGCCCCGCACAGCGGATGTGTATTGTGCCAGCCTGGTGTTCGTTGACAATCCATCCTTGAATGCATGTTTTTCTTTCTCTCCTGCTCTTTATGCTAACAAATGACTTCTCCGAGCAAGGCTACACACAGCAGGCCCTTTTGAAAATATGCAGATGTTGGTTTTGGAGATCCTCTTTTGTCCTCAATTCACAGAGCATGTATTTCCAGTGCAACAATTAAAAGCATATTTATTCAGTTAAAAAGACTTGTCATCCCTTTCGGGAGAAGAGAAGAAGAATAGAAAGAGGAAAAAACAGGCGGTTGTGTTGTTTTGAGCTGAGCTACATGTATGTTCACAGTTAAAAGGGTGCTGCGCTCTTTGGGCTGGGCGCGGCCGGGCGCGATCTTTCATCAGAAAACAATACCTGTTTTGTAAAGTTGACCCTTGAATGCATCTGGGACTTGGCAGTGAAGGTGATTTCAGAGAGTCAAAGAGAATGGATAGCATTCAGTAAAGATAGCCCATCTGCTCACCTTTTGTAAGACGCTAAGAAAAAGACACAGGCATGACTTCTGAGCAGAGGTTTGAAGCTGCAGGACACAGCTTGACAAACTCTGAGTTTATTGCTTCTTATATACTTGTTACATGCACCAGCTTAACCATTAGATGCTGACAAAGGTTTCTTCATTGGAAAATGTCTTCATGTAAGCAACTATTTTCTAGTAACACATTACGTGGTCAAAGACCAGGTAAGAACAAATACAGGTAGATCAAAAGGAGAAAGAACTGACAGAGACAGGAAGAGATAGGAAGGAACTTAAGCATATTATCTGTTTAGGTAGGTGAGGCATTAAGTCAAAAGGAGATGACCTTCTGGCTGCTTCATTAGGACAAAGGGTATCAAAAGGTTATGAGGTTTGGGGGGGGGAAGCACGGCACTTTGCTGCGCATGCATTTTCCCCCACACACCTTTAACAGAATAGCAGAGTTGGAAGGGACCTTGGAGGTCTTCTAGTCCAACCCCCTGCTGAGGCAGGAGACACTATACCATTTCAGACAATGACTGTCCAATCTCTTCTTGAAAACTTTCAGTGATGGAGCATCCACAACTTCTGGAGGCAGGTCGTTCCATTGATTAATTATTCTTAACCGCCAGAAAAATTCTCCTGCTTCTTTCCTTACTTAGTTTCCATCCATTGCTTCTTGACCTTTCTTCGGGTGCAACTCCATACCCAACTCCAGCAACCGTTCTTTATAGGTTTTAGCCTCCAGCCCCCTAATCATCTTTGTTGCTCTTCTCTGCACTCTTTCTACAGTCTCAACATCTTTTTTTACATTGTGATGACCAAAACTGGATGCAGTACTCCAAGTGTGGCCTTACCAAGGCCTTGTAAAGTGGTATGAACACTTCATGTGATCTTGATTCTCTCCCTCTGTTAATGCAGCCTAGGACTGTGTTGGCTTTTTTGGCAGCTGCAGCGCATGGCTGGCTCATATTCGTTGACTACCTTTGTACAGGTAGTCCTTGATTTACGACTACAATTAGGACCAGAATCCTGGTTGTTGAGTCCAGCGGTTAAAGCTTCGCTTCATGGCCACCCTCCTGGCGCTCCCAATTGTGGTCATTGAGCAGTCTCCCAGGGCATTGCAAAAGAGTTGTCTGCTGAAGGATTTCAGCTTCACAGGTGGCTGAGTCTTCTGGTTGGCAGGCAGCTCTTTGAGAGCAAAAGGGCTGCCTGCTGGAGGGATTCAGCTTCACACGGAGCTGAAATCTTTTGATTAGGCAGCTCTTTCAACCAGCCTCTAGAGACAAGAGGGAGCTTCTAAGCAGGTTGCAGCAGCTTTCAATCTTCCCTGCCAGTTTCCCCATTGAATTTCTGGGGAAGTTGGCAGAGGAGATTGCAAATACAGATAGTTTTCGACGTAACAACCATTTGTTTAGTGACCGTTCAAAGTTACAGCTGCGCTGAAAAAAATGGACGTATGACTGTTTTTCAACACTTAACGACTGTTGCAGCACCCCCACGGTCGTAGGATCCAAATTCAAATGCTTAGCAACTGATTCATATTTATGACGGTTGGCCGGGTCCTGCGATCCCCTTTTGCGACCTTCTGACAAGCAAATTCAATGGGGAAGCCAGATTCACTTAACGCCTGTCTTGCTAACTTAACAATGGCAGCAATTCACTTAAGCACTATGGTAAGAAAGGTCACAAAATGGGGGGAAACTGGCTTAACAACTGTCTGGCTTAGCAATGGAAATTTGGGGCTCAGTTGTAGTTGTAAGTCGAGGACTATCTGGGAGCCCCGGTAGCACAGTGATGAGAATGCAGTATTCCAGGCTAATTGGGCCGACTGCCAGCAGTTCGATTCTCACTGGCTGAAGGTTGACTCAGCCTTCCTTCCTTCCTTCCTTCCTTCCTTCCTTCCTTCCTTCCTTCCTTCCTTCCTTCCTTCCTTCCTTCCTTCCTTCCTTCCTTCCTTCCGAGGTCGGTAAAATGGGGACCCAGATTATTGGGGGGCAAGATGCTGACTCTGTAAAACTGTTTAGAGATGGCTGTAAAGTACTGTGAAGCGGTATATAAGTGCTATTCCTTCCTTCCTCTCTCCCTCCCTCCCTCCCTCACTCGTCATGGTGACGCTGTGGTTAAAATGCAGTACTGCAGGCTGACTTTGCCCACAGCCAGCAGTTCGATCCTGACTGGCTGAAAGTTGACTTAGCCTTCTGTCCTTCTGAGGTCGGTAAAATGAGGACCCTGATTGTTGGGGGCCATAGGATGACCCAGTGTACCACTTAGAGAGGGCTGTAAAGTACTAAGAAGCGGTATATAAGTGCTATTCCTCCCTCCCTCCCTTCCTATGGTGGCGCAGTGGTTAATATGCAGTATTGCGCGCTGACTTTGCCCACTGCCAGGAGTTCGATCCTGACCGGCTCAAGGTTGACTCGGTCTTCCATCCTTCTGAGGTCGCACAGATTGATGTGGGGGGTGGCAATAGGCTGACTCTGAAAATCACTTAGAGAGTGTTGCAAAGCACTGAGGGGCGGTGTGTAAGTCAGGAGTCTTCAAACTTGGCCCTTTTATGACTTGTGGACTTCAACTCCCAGAATTCCTCAGCCAGGCACGCATGCCTGGCTGAGGAATTCTGGGAGTTGAAGTCCACAAGTCATAAAAGGGCCAAGTTTGAAGGCCCCCCGATATAAGTCTAAGTGCTATTGCTATCTACTCCGAATTGCTAGAGAGAGTCAGTCTTCAGCCCGCCTGCCAGAGATTCCACGTTCCGCTGTCTTTGTCCTCTGGGAAGGAGCCCCTTCCTCCTGCAGACCACGTTCCATCCTGTCTCCCGGAGGTTCTGCTTCGTCCTTGCCTTCTTTTTTTTGACCCCTTCCTTCCTATGAGGTCTTCAAACATCCATGTACTTGCTGTGCCCTTCAAAATCTGCTGAGGTCAGTGGAACATCTTCATGCCTCCTGGATTGGACAGCCCAGTAAACACCTAAGCATCTATTTATTTATTTATTTGTTTGTTTGTTAAATTTATTTGCCACCTGTTTGCCTGCTCTAGGAGGGTGTGTATGTGTGTGTGTGTGTGTATGTTTTCTGAGGTTTTTGCAGGTGTTTGTATGTAGGTCTCTGGTAATTCGGATTTTCCCCTGCGTAAAATTTGAAGTGTCTCGCCAAGACACTTCAAATTTTACACAGGAGAAAACCCGAATTACCAGAGACCAGTTTCCCTTCAGTTATTCCTTGGTGCTCTCTGAGCTTGCTTCTTTCCTTGCAGACATTTCTTTCATTCAGAGAAGCAGCCAGCCAGCCAGTTTGATCTAGTGGCTGAGGCACCAGGAGTTCGAGTCCTCTCTCTCTCTCTCTCTCTTAGCCCAGCCCACTTCACAGGGTGGTTGCAAGAAAATAACCAAGCTCAGAGAAAGTATCACGGATGCCACAGTCCTCCGCCACCTCCTCTTCTTCCTCACAAACCCCCCACTCCCTTCTAGCACTGATGATGTTACCTAGTTGGGTAATGAAACGTCTGCAAGAAAACCACCAAGCTCAGAGAGCACCAAGGGACCTACTCTCCTCCTCCTCTTCCTCTTCCTCCTCATCCTCTCCACAAACCTCCCTCTCTTCTAGTACTGATGATGTTACCTAGTTGGGTAATGAAATGTCTGCAAGAAAACTACCAAGCTCAGAGAGCACCAAGGACCCCACAGTCATCGTCGTCCTCCTCCTCCTCCTCCACAAACTTCCCTTCTAGCACTGATGATGTTACCTAGTTGGGTAATGAAACGTCTGCAAGAAAACCACCAAACTCAGAATACCAAGGATCCCACAGTCGTCGTCGTCCTCCTCCTCCTCCTCCTCCACAAACTTCCCTTCTTTTTAGCACTGATGATGTTACCTAGCTGGGTCATGAAACGTCTGCAAGAAAACCACCAAGCTCAGAGAGCACCAAGGACCCCACGGTCCTCCTCCTCCTCTCCCCCCCCACTCCTTTCTAGCACTGATGAAGTTACCTAGTTGTAACGAAATCTGCAAGAAAATCACCAAGCTCAGAGAGTATCAAGGAGCCCACAGTTCCCTCCCTCCTCCTTCTCCTCCCCTCCCTCCCTTCCTTCCTTCTAGCACTGATGATGTTACCTAGTTGGGTCATGAAACGTCTTTTTTAAAAAAACAACAACAACAACAACAAAACCCAAGCCCAGAGAGCACCATGGAGCTCAGAGTTCAACCCTGATTTAGAACTAGTGGTCTTTGCTACTGGTAGAATCGTCCCTGTGGACAAAAGGCAACAAAGATTCAGGTCAAGCCCCTGTTAATTAATCCCACCCAAGTGCGAATGCTCTTGTAATCTTTTCTCTCGCAGCGGCTGCAGGAAGGAAGGAATCCCCATGTACCCAAGGCAGGAAAGTAAACAGTAAACGGAGGAGCGTGAAACAAACACTCGGGGTATCAAGAAGCAGCTGTGACAAGCATCTCGCTTAATGCGCCTGCCTGTGTGGTTGAACATATTGCTTACCAACCTCACAAAAGAGAGCTGAGGGATCTCAGTTACACATTCCCGGAGAATGGCAGCCTACGAGAATCGAAAGCCCTGGCTTTCGAGGCGGGCAAGCTCACCGCCGGCGCGATGAAGGAATCATGGATTTGTATTACCTTCTGCCACCTGACCCACATTTGATGCTGGGCTGCTGTTGATTGATGCCCTGAATGAAGCCTTTGAAGGGAGTCCCAGCTTAATTAAAATGTTTGCTTGGCTCGCGGTGATCTGTGAAGCTCTCGATAAATATTGAATTGGGTTCATCTGCTGGTTACTGCCAGGGGATAAACAGATGCTTTGTGCTGCTTAATCAAGAAGCCAAGGCTTTTTTTTTTTTAAAGGAAGGTTTTTTTTCCGATCAGGCTTCTTTGGGATCTTGGCCGTGTGTGCTTGTGTGGGATTTCGCACACACGCACTCTCAGCGAACCAGTTTTGTTTCCCCGTAATATGTATCTTGGGGGCTTGGAGAAAGAATTGTCTCAATAAGGTCTGGAGACTAAAGCATATAAGGAACGGTTGCTGGAATTGGGTCTGTCTAGTTCAGGGGTAGGCAACCTTGGCTCTTTTATGACTCATGGACTTCAACTCCCAGAATTCCTCAGCCAGCATAGTTGGGTAGGAGGCCAAAATTTCTGTTGTTAAGTGAGCTTTGCTCCATTGTATGACCTTTCTTGACACAGTTGTTAAGTGAATCACTGGGGTTGCTAAAGTTGATAACCCGGTTGTTAAGTGAGTCTGGCTTTCCCCCTTGACTTCGTATCAGATGGCCTCGGGACACCGCAACGATCATAAATATGTCAACTCTACAACTAAATTAGCTGAAACCATTTTCCCTTCGTTTTCGGTTGCCATAGACCAGTGATGGCGAACCTTTCAGAGACTGAGTGCCCAAACCGCAACCCAAAACCCACTTATTTATCGCAAAGTGCCAGGGACGCATCAGCATTGCGGTGCCCTCGGGGAGGGGGCAAGAGGCGCCTCTGGGTGCCGCCTCTAGCATGCAAAAACCAGGGGTGCAAAAATGGGCCACCGTACTGCAAGGCGCAAACATGGCCGCCGCCGCGCCGCAAGGCACTGCACCGCATAAGAATGGGGCAGGGCTAGTGAGTATCACACAGCCACTAGCCCCACCCCATTTGCAGCAAGTGCATGCTCGCGGCCCCGTGCGTGCACGCACACATGTAAAATGCTTCCCCCTCTCTTTTCTTCCAGTCCGTCAATCGACAATGGTTGGTGACCTCTGCTCTACCACCTCTACTCGAGCTTGCTAGTCGACCGCTTCACCTCCTTTGTGCTGGGCGGGGCTTTGGGCGGCGGTGGAGGCCTGAAGGACCTGCTGCTGGTGGCGGCGGCGGCGCGCGTGGAACAGAGAAGGCTCTGAGTGCCGCCTCTGGCACGTGTGCCATAGGTTCCCCACCACTGCCATAGACAGACTTGGGAGTAGGGAGATGAGAGTTTTATCTCAAGCCATTCTGTGGGAACCAAGGCCATTGCTAGCTGCATTTTGGCGGGTTGTATCTTTCTTTAGAAAGCCCGTGCAAGTAGTTAATTGGGGAATGTGATTTATACCAGGATACTTAACGGGACCGTCTTCTGCCATATACTTCCCTTCGACCGGTGAGAGCGCACAGGGTCGGCCTCCTCCGAGTCCCGTCAGCGAAACAATGTTGTCTGGCGGGCCCTAGGGGGAGGGCCTTCTCTGTTGTGATGCCCACCCTCTGGAACCAACTGCCTCCTGAAGTCCGCGTTTCTCTGACTGTCCTGGCCTTCCGAAAGAATTTAAAAACCTACCTCTGCAGGCCTGGGGATGATTGTTGATTGTGGTGTGACTGAGGAGTATGTGTGGGGTTTATTTTTAATGTTTTTTTTTTCGGATTTATATTGAATTGTTTATTTGTATGTTGTGAGCCGCTCCGAGTCTGCGGAGAGGAGCGGCATACAAATCCAAAAAATAAATAAGTAAATAAATAACAGGGGTGGGAAATTTCACTTGTAATTTTGTAACCTTAGTGTGGGGGGGTATTTCAGTCTTGGGTTCACTTTTGACCGTGCCGATATTATGTAGCCAAATAAATATGTTCTTTAAGGAAGCTTTTTAGCCTGGGAGTTCGTTTTACTGGTCTCACCTATCGGAACCACGACATACGAAACAGTTGCCAAGCGTCCAAATTTTGATCACATGACCACGGGGATGCTGCAAAGGTTGTCACCGTGAAGTCACTTTCCCCGGTGTCGTTGCAACTTTGAACCGTCACTAAATGAACTGTTGTAAGTCAAGGACTACCTGTATTTCCTGAAACTGCCTGCCCCATAGACGAGTTCCTGACCAGGTGTTCCCCGTTGGGTCAAACACCCCTACCAACCATTCCATCAGCAGGCGCTTTACCCTAGTTTTGTGCGCTCGTGTTCAGGGCCGCATGCACCTAGTGATCTCTTTCCTCCCTCTTTTCTGAAACCCCCCCCACAACAAAACAAAACCCGACAAGTGTCGACTGTAATATCACGCGGCATAGTTTGAGTTCCAGTTTTTCTGTCTGACTACAGAGCCGAGGCCAAGAGAGCGGGGTATGTAACAGACACCGTGTGTCAGCTGTTTACTCCTCGCCGGCGGACAAGGGGCCCCATTCATCAAGTCTCCCTTTTATCCTTGGGGGCGAATAAGTAATTATTCAATATCGAGAAGAGCGGCTATTTGGAAGCCTCTGTTTAATGTGGCAGGACGACATAATGAAAGCTGCCGTTTCTGGCAACCCGAGAGAGGAATGTAACAATTCCAGCGCGGCCGGTAACTTTATCCACGCAGACGGCCCCGTTTCTTTGGCACATCAACCGGCCTTTTATCCCGCTGGCTGGCAGCTCCTGAAGGGGTTGCATTGATGGCCCGTTCTACCCTGCATTGTCATTTTTAACACCAGACACGCTCGAGTGGGGACGAGGGGTAACTGGAACCCGCTTTTCCATAGAGCCCAGGCGAGGAGATAGTTGATCCTGACTACTGTAGCATAACGCGCCCGGTGACTTAGCATTTGCTTACGTGGGGTGGAGCAGGATAATCTTACTGATTGCAATTAAGAGGATGAAGGGAGGGGGGATTTGGACAGGAGTACTGTATGTGCCTGCTTCTCCGTGTCAGTGTGACATTTTTTTTTTTTTGCTGGGAAGATGATGTGTAGCCTCGCTGTCATTGTCACGGTTATTATTGGCCTTGTAAGGATCACAGACCAGAGTGAACGCTAGAATCTTGGAGGTGGAAGGAACCATTTAGACCTGGAGATCAACCACCACCTCAGGGCAGGAATCGAAATTAAAGCAGGTCTGACAGGCAGCTGTCCATCTTCTGCTCTATGATGTTCAGCGAAGGACCCAGCATCTCTCTGGGTCACTGAATGTCTGTGGAGATTCTCGGTCATCCAGGTCAGGGTTATCCCAAAGGTGCTTTTTTAGGAGGTAACTGGACTTCCATGTTTTTCTTTGAAAATGTTTCGCTTCTCATCCCAAAAGCTTCTTCAGCTCTGACCAGATGGTGAGGAATGGAAGGATTTTTATACTCCTTGCAGACAGCTGCTCATTTGCCTTCTTTTAGAGAGTCATTGATGTCATCTGGAGGCTTACCTGTGTCCTCAGGGTCACCTGAGTGGTGCAAATGGGTGTGGAGCCTTCTTGGAACTGCTGAAAGGACTGTGTAGTAGTAGTAGTAGTAGTAGTAGTAGTAGTAGTAGTAGTAGTAGTAGTAGTAACAACAACAGTAAAGGCGGCCTTACTAGGAACTGCTTCCATCTTGCAACGATATCTGTAATACCATCAAACATCCACATCTGCCTAGCCCAGGTCCTTGGGAAGGATTCGATAGGTAGACAAAAATGCCAAATCCAGTCTGAACATCTGGCTGACTGTGCGATGATCCATAATAATAATAATAATAATAATAATAATAATAATAATAATAATAATAATAATAATAATAATGTTGGAAATGACCTTGGAGGTCATCTAGTCCAACCCTCTGCTCAAGCAGGAAACCCTATCCCATTTCAGACAAATGGCCGTCCAGTCTCTTCTTAAAAACTTCCAGTGTTGGAGCATTCACCGCTTCTGGAGGCAAGGAGTTCCACTGGTTCATTGTTCTAACTGTCAGAAGTTTCTCCTTAGTTCTAGGTTGCTTCTCTCCTTGATGAGTTTCCATCCGTTGCTTCTTGTCCTGCCTTCTGGTGCTTTGGAGAATAGCTTGACTCCCTCTTCTTTGGGGCAGCCCCTGAGATACTGGAATGCTGCTATCATGTCCCCCCTCGTCCTTCTCTTCGTTAAACTAGACATACCCAATTCCAGCAACCGTTCCTTAGAAGTTTTAGCCTCCAGTCCCCTGATCATCTTTGTTGCTCTTCTCTGCACTCTTTCTAGAGTCCCGACATCTTTTTTGGTGTTGTGGGAAAAATAGAAGGAGGAAGGAGTATTAGGTATTTATAATATAATACATAATATTTATAAAAATATCACAGGCAGGATAAAATATAAATAAATATAACAGGGTCCATGGTGCTCTCTGAGGCTGGATGTTTTCTTACAGACGTTTCATTACCCAACTAGGGAACATCATCAAACTCATTTGCAGACCCCACTCCCTTGTGGCACTGATGATGTTCCCTAGTTGGGTAATGAAATGTTTGCAGGGGAGAAAAAACCAAGCTCAGAGAGCACCAAGGATCCCACATTTCAACACTAAGCTATAAACATTCTCTTCTGTTATTAAATAAATAGTCCTTGGTTTCTAGGCTTCACACCATCTTAATCGTCTTCCTCTTGCTCATGTTTGTCAGTGTCATTTCAGAGCGTGGTGACCAGAACTGGACATACGATAGGAGTCCAAACAGGGTTTGATCAGAGCCTAGTGGAGTAGGACAACTACTTCCCATGATCTGGATGTTATGTTCCTGTTAATAAGTTCCGGAATAACATTTGCCTTTTTAGCACCTTCATCACACTCTTCGCTTACATTCAACTTGCAGGCTATTAGAACAGGGGTCCCCAAACACCGGGCCACGGCATGCCAGCGACCGATCTGCACAAACAAACAAAGCCCCATCTGTGGGATGCAGGCAGCACGCAAAACCACGCCCCCTCCAGTACGTGGAAAAATCTCTCTCCACGGAACCGATTCCCGGTGCCCCAAAAATTGGGGGCTGCTGTATTAGAACACTCTGACCCTTTTCACATGTTCAGTTGCCATGGCACAGCTCCCTCCATCCTGTAAGTGTGCTTTTCATTTCCATTTTCAGATTATTATTTTTCTCTATCTCTCTGCAATTTCATCCTGTTCATTTTGGCACACTCTTCAAGTCTGTCTAGATTTTTGAACCCTCTGCTTCTCATCCAAACGGTGTCTCCTCGTTTTGTATCCCTTGCAAATTTGATAATCATCTCTTTGGTTCCTTCAGGTCAATAATAAAAACATTCCATAGCAGAACAGAGCTGTTTATGAGTATCCTTGGGTGCAGTTCTCCATCTAGCTCATGTATTGTCTAGCTCGGGTCCCCAACCCCCAGTCCGTGGGCCAGTACCAGGCTGTGGCATGCCAGCAACTGGTCCGCACAAACAAGCAAAGCCCCATCCGTGGGATGCAGGCAGCACGCAAAACCACACCCCCTCCGGTCTATGGAAAAACCTTTCTCCACGTAACTGTTCCCTGTTTCCCAAAAGGTTGGGAGTCTCTGATCTAGCTCATGTTTCGGCTAATGGTTAAGGCACCAGGCTAGGAAATGGGAGTCTTTGAGTTCTAGACCCGCCTTAGACATGAAAGCTGGCTGAGTGACTTTGGGCCAATCACCAAGAGACTGAGAGTTCTAGACCCGCCTTAGGCATGAAAGCTGGCTGAGTGACTTTGGGCCAATCACCAAGAGACTGAGAGTTCTAGACCCGCCTTAGGCATGAAAGCTGGCCTAGTGACTTTGGGCCAATCACCAGGAGACGGTGAGTTCGACATGAAAGCTGGCTGAGTGACTTTGGGCCAATCACCAAGAGACTGAGAGTTCTAGACCCGCCTTAGGCATGAAAGCTGGCTTGAGTGACTTTGGGCCAATCACCAAGAGACTGAGAGTTCTAGACCTGCCTTAGGCATGAAAGCTGGCTTAGTGACTTTGGGCCAATCACCAGGAGACAGAGTTCTAGACCCACCTTAGACATGAAAGCTGGCTTGAGTGACTTTGGGCCAATCACCAAGAGACTGAGAGTTCTAGACCCGCCTTAGGCATGAAAGCTGGCTTAGTGACTTTGGGCCAATCACCAGGAGATGGTGAGTTCTAGACCCGTCATAGGCTTGAAAGCCAATTGGGTGACTTTGGGCCAATCACCAAGAGACTGAGAGTTCTAGACCCGCCTTAGGCATGAAAGCTGGCTTAGTGACTTTGGGCCAATCACCAGGAGATGGTGAGTTCTAGACCCGTCATAGGCTTGAAAGCCAATTGGGTGACTTTGGGCCAATCACCAGGAGACTGAGAATTTTAGACCCGTCATAGGCTTGAAAGCCAATTGGGTGACTTTGGGCCAATCACCAAGAGACTAAGAGTTCTAGACCCGCCTTAGACATGAAAGCTGGCCGAGTGACTTTGGGCCAATCACCAAGAGACTGAGATTTCTAGACCCGTCATAGACTTGAAAGCCAGTTGGGTGACTTTGGGCCAATCACCAGGAGACTGAGAGTTCTCGTCCCGCCTTAGACATGAAAGCCAGCTGGGTGACCTTGGGCCAATCACCAGGAGAGTGTGAGTTCTAGTCCCTCCTTAGGCATGAGTCCCGATTGGGTCTCCTTGGGCCAATCCCTCTCTTAGACCAACTCACCTCACAGGGCTGTTGTGAGAAAAAGAGGAGGAAGACGAAGCATTTGATATGTTTGCTGTCTTGAGTGGTTTATAAAAATAATAACAACGGCGGAATATAAATCATATAAACAAACTGCTCACTCCCAATTGGTCCGGTAGGATTGCAGTGACTGCCCCTTCCATTCAGTTTTTGCCAAATTAATATCTTTAATGGGATTTTTTTCCCCCCCATAGTTACAGCCTGCCAGTCCCTGCACCAAGTGTTCTTGCTCCGACCTTGAGCAAAACACCAAAAATGCTGCCGAGGCCAAGAAGGAGAATGGAGGGAAGTTGCCAATCCCCAAAATATTTTTTGGCACCCGAACTCACAAGCAAATAGCTCAGATTGTGAAGGAGCTGCACCGGACTCGCTACTCAAGCGTTCGCATGACCATTCTGTCAAGTAGAGAGTATTCCTGCGTCCATCCACGGGTCTCCCGAGGGAGCAACAAGAATGAAAAATGCTCAGAGTTGCTGCAAGGAGAAGAGGTGAGTGATTTCAGAATAACACAATTGGAAGGGACCTTGGAGGTCTTCTAGACCAGCGGTTCTCAACCTGTGGGTCGCGACCCCATTTGGGGTCGAACGACCATTTCACGGGGATCGCCAAACACCGCAGTCCGCCATTTTTCTTTATTTTTATTTTGGACTGCCATTTATTTATTTTTTTTGGTCCGCCATTTTTTTTTCCCCTTTGCCTCGGTCGGTGCAGGGGGCAGCACCACGCATGCACAATGCGGGCTGTCGCACCGCGCACGCGCGATGCGGGCCGTCGCGCTGCGCACACGCGATGCGGGCCATCGCGCCACGCACGCGCAATGCGGCCTGTCGCGCCGCGCGTACACGCATGCACGGTGCCGCCGCGCATGCGCGGTGCGGGTCGGGGTCAAGGCCCGGAAAAGGTTGAGAACCGCTGTTCTAGACCAACCCGCCTGGCTCGAGCAGGAGACCCTATCTAGGTAGTCTCGACCTATGACCACAACTTGAGCCCAGGATTTTTGTTGCTAAGCGAGAAATTTGTTCAGTGAGCTTTGCCCCATTTTACGACTTTTCTTGCCCTGATTGTTCAGTAAATCACTACAGTGATTCAATTAGTAACCCAGTTGTTAAGCGAATCTGGCTTCCCCATTGACTTTCCTGGTCAGGAGGTCGCAAAAGGGGGTCACCGCAACCGTCATAAATAATGAGTCAGTTGCCAAGTGCCCGGATTTTGATTCCGTGACCGTGGGGATGCTGCAATGATCGTGTGACGAACGGTCCTACGTCAATTTTTTCAGTGCCGTTCTAACTTAGGACGGTCACTAAATGAACGGCTGTAAGTCGAGGACTACCTGCACATGAAGGTTCGTGGCTGTTTTTTTTTTAAAAAATAAAATAAAATTCTCAATTATCTGCTTCCAGGGCGTGTCTTGTTCTTTTTATCACGGAGCCCATAGGCTGATTGAGTGTCTCTCGATACCGTCGGCGGGTAGAAAACATCAGACTTGGGATTTGGAAGAATTGGTGAGCTTGGGAAAGAAACTCCGATCCTGTGCCTACTTTGCAGCTCGTGAGCTAATGGCATGTGCCGAGATTGTGTTCTGTCCCTACAACTACCTTTTGGACGCTCAAATAAGAGAAAGCGTAAGTATGAATATCTTTTCCCAGGATTGTCTGGGACGCTACACATACTCTTCACGACCTGTTTTCCTGGCTACCTTCTGGGGGGGGGCTCCGTGGTATCTGAAGCAGAACATCAATAATAATAATAATAGTAATAATACTAATAGTAATAATAATGACAGCATGACAGCAACGGCATGACAAAGTAGCAACAATGGTGCATTGGAAGATCTGCAAGAAATATCATTTGCCTGTAAGCAAGAACTGGTGGGATCATAAAATAGAGAAAGTCATAGAAAATGATAGAATTAAACTGTTCTGGGACTTCAGAATTCAAACAGACAAGCACCTGCAACATAACACCCCGGACTTAACAATTGTCGATAAGAAAGACAAAAAAGTCTGGATAGTGGCCGTGGCAGTGCCTGGAGACAGCAGAATAGACGAGAAAGAACTGGAGAAGATCACGAAATACAAAGACCTACAAATAGAAATAGAACGACTGTGGCAAAGGCAAGCAAGGGTAGTACCAATAGTAATAGGCGCCTTGGGTGCAATCCCAAAACAACTGGAGCACCACTTGAACACTTTTGGCATTGACAAATTCGCCATTAGTCAATTGCAAAAGGCGGCCTTGCTAGGAACTGCTTCCATCCTGCGACGATATCTGTAATATCATCAAACATCCACATCTGCCTATCCCAGGTCCTTGGTAAGGACTCGATGTAAGGACTCGATAGGCAGACAAAAATGCCAAATCCAGTCTGAACATCTGGCTGACTGTGCGATGATCCATAATAATAATAATATATAAAGTTGGAAGGGAGCTTGGAGGTCTTCTAGTCCAACCCCCTGCTCAGCCAGGAAACCCTATACCATTTCAGACAAATGGCAGTTCAGTCTCTTCTTAGAAAATTCCAGTGTTGGAGCATTCACAATGTTCCAAATAACTTCCTGACAGTCAGAACAATTACCGCGGTAACCAGTGGAACAACCTGCCTCCAGAAGCTGTGAATGCTCCAACACTGGAAGTTTTTAAGAAGAAATTAGACAGCCATTTGTCTGAAATGGTATAGGGCCATGGTGGTGAACCCATGGCACGGGTGCCAGAGGTGGCACTCAGAGCCCTCTGTGGGCACGTGCGCCATCGCCCCACTCCTAGGCTTTCAGCTGGGTTTTATAAAACCTTTTCACTTTAGGCCTCCGCCACCATGTTCCCCCCCCAAAAAAGTTCAATCAATCTATCAATTTCAACTTCTCGTGGAAAAAAAAATATCTTGCAAAGTTGGAATTGATTGATTGAACTTTTTAGTCCCACCCAGTCTGCCGTTCCCACCGCAGCCACGCCCACCCAATCGGCCATGCGCACCCAATGGGCCACACCACCCGGCACTCGACGATGCATAAGTGGGTTTTGGGTTGCAGTTTGGGCACTCAATCTCTAAAAGGTTCACCATCACTGGTATAGGGTTTCCTGCCTGAGCAGGGGGTTGGACTAGATGACCTTCAAGGTCCCTCCCAACTTTATTATTATTATTATTATTATTATTATTATTATTATTCCAAATAAAAATAAGGCTGCTTTGCTAATTGATAAATTAATTGATTTCAATTTTTGCAGATGGAAATTGAGCTGAAAGATCAGGTGCTGATTTTAGACGAAGCTCATAATATTGAGGACTGTGCACGGGAGTCGGCCAGCTATAACGTGACAGAGGAACAGCTCACATTGGCGCGAGAGGAGCTGGACGCGATGGTGAACAACGACATTAGGCCGAATGACCACCAGCCTTTGCGTGCTGTGTGCTACAGTCTGACAAAGTAAGTGAAGAGCACTTAGCAGTGGAGTGAAAATGAGCTTTGGGACTTTGAGGTGGAAATGATTGTGTTACTTGGTTGTCATCTAAATTTGTTTAGTAAATGAATCCTATTCTATTCTATTCTATTCCATTACATTCTTCTTCCTGATTCTATTCTATTCTATTCTATTCTTATTATTTCATTCTATTCTGTTCCTTCTATTCTATTCTATTCTATTCGATGCTATTCTATTCTATTCCATTCTATTCTATTCCATTCCATTCCATTCTATTCTTCTTCCTGATTCGATTCGATTCTATTCTATTCTATTCAATGCTATTCTATTCTATTCTTATTATTTCATTCTATTCTGTTCCTTCTATTCTATTCTATTCTATTCTATTCGATGCTATTCTATTCTATTCCATCCCATTCTATTCTATTCCATTCCATTCTATTCGTCTTCCTGATTCTATTCTATTCTATTCGATGCTATTCTACTCGATGCTATTCTATTCTATTCGATGCTATTCTATTCTATTCTTATTATTTCATTCTATTCTGTTCCATCTATTCTATTCTATTCAATTCTATTCTATTCTATTCCATTCCATTCCATTCTATTCTTATTATTTCATTCTATTCTGTTCCATCTATTCTATTCTATTCTATTCTATTCTATTCTATTCTATTCTATTCTATTCTTATTATTTCATTCTATTCTATTCTGTTCCATCTATTCTATTCTATTCTTATTATTTCATTCTATTCTGTTCCATCTATTCTATTCTATTCTATTCTATTCTATTCTATTCTATTCCATGCTATTCTATTCTATTCTATTCTATTCCATGCTATTCCATGCTATTGCATTCTATTCCATTCCATTCCATTCTATTCTATTCTATTCTATTCTATTCTATTCTACTCCATTCCATTCTATTCATTTCATTCTATTCTGTTCTATTCTATTCTATTCTATTCTAATTATTTCATTCTATTGTATTCTGTTCTATTCTATTCTATAAAATTTGCCTGTTTTGCAGTTGGTTAAGGAGTGCCTGCAGTCAGCTGATCCAAAGCGGTTATGAGACCTCAAGCAAAGTCTGGAGCGGAAGTCAGATGGTGGCCATTTTGCACGAAATGGGAATTACAGATGCCACATTTCCCCTTTTACAGGTAGGAATTAGGTAGGAATTAGGTAGGAATTTTTAACGATACATGAAAATCAGTTTGAAGATGCCCTTCAAAACTGTTTTGGAACTCAGTGGTAAAAACAGCATACAGGTAGTTCGTTTAGTGACTGTTTAAAGTTGCAACGGCACTGAAAAATGTGAGTTATGACGTTTTTTATAGTTACGACCTTTGCAGCATCCCCATGATCACATGATCAAAATTCAGACAACTGGGAGCTTGTTCATATTTATGACCGTTGCTGTGTCCCCGGGGATCACGTGATCCTCTTTTGCGACCTTCTGACAAGCAAAGTCAACGGGGGAAGCCATTCACTTAACAACTGGGTTACTAACTTATGAACTGCAGTGATTCACTTAATAACTGTGGCAAGAAAAGTCATAAAATGGGGCAAAAGTCACTAATATATGTCTCACTTAACAACATTAAATTTTGGGCTCAATTGTGGTCGTAGGTCGAGGACTACCTGTATTAACATTCATCTGGCTGAAACGAATGTGCACAATATTCTTAAATTGTTTGGATTTTGCTCTGTAGAAACCTAGTAATCAATTCATTAATTAAATACTAATAGAAGTGCATATTTGTAGCTCAGGGTTTATTTTATTCACGTATCATATTTCTGCGTATCCCGCCTTTATTGTTTTTTTTCACAAGTAACTCGAGGCAGCTATTTTCCTTCTGTTTTCCTTACCACAATGACCCTGTGAGGTGAGGTGAGGTGAGGGAGGGAGGGGGAGAGAGAGGGGGGGGGACTGTGGTTGTTTTTTTGTAGATGTTTTATTACGCAACTAGGTAACATCATCCATGCTAGAAGGGAGTAGGGCAGTGATGGTGAACCTTTTAGAGACTGAGTGCCCAAACTGCAACCCAAAACCCACTTATGTATTGTTGGGTGCCTGGTGGGCGTGGCCCGTTGGCTGGGTGTGGCCCATTGGGTGGGCATGGCTGCCGTGGTAACGGCAGACTGGGTGGGACTAAAAAGTTCAATCAATCAATTCCAACTTTGCGAGATCTTTTTTTTTCCCACGAGAAGTTAAAATTGATTGACTGAGCTTTCTTTCTTTTTTTTTTTTTGCACATGGCGGCGGAGGCCTAAAGCGAAAAGGTTTTATAAAACCCAGCTGAAGGCCTAGGACTGGGATGACGGCGCATGTGCCCACAGAGAGGGCTCTGAGTGCCACCTGTGGCACGCGTGCCATAGATTCGCCACCACGGGAGTAGGGTTTACTCTCTGTCGATATACTAGCAACCAGCCCTGCCAGTATTGGTGGGACTGGTCTTCAAAATGTTTGGCGGGCCTTTCTTAATGCATATTGTTGCGATTCTTGTTCTTTTGAATGCAGTGGAAACCGAGGAGCCCCATCCCCATGGGTTCTTTAAAGTCCCTCCTTAACCGTTTTGCTCTTTCCTAGAAACATCTTCATGCTGTGCTTGAAAAGGAAGAAATGCTTTCTGGGTTTGACCAATCGGTTTCCGTTCCAGTTATAAGTCCTTCAACTCAAGTTATCCTAAAAGGTCTATTTGTGGTCATCCAGTATCTTTTCAAAGAAAACCACAGGTCAGTAAAGGTCTCACCGCCCTTCTTTTTTCTCCAGTGTATCAATTGCGGTCCTCCTAATTCCATATATTTCAGGGATTTGTCTACATTTTCAGTTTGCTTCTCCTTAGATTTGCCGACGATTACCGAATTGCCCTGCAGCAAACCTTCATCTGGATGAATGAAAATCCACCTGAGCTTCTGGATAAAGACGGTTTCTTGGCCTGTCCTCGGAAAAGATCACGACGTAAAACAGCCGTAAACAGCCTCAACTTCTGGTGCTTGAATCCAGCTGTGGTAAGCTCTTTTGTTGTTGTTAGTTGTGAAGTCGTGTCCGACCCATGGCGACCCCATGGACAACGTTCCTCCAGGCCTTCCTGTCCTCTGCCATCTTCTGGAGTCCATTGAAGCTCCCGCCTCCTGCTTCAGGGACTCCATCCAGCCACCCCATTCTCTGTCGTCCCCTTCTTCTTCTCTTGCCCTCCATCTTTCCCAGCATCAGGCTCTTCTCCAGTGAGTCCTTCCTTCTCGTTAGGTGGCCAAAGGACTTGAGTTTCAACTTCAGGATCTGGCCTTCTAAAGAGCAGTCAGGGTTGATCTCCTCTAGGACTGACCGGTTGGATCGCCTTGAGGTCCAGGGGACTCGCAGGAGTCTTAATAATAATAATAATAATAATAATAATAATAATAATAATAAAGTTGGAAGGGACCTTGGAGGTCATCTAGTCCAAACCCCTGCTCAGGCAGGAAACCCTATACCATTTCAGACAAATGTCTTCTCCAGCACCAGAGTTCAAAGGCCTCCATTCTTTTGCGCTCAGCCTTTCTTATGGTCCAACTTTCACAGCCATACATTGCAACTGGGAAAACCAGTAAGCTGTTTAGATGTGGTAATAACATCTGTGCTTTTAGGGACAAAGAGACAAACCTAACCGTAACCGCGAGCTGCATTGGCTGCCAATTGGTCTCTGAACGCAATTCAAAGTGTTGGTTATAACCTATAAAACCCTACATGGCATCGGACCAGGTTACTTACGGGACCGTCTGCTGCCCCATGAATCCCAGCGGCCGGTTAGGGCCCACAGAGTCGGCCTTCTCCAGGTCCTGTCAGCCAGACAGTGTCGCCTGGCGGGGCCTAGGGGAAGAGCCTTCTCTGTTGCGGCCCCGGCCCTCTGGAATCAACTCCCCTCCAGAGATCCGTGTCGCCCCCACCCTCTCCGCCTTTCGGAAACTGCTTAAAACATACCTTTGCCAGCAGGCTTGGGGCAGCTAACATCTTGCCCCTAGCCAGTGTATGTTTGTGTGTATGTTTGTGGAATGATTGGTTTTTTCTTTTTTAACTTAGGGGTTTTTTATATTCATGTATTTTATTGGTGATTTCTATTATGTTGTGAGCCGCCCTGAGTTCTCCGGAATAGGGCGGCATAGAAGTCAAATTAATAAATAATAAATAAATAAACCCTTGGCTTCTGGATTGGCTGGATGGAAGTCTTCAGTAGCATAATGTCAAGACAAGAATAGAGGTAGTCCTTGACTTACAGCCATTCGTTTAGCGACCATTTGGAGTTGCAGCAGTGCTGAAAAAGTGACTTATGACCATTTTTCCACACACTTACCCGCTGTTACAGCATCCTCCTGGTCACATGATCAAAATTTGGAGGCTTGGCAACTGCCATGTATGTACTGTCATGTGTCTGATTAACGAAATACTTCAAAGAACTTTCAGGCATTTTTTTTTAACCTAAAAAGCCTTTATTAGTGTTACAGAGATGTCAGCACGGCATGGTGGAAATGCTAAGATCTGAATTTCCCTTCCTTTGCACATAACATTCCAGGCATTTCCCCTCCCTTATTTTGGGGTCATGATTCACATCTTCCAATTAACTTGGAGGACAAAGATTTACTTCCAGTTTCTTTCTTTTTCCCCCTGGGCTTTCCTTATATTCTCCTCCCCTTTCACTGTCACCTGATTTAACTCTAAAAATACCAGACAGTTCTGCATATATTGTCAAAGCAAGAATATCCAATGTTAGCAGCCTTGACACCTGCGACAGTTGCAGTTGCAGCCAAGGTCATGCGATCACCATTTGTAACCTTCCCAGCTGGCTTCCCACAAATAAAGTTAGTGGGGAAAGGCAAATTTGCTTTAACGACCGTATTATTTTTATTTTTATTTTTTATATATATAACATTTTTTATTGTTAGATATATATTTGTACATGTAAACCAAGAAAAAATTCAAGTTAAATGCTATTCAACTTAATACAACAATCAATTTAAATTTGTAAACATTCTTCACTCCGTATATCAAGATTCAACTATAAGCCAGATACATTTTCTTTGATTGGTGTTTCTCTTGTATGTAGTCTATCCAATGTTTCCAGTCCAACATATATTTTTCATTTGAATGATCCTTCAAATATGCCGATATTTTAGCCATTTCTGCCAAATTTATAACTTTCAAAGTCCATTCTTCAATAGATGGTAATTCTGGCTTCTTCCAATATTGTCCCACCAACAGTCTCGCTGCTGTAATCAGGTTCAAAATTAAGTTCGTCTCTATGGTGTTACAGTCTTTTATGATCCCTAGCAAAAACAACTGAGGTAGAAATTCAATACATTTTTTCAAAATGGTTTGAAGTGTCCACCATATTTTTTTCCAGAAAGCTTTAATTTTTCTACATGTTATTAAGTGGGTGTTCTTTTGCTGTTGTTGGTTTTTTGCATTCGAGTCAGAACCCACCGAGGCTCTTTCGGGTTGAAAGGATTAGCCAACAACACCACCGTTGCCCCTGGGACACCCATTTGGGCACTCTTTTCATGTCCCCGGCAGGAGCTGGAGTGAAGGATGGGAGCTCAACCCCGCCCCATAGTAGCTCTCGGGTCTCAAACATGAGCTTGCTAACCTCCTGCTTGTGCTGCCCCACTCCCCATACACACATGCACGTATGGCAAGAGTTTTACAAATGTTCATTCAAACCCCCCAAACAGTTCTTGGAAAGCACCTCTGTTGTGCAGGTCCAGATTCCAAGCCCAGTATAGCAAGAGTCACTGGGTAACCAAGTCAAATGGACCCACACACAAAATCCAGGAAAGCAGTCCAAGAACCGGACAGGCCAGGATACAAGGCACAGAACTGGGCACGTTGCTCCAGCAACGCTCAAGTCCTCACGCTGGGATTAAGTACAGTAGTGGCCAAAATTGTGGAAACCTTTTGGGAAAAGTGTACAGTAGAAATGCCACCTTTGGTTAGGTTTCCACCCATTTTTCTTCTAATTTCTTTATAACTGTAGCCTTGTTCACTTAATAATGCTATTTTACATCGCTTTCTGGGCAACCAGTCAACTCTTTGCACCATTACTTTAATTTTATTACGTTTTACAAGCTCACTCAATGAAAGAACATGAAAAAACCCCAACCAACTGGATAGCGATCACATAACACACTGACAAATGTCCTCCTCTCAGCTTCAATACAGGACATCAATCACTGAACCTTACCGTGATCTGATTGGCTCGTTGCCAAAACAAGATGACACCCGATTGGCTCTCTAAACACTCGTGCTCATTGGCTACAATCAGATGAAGGAAAGCTACCTGATATCGACCTAAGCAAGTTGTGCTTCCTTTTTCTGGTTATTCGGCTGCAACTTTTCATAGAATACAGTGCAGATAATTGAACAAACTTTGTTGCATTACGTGCTTCATTAAATTATCTTTCCATTGATATATAATTTTATGGTACTAACCCCCCCCCAAAAGTGGTGTTATTAGCCACCAAGCCTAAAAAAATACAGTTTTCCCAGAAGGTTTCCACAATTTTGGCCACTATTGCAGGTAACGCCAGTGCAGCCCTTCATGAGAGGCGAGGTTGCCTCCTCGCGAATAGTCTCGCTGACCCACGTTGTGCCTGCCTCCTTTCTGCTCTACACGACCGTGGAATAGGAAGAGAGGTGTAAACTCCACCTCCTCCTCATTAAAAAGGGTGCGGAGCACCTGCTCCACCGAGTTAGCATTCTCTGAGCCCCGATCCTAACCAATATTCAGCTGCGTGCTTTCCTCTGCTGACTCAAACTCACCCTTCTCCTCTGAACTCGCCTCCGGAGAAGGTCCAGGGTGGGATCCATGACACTCCCAGCGTTTCAATCACTCGAACCACTGCGTTCCTACGTTATTAACCTAACAAATGCAGATGGTTTGCTTATTGACTATGGCAAAACAGGTGTAAAATTGGCTGTGACTCACTTAAAAACTGCCTTGTTTAACGACGAAAATTCTGCTCTCAACTGTAGTAAATCGAGGACTGCCTTGTAGGGACGTTTTGGGGATTGAAGGATCTGTACTTGAAAGCCACAAACGCGGAAATGCTTTGTGTGTTTATTTTCTGTAGGCCTTCTCCAATTTAAGCAGTGTGGTCAGATCCATCGTTTTAACCTCGGGAACGCTTTCTCCAATGGATTCCTTTTCATCCGAGCTGGGGGTGAACTTCTCCATTCAGCTTGAAGCGAACCATGTCATTAGAAATTCACAGGTAAGCTCCCTTCATTCAGCAGCCGGTTCATTCTGAGGTTCATTCATTCAGTGTGCTGCAGCTGCCAAAAAAAGCCAACACAGTGCTAGGCTGCATTAACAGGGATAGAATCAAGATCACGTGAAGGGTGAATACCACTTTACAATGCCTTGGTAAGGCCACACTTGGAATACGGCATCCAGTTTTGGTCACCACGATGTAAAAAAGATGTTGAGACTCTAGAAAGAGTACAGAGAAGAGCAACCAAGATGATTAGGGGACTGGAGGCTAAAGCATATAAGGAACGGTTGCTGGAATTGGGTATGTGTAGTTTATTTATTTATTTGTTTATTTGTTTAGGCTTGTATGCCGCTCCTCTCCGGAGACTCGGAGCGGCTAACAACATGCATATAACAACAAATTACAATAAAAAATCCTAAACAAAAAATATCTTTAAAAGTACAATAAAACACCCACTCATTTATTCGTCAGTCAAACCACAATCAAACCACACATTAAACAAAGTTTAATGAAGAGAAGGATGAGGGGGGACATGATAGCAGTGTTCCAGTATCTCAGGGGCTGCCCCAAAGAAGAGGGAGTCAAGCTATTCTCCAAAGCGCCCGAAGGCCGGACAAGAAGCAACGGGTGGAAACTCATCAAGGAGAGAAGCAACCTAGAACTAAGGAGAAACTTCCTGACAGTGAGAACAATTAACCAGTGGAACAACCTGCCTCCAGAGGCGGTGAATGCTCCAACACTGGAAGTTTTTAAGAAGAGACTGGACAGCCATCTGTCTGAAATGGGATAGGCTTTCCTACCTGAGCAGGGGGTTGGACTGGAGGTCCTCTTTAATAACTTATTATTAATCTCTTTTAAATGCTGGCTTGCCATTTTCTTCATCCTGGGAATTTCATTCCTGAATAAAATTTGCTTACCAATGTCCAAATCAATATCCCAACAGGTCTGGGTTGGTACCATTGGAGCCGGCCCGAAACACAGGGAGTTACGGGCAACTTTCCAGCACGCGGAAACTTTTGAGTTTCAAGATGAAGTCGGTGAGCTCTTGCTGTCAGTCTGTCGGACGGTACAACGTGGGGTTTTGTGCTTTTTGCCCTCTTACAAGGTAAAGCCCATCACTCTTTTCCAGAGAGGTGTGTCTGCGTTTGTTTGTTTGACTCTTTTATCTAGAAAGCCATTTGTGAATTAAGACGGCGTTTAAGGGGTGACTTGATCGAAGTGTATAAAATCATGCATGGGATAGAAAAGGTGGATAGAGAAAAATTATTTTCTCTATCACACAATACCAGGACAAGGGGGCACTCCCTAAAGCTCATAGGTAAGAAAGTGAGGACAAATAAAGGGAAATATTTCTTCACCCAGAGGGTCGTTGATTTATGGAATTCACTTCCAGAAGGGGTCGTGACAGCTGTCAGCCTTGACAGCTTCAAGGCAGGGCTAGATAGATTCATGAATGCCAAGTGTATCGGTGGTTATTAAAACGGATGTCCATGTGCCGCCTCTATGTTGGTTGAGGCAGGCAGGATTCCCTTGAGTACCATTTGTTGGGGGTCAAGGGAAAGGGAGGGTTTTGCCTTCTCTTTCTGCTCAAGATCCCCATGTACAATTGGTGGGCCACTGTGTGACACAGAATGCTGGACTCGATGGGCTTTGGCCTGATTCAGCATGGCTCTTCTTATGTTCTTATGTAAAGGATTCTTTCTCCTGGGGGAAGTTAACAGAAGATCAGCCAGGAGGTGATAAGCTACCGTTGTTGAGAGAAAAAAAAATGTAATAAAAATATAAATACAGGTAGTCCTCAACTTACGACCAAAAACTGAGTTTTTCCCAAAATTTTGGGGGAAAAGTTTTCCCGAAAGGAATAATGTTCTGGTAGTTCTCAACTTCCAACCACAATTGAGCCCCAAATTTATGTTGTTAAGTGAGAAATGTGTGAAGTGCTTTTTCCCCCCATTTTGCGACTTTTCTTGCTGTATTTGTTAAGCAAATCACAGCGTTTGCTAAATAGTAAGACGGTCGTTAAGCGAACCTGGATTCCCCGTTGACGTTGCTTGTCAGAAGGTTGCAAAAGGGGATCACATGACACCCCGGGACACTGCAACCGTCATAAATGTGAGTCAGTTGTCAAGCGTCCGAATGTCAATAATCCACCCTGGGGATGCTACAACGGTTGGAAGTGTGAAAAACGGTCATCAGTCACTTTTTTCAGTGATGTTGTAACTTTGAACAATTCAATAAATGAATTGTTGTAATTCGAGGACTCCCTGTATAGGTTTCTGTGTAATCCAGGACTACCAAGTTGTGGATGCTAATTTAAATAATCCACTTCTGTTTATTGCAGGGGTTCTCAACCTTGGCAACTTTAAGACTTGTGGACTTCAACTCCCAGAATTCCTCAGCCAGCTTTGCTGGCTGAGGAATTCTGGGAGTTGAAGTCCACAAGTCTTAAAGTTGCCAAGGTTGAGAACCCCTGGTTTATTGTGAGCGGAACACTCTTTTCATTCCTCAATCTCATTCTTTGATACTGATGTCTCATGAAAGGCCATCTACAATTGAGCTGGCAGCTCTCCAGAGCAGGGATAGGCCACTGTGACCCCTTTTTGCCCTGTGGACTTCAACTCCCAGAATTCCTGGGAGCCATTTTTGAGCCATTTATGATCCATTCTCTGGGGAAAGTTAACAGAAGTTCAGCCAGGAGATGATAAGCTGAGGCTGTTTAGGAATATATACAGTAGTGGCCAAAATTGTGGAAACCTTTTGGGAAAAGTGTATTTTTTTGGTTTGATGGCTAATAACACCACTTTTTTTTTGGAGTAGTACCATAAAATTATATATCAATGGAAAGATAATTTAATCAAGAACGTAATGCAGCAAAGTTTGTTCAATTATCAGTTGTCAGAAGTAAGTCTTCATCCTGGTTCATCCAAGCCGGGGATAAATAAGCAACATGGCGACTGCTTTGGGAAGAAGGTTACAGTTTATTGAAGAAGCAGAAAGATGGTCCTTGCAAGAAAGAGCAGAGGAGAGGAAAGAGGACTTGAGCACACGGGCAGTAGGTTTTTATACCCCCTCTAGCCTTGTTTGGAATAGTCTCCTGTTCCTGTGGCATGAACCTTGAGGCTATTTCTGAGTGTTTTTCTAGGCCTTGATATCTGTAGTTTAATCCTATTAGCATAGCCTGCTTCCCAGGTGATGGGGCTAATGACTCCTAGAGTTTGGGTGGAGCATGCAGATTTTCTCTTTGCCTTCTTGATTGCTCTGGCTTCAACTTTCTGATGGTTTTACATCTGCACTTGTATGGGGCTAGCTCTTGCTTGGGGCAGAGAGATAGATTTGGGCCAGGTTTGGTTTTTAAAAAATCCTTTTGAGGAAAAATATATTTTTCTGCCCTTTTAATATTTCCTTCTCTGGGCTAACCTCCCTCATCTGTACTGTATTCCATGAAAAGTTATAGCCAAATAACCAGAAAAAGGAAGCACACCTTGCTTAGGTTGATCTCAGGTAGGTTTCCTTCACCTGATTGTAGCCAATGAGCACGAGTGTTTAGAGAGCCAATCAGGGGTCATCTTGTTTTGACAATGAGCCAATCACATCACGGTAAGGTTCAGTGATTGATGTCCTATATTGAAGCTGAGAGGAGGACATTTGTCAGTGTGTTATGTGATGGCTATCCAGTTGGTTGGGTCTTTTTGTGTTCTTTCATTGAGTGAGCTTGTAAAAGGTAATAAAATTAAAGTAATGGTGCAATGGTATGTATAAATAGAGGTAATCCTCGACTTACGACTACAATTGAGCCCAACATTTTCGTGGCTAAGTGAGACATTTGTTAAGTGGGTTTTGCCCCATTTTAGGGCTTTCCTTGCCACATTTGTTAAGTGGATCAATTGCAGTTCTTAAATTAGTAACACGGTTGTTAAGTGAATCTGGTTTGCCCATTGACTTTGCTCGTCAGAGGGTCGCAAAAGAGGATCACGTGACCCCGGGACCGCCATCAATATGAGTCAGTTGCCAAGTGTCTGAATTTTAATCACATGACCACGGGGATGCTGCAACAGTCATAAGTGTTAAAAAAACAGTCATAAGTCACTTTTTTCTCGTGCTGTTATAGCTTTGAACTGTCACTAAATGAACTGTTGTAAGTCAAGCCTCCGAATGTAAATGTATGTTTATTTAGTGATGGTTCAAAGTCTACCTGTACATCAATTTCTTTTCTTTCCCAAAAAGGTGAGGGGGGGCAAAGCTGCTCCAAGTCAGCCATTTTGTCCCCTTCACTTTTACTACTCCATCAAATGGTGGCCTTTTGTCTATCTGTTGCCGTCCAAAGATTTGATTCAGTCTACTGTTTTAAGCCGGCCCATTGGTGCGAGCTTTAATGGTGACCATTTAAAAAAAAATAAAAAATCGTGACTGATCCCAAAGTCTTGCAAGCCTTACCGATGGGGGCCACCGCCGTAAATGAACGTGAGCGCTAAAAACATTTTATTTATTTATTTACTTATTTATTTGGGTTTGTATGCCGCTCCTTTCCGGAGACTCGGAGCGGCTAACAACATATAAACAACAAAAAGTACAATATAAAAAACCCAAACAAAACTATCTAAAAAGTCAATAAAAAACACACATTCAATACAACAATCAACTACAATCATCCCCAGGCCTGCCGGCAAAGATGAGTTTTTAAATTTTTCCGGGAGAGTCGGAGAAACGCGGACTTCAGGAGGCAGTTGGTTCCAGATTTAGTCAAATCGGTAGCTCTCCGGAGAAGCACACATACCATCCCATAAAGCAGAATATTATGAAGTGAAAAGATTGCTCAGAAAATTTACCCGAGGTGCTTTTAAACAAGATTAAGATAAGGGTCCTTAAGGTGCCTGTCGCCAATCTGTCTGCTTTTAAATACACCCTGCCTGGTGTCTCTTCACCTTGGCCTGAGTCATTCAATATGTCTGCTATCCCAAGTCAAGAGGTGAGAGGGGGGGAAGTCTTAATTGTTTTACATCACAGCGATGCTGCGATGGGAACTTTGCACGGGATCGATAGACCCCGAAATATTATTCATTTTTTTTTATTATTGGGGAAATTTTGACCATTCTCAGTGTTGACTCTTCCTTGAACATTGATTTGGCCAAGGGCCAGAGCACTAAGTATATGACGGTAAGCACTTCTTATAAAAATAATTATGTGCAAGGGAGATGGTGAGCGGCCATTTCCGCGGCCATTTGGGGCCCTGGGAAAGCAGGCCCACAAAACCATGGGAATTAACCCCCTCAGTTATTTTAAATTAAGTTTGAAATTGGAGAAAGGAAAGTTTTACAAAGCACTCTGAGGCAACTGGTGAACTTTCTTTCTTGGTTCTTTTGGAAAGGAGCCCAGCCGCTTACAGGTGGTCCTCAAGTTACAACAGTTCATTTAGTGACCGTTCAAAGTTACATCACTGAAAAAAGTGACTTATGACCCTTTTTCACACTTATGGCTGTTGAATTGCTGGACACATTGATGAATAGAATAGAACAGAACAGAACAGAATAGAATAGAATAATATTAGAACACAACACAACAGAATAGAATAGAATCTTAATTGAAATAATAGAATAGAATCTTAATTGAAATAAAAATAGACTAGAATAGAATCTTAATTGAAATAGTAGAATAGAACCTTAATTGAAATAAATAGAATAGAATAGAATAGAATAATATTAGAACAGAACAGAATAGAATAGAATAGAATAGGATCTTAATTGAACTAAAAACAGAATAGAATAGAATCTTAACTGAAATAATAATAGAATAGAATCTTAATTGAAATAATAGAATAGAACCTTAACTGAAATAATTAGAATAGAGTAGAATAGAATAGAATAACTTTATTGTCACTTTAAATGTACACTAATCAGCATACATTAAAATAAAATTTCATTGCAATCAGCTCTCAAAGGGTAACCACCTCCACTATACACTACATCACATGACAAAAGATTATGCACATAACCACATACACACACATATATAACACAGAGAAACAACACAGTCTAATGGGACACTAAATCTCATTTTTAGATTTTTCTGCTCCTTATTTGGAAAAATTTAAAAAAAATCCCCCCCTAAATTTCCTCATTGACTTTCATTTATGTTGGAGGAACACACTCATAACCTTAAGGGTATCCGAAATAACGTGGGAAATTGTCAAATATGTCTCATATTAGATCTTGAGCAGGAATGTTTCAAGTTGCGGGAAGAAGGGAGAGTGATCTGAATTAAGTTCAATAAATTCCCCCCCTTCTCCCCCCGCGTCCCCCCCCCCCCAAGATAAAGAAGGCAGCCTGTTGAGTTCCCCTGCTTTAAAAGCATGAGCCTTTGAGCGCTGGCTGTTAAAAGTGAGTCAATGGCAACATCACAAACTTTAAACAAAGGCCAAAGAAAGCATTTCCCCGAGTGCTGGGCTTGTAAGGGGACCATTAATGAGGGCAGAGAGGCTTGAATGCAATTTGCGCGTTCTCAAGTTTCAAACAGAGAGATTGGGGCCGCACATGATTCATGCGCAAGACATCTGGAACTATGTAAAAGCCACAGACATTGAGCAAGTGCAGTGCTTCCCCCCTACTAGGTCTGACGCGAAGGACTGATTTCCTCCCTGGAGGAGATGCCTTCTTTTTTTTAAAAAAAAAGAAGTTGGAAACAATAAAACGACAATATCCAGATAAAGAGGGGAATGTTTTGTTTTGTTTTTTTGCGGTGTGCACATGTGTGTGAGAGACTGCGTGGGCTGGGAAGAAGGGGACGGCATGTGCAACGAGAGTTTTTGGGATTTCGCGTGAATTGTCCTTAACTTTGGACTCGCGCTCAAGTGTGCAGATAGTCTTCGACTTACAACCGTTTTGTTTAATGGCCGTTCCAAGTTATACAACAGCAGCACCGGGGAAAAAGCAATTTATGACCTTTTTTTTTACACTTACGGCCGTTGCAGCGTCCCCATGGTCACGTGATCAGAATTCGGCCGCCTGGGAACTGGCATGTGCAAGTAAGTCCTCAACTTACAACGGTTCATTTAGTGACCGGTCGAAGTTACGACGACACTGGAAGAAATGACTTAGGGCTGGTTTTCATACTTTTTTTTTTATTATTATAAACATGTTGCAATTCCTTTATTGTTTTCATCAAGCAAGAACAAAATACTATAGTTTCAGAAGACAGCAGCAAAGTTATTCTGAATTTATTTGGGTCGCTTTCAGAATGAGAAAGGATGTAGGAGAAACCCTCAATAGGAGGATAATTGAATATTATTTGTGATTTGAACTATTTCTGATGTGCTGTAAAACTGAAATGGAAGGAAAAAAATGGAGCGGGTTAAACGTTACAGCTGGGCAAAATGTGCCTCCTGTTCAGCTACTGAAAATTCCATGGATTTCAGCAGAAAAATACAATTAACTAGGAAAACCTGCTGTGAAATTTGTTGGCGCTAATTTCTAGGAAGGTACAACATCAAACTTGGGAACAGGTATTGTTGAATGTTTACGTAACAATGAATCCACATCTTTTCTCAGCTTACCCACAGATATTCATTTTCAAGCTTCAAAATAAGTCATTAAAAGAAAAAAAAAGTTAGCATGTACACAAGCGGGGTCCAACCTTGGCAACCTCAAGACTGGTGGACTTCAACTCCCAGAACTCCCCAGCGACCAGCCATGTTGGCTAGGGAATTCTGGGAATCGAAGTCCACAAGTCCCAAAGTTGCCAGACACCCCAATGTAAACAATCCAGTCTGCGTCCAAACCAAAATTAACCTCAGCCAGGTGTCTCTGGCATCCAAAGAATTCTTCTGGCCCACCGTCACCACACTTGGCATCGGTGGATGAGTTCCTTCAGCGTCCGGATGCCTTCAATGCTTCTGTCCTTCAGAGCCATCGCCAGTAGAACGCCCTTGTTGCCAGCTTCCTGAGACACCGAGGTCACCAGGTGCTTGGCGGAGATGTGGACAAGAGGCTCATCTTTGCCGAGGAGAACTTTGGTGGTCCACAAAGGTCTGCTGACCCCTTCAGCTACCGCATCAGGCTCCACTGAGACCAGAGTCCCCATCTTTCCATACTGGGTCACCACCACCAGGATCGTGGCTCCAAAGGCAGTGCACACCACCTCCGTTGGGATGCCCCCCACCACCTCCCTGGTCTGCTTGGAGACTTTGACGGGCTGGGCTGCCATAGCGGGAATCGGTCCTTGCCTCTCCAAGCGATCGTTCCATCCCTCTGGTTTTCATACTTAACGACCAATACAGAATCCCCAGGGTCAGGTCATCAGAATTCTGAAGCTTGGCAACTGACTCATATTTATGACGGTTGAAGTGTCCCGGAGTAATGTGATTTTCCCCTTTGCAATCTTCTGATGACCAAAGTCCATGAGGAAGCCAGAATCACTTAACAACCGTGTTACTAACTTAATGAGTGCTGTGATTCACTTAACAATCGTGGCAAGCAAGGTCATAAAATGGGGTGAAATTCACAACTGACTTGCTTAGCAAGGGAAATTTTGGGCTGAATTGCGATCGTAAGTGAAGGACTCCTTGTACTGTCTTATCCAAAACTTGATGTATTCATGATATTTATCTAGTTATCATATAGGTTCTCCTGCTTGAGCAGGGGCTGGACTCTACTCTACTCTACTCCACTCCACTCCATTCCATATCTTCTATTCTATTCTATTCCATTCTATTCTATTCCATTCCATTCCATTCTATTTTATCTTCTCCCTTATTCTATTCTATTCTATTCTATTCTATTCTTCTATTCCATTCCATTCCATTCCATATCTTCTATTCTATTCTAGTCTATTCTATTTATTTCATTCTACTCTACTCTACTCTACTCTACTCTACTCTACTCTACTCTACTCTACTCTACTCTACTCTACTCTACTCTACTCTACTCTACTCTAATGTCTAGTTTAATGAAGAGAAGGACTAGGGGGGACAGGATAGCAGTGTTCCAATATCTCAGGGGCTGCCCCAAAGAAGAGGGAGTCAAGCTATTCTCCAAAGTGCCTGAAGGCAGGACAAGAAGCAACGGATGGAAACTCATCAAGGAGAGAAGCAACCTAGAACTAAGGAGAAACTTCCTGACAGTGAGAACAATTAACCAGTGGAACGACTTGCCTCCAGAAGTGGTGAATGCTCCAACACTGGAAGTCTTTAAGAAGAGACTGGACAGCCATTTATCCAAAATGATAAAGGGTTTCCTGCCTGAGCAGGGGGTTGGACTAGATGACCTCCAAGATCCCTTCCAACATTATTATTGTTATTGTTATTATTCTATTCTATTCATTCCATTATTCTGTTCCTATTCTATTCTATTTTTATGAAGCTGTCCATCTCACAAAAGGTAATTCACAATAAAGAGCTATAAAACTAACAATATCGAAAACAATTAAGCCATTAGTCTATAACCGAAAGGCAAGGAGAGAATGTCTTATGTTACAGACAATGAAGCCATTTCATCAGCTCAACATTCCCTTGAGACTTTCAGGCCTGTTGACCCATTAAAGTTTTGAGAGACTTACGGAAAGTTTACAGGGATGGAGCCAACCTCAGAATAACAGTGTTGGGAGGGACCTTGGGAGTCTTCTAGTCCTACCCCCTGCTCCGGCAGAAGACCCTACACCATTTCAGACAAACGGTTGTCCAATCTCTTCTGAAAAACCTCCAGTGATGGAGCACCCACAACGTCTGGAGGCAAACCGTTCCACTGATCAATTGTTCTCACTGTCAGGAAATTTCTCCTTAGTTCTAGGTTGGCCCTGTCCCTGATTGTTTTTGGTATTGCTAGTTTATAGCTCTTTATTGTGAATTGCCTCATCTCGGTGGGGGTGACTGATGCCAGTTTACAACTTTTAGAATTCCCCTTCAGGGCGATCCACTCTTCTGTAGAGGTTGTGTAAGTCTGTTCTGCTCTTTGGTTCTGAGATGGCTTCAGTGATTTGGATTTGCTCTTCCTGCTTATTAGTTTCCATCTGTTGCTTCTTGTCCTGCCTTCAGATGCTTTGGAGAATAGCTTGGCTCCCTCTTCTTTGGGGCAGCCCCTGAGATATTGGAAGACTTAATATCATGTCCCCCCTCGTCCTTCTCTTCATTAGACTAGACATACCCAATTCCAGCAACCCGTCCCTTGTATGTTGCAGCCTCCAGTCCCCTAATCATCCTTGTTGCTCTTCTCTGCACTCTTTCTAGAGTCTCAGAATGTTTGTATGATTTATAGATTGTCCCAAATGACTCTGGATGTCTTCTCTTTAAAAAACAAAACAGAAATACAGATCTTTTGGGTCCAGAAAATCAAACATCTATAGCAAAAAGAACATTGTAGACTAGAGCAAAGGCTGTTAGACTGGACTTAGGGTTGAACAATGACTTTTGGCAATATCTGTGATTATATAAGTCTTTTTTTAAAAAAAAATAGTAGATTTTTATCCTGTTTTTATTATTTTATAAGTTGCTCAAGGTGATGAACATACACAATACTCCTTCCTTCTTCTATTTTCCCTAGACCAAAAGTCCTGTGAGGTGGGTTGGGCTGAGGATGAGCGACTGGCCTAAAGTTGCTCAGCCAGCTTTCCTGACTAAGCTGGGACTAGAACTCAGGGTCTCCCGATGATTGGCCCAAGGAAATCCAGCTGGTTTTCATGCTAAGATGGGACTAGAATTCCCCGTCTCCTGGCGATTGGCCCAAAGTCACTCAGCCAGCTTTCATGTCTAAGGCGGGTCTAGAACTCTCAGTCTCCTGTTGATTGGCCCAAAGTCACCCAACTGGCTTTCAAGCCTATGACGGGTCTAGAACTCTCAGTCTCCTGGTGATTGGCCCAAAGTCACCCAACTGGCTTTCAAGCCTATGACGGGTCTAAAAGTCTCCTGGTGATTGGCCCAAAGTCACTCAGCCAGCTTTCATGTCTAAGGCGGGTCTAGAACTCACTATCTCCTGTTGATTGGTCCAAAGTCACCCAACTGGCTTTCATGCTAAGATGGGACTAGAATTCCCCATCTCCTGATGATTGGCTCAGCCAGCTTTCATGCCTAAGGCAGGACTAGAACTCACCGCCTCCTTGTTTCTAACCTAGTGCCTTAACTACTAAACCACTATAACTACTAATTTAATTTAATTAATTTAATTTATTTTTTTCCCCCATCTTATTTGTATAACTTCATCCCTTGCATGAATGCTTGCAACTTCCAATTCCCCGCTCCCCTCAAAACAATCTTTGGTGGCCGGAACGAGCGGACAGTTCCTACACAACATGAGATCAATTCCTGCCCTCGTTGTAAATGGTTTTCATCCCTATCTTATTGCCAAGAAAAGCTGCGAGACAAGAATCAGAAGGCATGGCTGAAATGCTATTAAGTAGAGAGCCAGAAGAAAATAATGACTCTTAAATTTTTAAAGTTGATACCTTAAAAGTGTATTTGGGCTTGGCATCCTGTTTTTTTTTGATCGGTTGAGATGGGTTTCCTTGGTGGGTTGGTTTCTCCTAATGATTAATGTGGGCAGATACAGATCAACCCGTTTTGTATTTTCGGTAACGTTTCTGAGGTGTGACTGTAAACCTTGGATGGAGGGGTCACTTCTAAGCTGAGCTGTTTCCCATCAACCCTGGTTCTTGAAAAGTATGAACGTTGATGGAATAAGAAAGAAGGACCCACCGTGGAGGGCAACGTGTGCTTCGTTGGAGAACCCGCCAAGAGTTAATCCCTCACTTAGAATATTTGATTCTATTTCATTCTTTCTCTCCCCACCAGTCCTTCAGATTGATTTATGAGCAGGGAGTTTAATTCTTGTTTACTCTCTCCTTGTAGACCATCCCTTAAATATGGTTTTAATGGAGAGAAGATAATGCAGGAATGGGATGAATGCATCTATATATGCAACCTATGTGGAAAATGCTTTAGTTTAGAAATGATGTGTTCGGATGCAAGAATCCTGTGATTCCTTTTTTTTTTTTTAAATGTCTTTTTGGGGAATATTGGGGTGGGAATGGAAAAACATTGGGAGCAAACTGTTCAGAAAGAAAGAGAAGGGAGGGAGGGGGAGAGAGGAAGAAAGGAAGGAAGGAAGAAAAAGATGGTAAGACAAGGAGAAGGAAGGAAGGGAGGGAGATGGTGAAGCAAGGAGATGGAAAGAGAAAGAAAGAAAGAAAGAAAGAAAGAAAGAAAGAAAGAAAGAAAGAAAGAAAGAAAGAAAGAAAGAAAGAAAGATGTCCAGGCAAGGAGAAGGAGAGATGGAAGAAGGAAGGAAAGAAAGATGGAAAGGAAGGAAGAGAGAGAAAGAAAAGGAGAGGATGGAAGAAAAAGAAAGAAAGAAAACCACAAATATCTGGCTTTGGGACATTTCAGAGGAGCTAAAGGGAAGAATGGTAGTGGGAGACTTTCCCATCTTTAATTTTAAAAGTAATTATTAAGAGAATTTTACTACTGAAATGTTACCAGTTTTAGATTGAATTTTGGCAAGTGTCATCAAGAGGCTATAGGAACTTGTCGGGAAACAATAGAATGTCTATGTTTATGGAATTCATAAGGCCGCCCAACTCACATTTAATTGCTTTGGATAGCATTACCTCAGTTTTTATTTAAAGTAATGGTTGAACAAAAAGAACGTTAAACCCAGTCAACCAACTACAGTTGTACAGAGGCACAGCTTCCTCTGCTGATCAGCTTTTTCTCAGAATGGAAACAGTATGTCCTCCTCAACCATGCAGTCATCTGATGTTCAATTTAAAAATATTCTGGCAGTTGTTAACTGTAGTCCTTTCTCAGGATAAAAAGATAGAAAGGATCTCCTAACTTGTTAATACCAGAGGGATTTCACCAGTGGTGGGATTCAAATGCCTGAATAACCGGTTCTCTGTGTGAATGCCACTTCCAGAAGTCCCTTCTGGGCCTGGGCCTCCGAGGCCCAGAACGGACTTGTGGAAGTGGCGTCCGCGCACTTCCAGTGGGCCGTTCTGGGCCTGGGAGACCTCCCCCAGGCCTCCGAGGCCCAGAACGGGCTTCCGGAAGTGGCGTCCACGCAATTCCAGTGGGCCGTTCTGGGCCTGGCAGACCTCCCCCAGGCCTCCAAGGCCCAGAACGGACTTGTGGAAGTGGCGTCCACACACTTCCAGTGGGCCGTTCTAGGCCTGGGAGACCTCCCCCAGGCCTCTGAGGCCCAGAACGGACTTCTGGAAGTGGCGTCCACACCCTTCCAGTGGGCCGTTCTGGGCCTGGGAGACCTCCCCCACGCCTCCGAGGCCCAGAACGGACTTGTGGAAGTGGCGTCCACACACTTCCAGTGGGCCGTTCTAGGCCTGGGAGACCTCCCCCAGGCCTCCGAGGCTCAGAACGGACTTGTGGAAGTGGCGTCCACACACTTCCAGTGGGCCGTTCTAGGCCTGGGAGACCTCCCCCAGGCCTCCGAGGCCCAGAACGGACTTGTGGAAGTGGCGTCCACACACTTCCAGTGGGCCATTCTGGGCCTGGGAGACCTCCCCCACGCCTCCGAGGCCCAGAACAGACTTCCGGAAGTGGCGTCCACACAATTCTGGCGGTCTGTTCTGGGCCTCGCGAAAAAGGGCTAAGGCTGGCTGACTTTCAGCCAATCACCAAGAGACAGTGAATTCTAGTCTCACCTTAACCATGAAAACTGGCTGGGTGATTTTGGACTAATCACTCACTCTCAGGCCAATCCACCTCACAGGATTGTTCTGGGGAAAATATCGTAGGAGGAGGGAGGTGCCTCGGATATTTTCACCCCCTTTAGTTATTTGCAAAAATAATACCGAGATATAAATAAATTAAAATTAAAAAAAATGTTTCTTCCTCTTCCCCTCTTCCTCCTACATAATGACCATTGTTGTTCCTTTGGCATTTTCCAAGATGAAATTTGTCACTTTCTTTTAAGATAGCATCCAAACCACAAACCCCTTTTCGTGGCATCGTTTCAGAGAGTTGGGCTCTGAATGGGATGGTCAGTTGTGGGCTTGATTAAGTCTTGCAAAGCCAACAGTCAGTTTAGACATAGGCCAATGTCTAGTTTAATGATGAGAAGGACCAGGAGTGACATGATAGCAGTCTTCCAATATGTGGGGGGCTGCCCCAAAGAACTGAGGAGAAACTTCCTGACAGTTAGAACAATTAACCAATGGAACAACCTGCCTCCAGAAGCTATGAATGCTCCAACACTGAAAGATTTTAAGAAGAGACTGGACAGCCATTTCTCTGAAATAGTATAGGGCAGTGATGGCGAATCTTTTAGAACAGCGGTTCTCAACCTTTTTCAGGCCGTGACCCCGACCTGCACCGCGCATGCGCGGCGCGACGGCCCGCATCGCACATGCGTGGCGCGTGCAATGGCCCGCATCATGCATGCGCGGTTCTGCCCCCTGCGCCGGCCGAGGGGAAAAGGGGGAAAAAATGGCGGACTGCGGTGTTTGGCGACCCCCGTGAAATGGTCGTTTGACTCCAAATGGGGTCGCAACCCACAGGTTGAGAACCGCTGTTTTAGAGACTGCCAAAAAACCACCCGCAGGACCACCCACCGCCTCCATGGCTTGCTGCAGCAGATCGCCCACGCGCCCCAGCAGCGCCATGGCGGCCACGCCCTGCAGCATCATCTGCATGCAACTGGGCGCGAGGGCGGAGTCTTGTCCCCGCTGCCCGGCTGCATTATCCTTGGCTGTGCTGCTCCACGCAGGCCGCTCCTGGGTGCAACTCTCCTCCGGGGGTGCTGCTGGTGAGGGGGCTGCATGGGGAGGTGGGACTGAGGCGATGGTGCGCATGCCCACAGAGAGGGCTCTGAGTGCCCCCATTTGGCACACGTGCCATAGGTTCGCCATCACTGGTATAGGGTCTCCTGGTTGAGCAAGGGGTTGGACTAGAAGAGATATCCCCTTTCCGGGTTGGCGGCCTGGAGGAGGAGGAGGAGGAGGGTTTTGTGGGAGGAGCAAGCAAGTGCGGGTGTGCACGCATGAGCACCCATTGCTTGTGCGGGTGAGGCCCCGAGCGCTTGCATGTGGCAGCGAGCGCCTGCGACGCTCGCACGTGTGAGGCTCCAGGAGCTTGGACAAGTGGGACCATGAGCCTTTTTGATGCTCACACGAGTGGGGCTGTGAGCACCCACGACACTTGCACGAGTGGGGCCCTGGGTGTCTGCAGCAGTTGCATGAGTGGGGCTGCGCATACACGTGCGCACCAGCCAGCCACTCACACCGTCCAGTTGCCATGGCCCACAGGTTGGGGACCCCTGGACTAGAACCTTCAAGATCCTTTCCATCTCTGTTATTCTGTCCTTCTGTCAAGAAGTATTATGGCAATGGTGGCTAGAAGTTCCAGAGACCAAATTTACTGCATCTTTAGCCAAAGATGTGTTCAGCAGCTTACCCACAAGGGTCTCGAGCAGGGCTTTTCAACCAGTGGTACGGGTACCATCTGTGGTACATTGGCACCTGGCAGGTGGTACGCGACCATCCTAGAAAAGTGGTAGTGGGGGAGGGGAATGAACTGAACCGGTGGCAGCACCGCACAAGCCTGAGCGAGAGATGGCTGGAGCTGCAGGGGTGTCAGGGGTCAGCGGAAGTGCCAGGATCAGTGCCAGGCTCCAACTGGAGCTCAGCGCTGATCCTGGCACTTCCACTGAGCCCAGAAGAAGCGCCGATCAGCTGGAATGTTGCAGCATCTCCAGAGTCTTGTGATTTACATTCAGATGCTTGGCAACGGATTCATATTTCTGACGGTCACGGTGTCCCAGGGCCATGTGAAGTGACCAAAACCTGCTGCAACCACCCAACAGATGGGGGGGAAATAAAAACCAAACACCCCCCACCCCACCCCCGCTGCCAATCCTCAACAGAAATGCTCACAACAATGAAAACCTTGGACTGGAGGAAGAGCGCTGCCAGGTGGGCAGACAGGTGTCTTTCTCGGCTGTGGCTTCAAGGGCACTTTTTTCAGTGCCATTGTAACTTCGAATAGTCACTAAGCAAACTGTTGTAAGTCGAGGACTACCTGTACTTTATCACTTTTTTTTTTTTTTGGTCATCAAGTTTTTGACACCTTGCTAGGCGACGGGTGTTACTCAGATATTGCCATATCCTAAAAGTGATACAATGGGTGAAAAGGTTGAAAAGCCCCGGTCTAGAGTGACCGCTGGCACTTGGCTTTTTACATGCGGAAGGATATTTTCCAGCGGTGACTTCACATCGCATAAATCTGCAGGCCTAGTGACAGTCGATGACAGATTATTGGACACGACATCTAAAAACATTACATGCTGAACTGGCAGATGGGACTTTTTCCCACCCAATTTCCCACCCGGGATGGCAGCTCCGTTTAATAATGAATCGCGCTGTTAGTTCAACTATCTCATACGCATAGCAACAGGAAAACGAATGAAGAATTTGCAGTTGCCCCATTTCCTTTTCTTTTGAGCCCTAGTAATTTTCCCTTCCATTATTTCATTTGGTGTACAGATTTGCCGCACAAATTAAGCAAGAACTGTGAAATATCTGCTGCCCTCCATCACAAACATTGTTGTTTATTTTATTTTATTTTACTTTTTTCTTCTCTTCTGGAGCATTTTGTAACAATTGCAAAATGTGACAATGAAGGGGGGGGAAATAAAAGAGATGTAGAAGAAAACAACTCGTTAGTAGAGCTTTATACACAACTTCCTGTGTGCTTTGACCTTAGCGGTGTTTTGTACTGTTGAATGTGATGTTTCTTTCTCCTCTTGGCACTTCTTTAAGGATCAGTGATGGATTTGGCTGAGATACAGGTAGTCCTCGACTTACAACTTTAGTGACCGTTCAGAATCACAGTGAAAAAAGAGACTTAGGGCCATTTTTCACACTTAACGACCGTGGCAGCATCCCTGTGGTCGCCTGAACAAAATTTGGATGCTTGGCAACTGGCTCGTATTTACGACGGTTGCAAAGTCCTGGGGTCACGTGATCACCATTTATGGCTTCCAACAAGGAAAATCAGTGGGGGGAAGCCAAATCCCTTAATGACTGCATGATTCACTTAAGAACTGCAGTGATTCGCTTAACAACCATACAGTCGTAAAATCAAGCGTGACTTATTAACAACCTCCTTGCTTAGCACTGGAAATTCAGGTCATAGTTTGGGGCCCAGGTTTGATCGTAAATCGAGGACTAACTGTATCAAGAAATTTTGGAGCCTCTGTTGAGTTAGTACAATCTTCAGAAGCTATGTCCAAAGTCCTACCTTGGATCTTCAGCCAACGCAACATACGTGCACACTTCAAGTTCACGAATACACTTAGGGAGAAGCTTGTTCACCCGAAGGATGAAACACCCAGACACAAACTGAGCAACGTGGTATATGAAGTACGATGCAGTGAGCCATGTCTAGATCTGTACATTGGGGAAACAAAACAACTGCTTCACAAACGTGTGGCACAGCATAGGAGGACAAACCCATCAGGGCAAGATTCAGGAGTTCATCTGCATTTAAAAGACGAAGGCCGCTCTTTCGAAGACAGCAAACTCCACATTTTGGACAGAGAGGACCGCTGGATTGAAACAGGAGTCAAAGAGGCCATCTGTGTCAAAACTGAACAGCCCTCCCTCAACAGAGGGGGAGGGACACAACATCATCTATCTCCAGTCGACAATACGGTCCTTTCAACCGTTCCATGAAGGCTCCACGCCCATTTGCACCACTCAAGTGACCCTGAGGACACAGGTAAACCTTCAAGTGGCCTCAACGACTCTAAACGGAATGCAAATGACCAGCTCTCTGCAAGGAGTATAAATCCTTCCATCCTCCACCGGCCAGTCAGAGCTGGAGAAGCTCCTTGCATGAGAAGTGAAACGTTTTCAAAGGGGAAAAAAAGCAAACAAGGAAGTCCAGATGCCATGTGGGAAAGTGCCTTTGGGATCCTACCTTTGAGCTTTATCAGCATTCATGAAAAAAAAAAAGATGTCGATTAAAGGAGCCAAAACTAGAATTATTGTTTGACTTGGAATACTGCATCCAGTTTTGGTCACCACGATGTAAAAAAGATGTTGAGACTCTACCATTTCAGACAAACGGTTGTCCAGTCTCTTCTTCAAAACCTCCAGTGTTGGAGCATTCACCGCTTCTGGAGGCAGGTTGTTCCACTGGTTAATTGTTCTCACTGTCAGGAAATTTCTCCTTAATTCTAGGTTGCTTCTCTCCTTGATGAGTTTCCATCCGTTGCTTCTTGTCCTGCCTTCAGGCGCTTTGGAGAATAGCTTGACTCCCTCCTCTTTGGGGCAGCCCCTGAGATACTGGAACACTGCTACCATGTCCCCCCCTCGTCCTTCTCTTCGTTTAACTAGACATCCCCAGTTCCAGCAACCATTCCTTATATACTTTAGCCTCCAGTCCCCTGATCACCTTTGTTGCTCTTCTCTGCACTCTTTCTAGAGTCTCAACATCTTTTTTACATCGTGGTGACCAAAACTGGATGCAGTATTCCAAGTGTGGCCTTAATGTCATTCTTAAATGTTGGAATGGTTTCCAGCGTGGGATAAGTCGATTATGCGTGAGGTAGATTTAATTCCATTTTTTTAAAAAAAAAATCGCCTTTTTCCACCTCAATGTTGGCAGGTTGAGCATATTAGCTGTGGAACCTTTGGTGTGCAAAAACATTTCATTTTTCATTACCGATGTCGCTGTTCACGTTTTCCATTATTTAAAGGCTTTATTGAAAAATTCATGCCCTGTTGGTACCCTGAGACATCCCGCAGCTCGCTGTGTTGATTTACGGCGCATGGAACACACAATGTTGTGCCTTGGTCTCCTGCTGGGAACTGGCACTTCATCGTGGTCCTTGAAGAAAAACCGTTCCCGTGAAATCCCTCGCGTTTCCTTCCAAGTTGAGTCATGCATGCTCTGATCTTCAGAACCGACGATGAACCGACGATGAATTATTCATAATCGATGGTGCAAGTGTGGGCACGATGCTGATCATCATCTTGCTTGTAATATGCGGTTTATCGCCCTGTTCCCGGACCTGGTTTAATTATAGAATGCAAATGGGGCATGTGATGTTTTAAAAAAGAAAAAGGTATAAGAGTTGGGGTTTTTTTTCATAGAAGAGAATATTTGTAGCTCAAGATTGAACTGTGGGGTCCTCAGTGCTTTCTGAGCATGGTGGCTTTCTGGCAGACGTTTCATGACCAAACCAGGTAATATGATCAGTGCTAGAAAAGGGTGGGGTGTGAGGAGGAGGAGGAGGAGGAGGAGAATTGTGGAGTTCTTGGTGCTCTCTGAGTTTGGTTGCTTTCTTGCAGGTGTTTCATTACCTAACTAGGTAACATCATTAGTGCTAGAAGGAAATGGGCTAGGACAAGGGCAGGCAACCTTGGCTCTCTTATGACTCGTGGATTTCAACTCCCAGAATTCCTGAGCGAGCCTGGCTCAGCATGGAAACCTCTCCATTTCTCCTCAGCATGGCAACCTTTCCATTTCTCCTCAGCATGGCTGGCTCAGGAATTCTGGGAGTTGAAGTCCACGAGTCATAAAAGAGCCAAGGTTGCCTACTACTGATCTAGGCCAGGAGGAGGGAACCTTGGCTCTTTTATGACTCGTGGACTTCAATTCCCAGAATTCCTGAGCCAGCATACCTCAGCATGGAAACCTCTCCATTTCCCCTCAGCATGGCTGGCTCAGGAATTCTGGGAGGTGAAGTCCACGAGTCATAAAAGGGCCAAGGTGGCCTACCCCTGGGCTAGGAGGAGGAAGAGGGGGGGAGGAGGACGACAACAATTGCGGGATCCTTGTTGCTGTCTGAGCTTGGTAGTCTCCTTGCAGATGTTTTACTACCCAACTTGGTAACATCATCAGGGTATGCCACCTATCTCGCCAAAGGTGACTCTAGGCGGCTTAACAGACAATGATTAAAATGCCTTGTGAGACATTAAAGCAGTAAGTAAAGATCTTAAATTTACAATGCAGTTGAAATAAAACTAAACAGAATAGAAAGGGAGGGAGGGAGCAAATTACACCCAGAGAGGAGGTGGTGTGTTATCTATAGGCAGTCCTTGACCTACAACAATTCATTTAGTGCCCATTCAGAGTAATAGCAGCACTGAAAAAAGTGACTTTATGACCATTTTTCACACTTACCATCATTTCAGCCTCCCCTTCAGCAGTTTCCAAGCATCTGAATTTTGATCATGAGCTGATTTATCACCAGCTTACAGGTAGTCCTTGACTTACGGCCACAACTGAGCCCAGAATTTATGTTGCTAAGTGAAAAATGTGTTGTGAGTTTTGCTCCCTTTTATGCATCCAGTTTTGGTCACCACAATGTAAAAACTTGATGTACTCATGATATTTATCTAGTTATCATATAGGTTCTCCTACTTGAGCAAGGGCTGGACTAGAAGACCTCCAGGGTCCCTTCCAGCTCCTATTCTATTCTGTTAATATTATTCTATTCTATTCTGTTAATATTATTCTATTCTATTTTATTCTATTCTATTCTATGTCTAGTTTAATGAAGAGAAGGATGAGGGGGGACATGATAGTAGTGTTCCAATATCTCAGGGGCTGCCCCAAAGAAGAGGGAGGATGAGAAGCAATGGATGGAAACTGATCAAGGAGAGAAGCAACCTAGAACTAAGGAGAAACTTCCTGACAGTTAGAACAATTAACCAGTGGAACCACCTGCCTCCAGAAGCGGTGAATGCTCCAACAGTGGAAGTTTTTAAGAAGAGACTGGACAGCCATTTGTCCAAAATGGTATAGGGTTTCCTGCCTGAGCATGGGGTTGGACTAGATGACCTCCAAGGTCCCTTCCAACTTTATTATTATTATAAAATAATAATAATAATAATTATTATTATTATGACTTTTTTGCCGTATTTGTTAAGTGAACCACTGCAGTTGTTAAGTTAGTGAGCAAGCGGCCGCAGAAGAACTGGGGCAGTGGCGTGATAGGTGTGGGGGCATAGGCCTGGCTGTGGTGGTCCTAAAGTAAGCAGATAAGACACACACACACACCCCCGAAAATAAGACTTGGTGTGCCTCTTTTGGAGGCAAAAAGAAAACATAAGAACCGGATCTTATTTTCGGGGAAACACAGTAAGAGCCAAGGGCTTGGCAGCCCAAGGAAACAACTGCCAATCATCAGTGTCGTGGAAAAAAAACCAATGAAAAAGACAAGAGACAGCAACACAAAACAATAATTCTTACTTTAATATTCAGAGGTTTATTTTGCTAATAATTTGGAACATAACAAACATAATAACACAACACCACGTACCTTAGTAACCCATTGCAATGAGGTCCAGTGACATAGCAGGTCCAGCAGGGACAGCTATAGGCCAGTGGCAAATCAATCGGGTCCAGCCCTAACTTTTTATGCTTTCTCATCCTATGATGGTCAGCAACCTTACACTTTCTGCTGAACATAACTTTCTACATACTCATGTACATTGGAACCCGCCTCCATCAGCTGCTTTCAGTCCCCTATTTCTGACTGTTCCAGTCCTTACGTTCTGAATATATTTAAAAACAAGCAAGCTTAACAAAATCGTATTAAGTAAAGTGCAAACTGCAAAATTAAGCCTAGCCCAGACTTTGGTTCAATACTTTTCCCGTGAGGCCTGATTTAGTTCACCTGGACCTAAACCTGGCATAGAAAAACAATAGCCAATATTTTTGTCTTCCACACCGGCCATCAACACACCAATCAACCAATAGGAAGGCACCACATAAATACGAAGCATAGAAGAGCCCAGAGGTCCCCTGAGGATGGACCCCACCATGAACTCCAAAAGCTCAGAAGATTATATCTCTGGTCCCAGTGACCAACCCAGGTTGGATCTTGAATAGGTTTCTTCGCCTCAACTTTGCCTGGACATACATCCAAGATCACCTCAGATGGGGACTGCAGCCAAGAAATTAAAAGACGCTTGCTTCTGTGGAGGGAAGCTGTGGCAAATCTAGACAGCATACTAAGAAGGAGAGACATCACCCTGCCAACAAAAGCGCGTAGAGTCAAGGCCACGCTTTTCCCAGTTGCAATGTATGGTTGTGAAAGTTGGACCATAAGAAAGGCTGAGCGCCAAAGAATGGAGGCCTTTGAACTCTGGTGCTGGAGAAGACTCCTGTGAGTCCCCTGGACTGCAAGACGGTCAAACCGGTCAGTCCTGGAGGAGATCAACCTCAACTGCTCTTTAGAAGGCCAGATCCTGGAGTTGAAACTCAAGTCCTTTGGCCACCTAATGAGAAGGAAGGACTCACCGGAGAAGAGCCTGATGCTGGGAAAGATGGAGGGCAAGAGAAGAAGGGGACGACAGAGAATGAGGTGGCTGGATGGAGTTACTGAAGCAGCAGGCGTGAGTGTAAATGGACTCCAGAAGATGGTAGAGGACAGGAAGACCTGGAGGAATGTTGTCCAACTAACAACAACAACATCCAAAATTGAGTAAACCAAGAAATCAGCTAAGGGCTGATGCAGGGCTGTGGAAATGTTTGAAAATGATCGTTTTGGAGGTACAAAATCAATTTAGTGGTTCAATGCAATACCCCCTGCATTTCAAGGCCCTCTAGTAGATGGGTGGGCAACCTTTAACAGATGCCAGGTAGTAAGTGAAAATAAGATTGTACTGTGCTTATATAGAATAGAGCTGGAAGGGACCTTGGAGGTCTTCTAGTCCAGCCCCCCCCCCCCGCTTAAGCAGGAGAACCTACACCATCTCAGACAGGTGATTGTCTAGACTCTAGTCTTTTCTTAAAGATCTCCAGTGATGGGGCGCCCACAATTTCTGGTGGCCAGCTGTTCCACTGGTTGATTGTCCTCACTGTCAGGAAGTCTCTCCTTAATTCTAGGTTCTTCTCTCTTTGATCAGTTTCCAACCATTGTTTCTCGTCCTTCCCTCTGCTGCTTTGGTGAACAACCTTTTCAGAATTTGAATTTGTAACTAATAATGATAATAATAATAAAGTTGGAAGGGATCTTGGAGGTCATCTAGTCCAACCCCCCGCTCAGGCAGGAAACCCTATCCCATTTCAGACAAATGGCTGTCCAGTCTTTTCTTAAAAACTTCCAGTGTTGGAGCATTCACCGCTTCTGGAGGCCGGTTGTTCCACTGGTTAATTGTTCTCACCGTCAGGAAGTTTCTGCTTAGTTCCAGGTTGCTTCTCTCCTTGATGAGTTTCCATCCGTTGCTTCTTGTCCTGCCTTCAGGTGCTTTGGAGAATAGCTTGACTCCCTCTTCTTTGGGGCAGCCCCTCAGATACGGAAACACTGCTATCATGTCTCCTTTATTTCTCCTTTTCTCATGCTATGTTGCAACAAGTCATTTACATATTGATGGACCAATATGAGGGGGGGGGAAAGTCACACTGCCAAGAACTGCATTTGCTCACGATAAAATCAAGATCCCTTGTTTTTCTTCCTTTCTTGTGAATAAACAGCATATTGGCTCACGCAGGCTATTTAATCCTTCCAATGAAAAATGATTGTGGCATCTCAGCTCGTTTCCATGGAAGCCCTGATCGAAAAAGAGAAGCAAGCTGTCATTTTTGGAAACCCGCACTAAGGATCTCAAATTCTTCCATCCAAAACTTTTAATTTAGTTAGCCCAGTCAGGAAGTGGACTTAACACAGTGCTTTTTGCCCAGATGTGTGTCTGGTAAATGTGGGTTGGATCCAGCTTTTATCGTAAAAGAAATAGATATATTGATATATGTAGTCATTCTAACTATTGCCGTGGTGGTTAGAATGCAGTATTGCAGGCTGACTCTGCCCACTGCCAGGAGTTCGATCCTGACCAGCTCAAGGTCAACTCAGACTTCCATCTTCCGAGGTCGGTAAAATGAGGACCCAGATTGTTGGGGGGGGGCAAGGTGCTGACTCTGTAAACCGCTTAGAGAAGGCTGTGAAGCATTGTGGGGCAGTATATAAGTATAAATGCTATTGCTATGTCTATAAATTTATAAATATATTAAATCTATGGGATTTAAGTCCAATCCACTGCCTATGTAGAGCTTATCAGAAATTAGCAATCATGCTCCCACTTGTTTTATGTACTATGTATAAGAGCCAGTTTGGTCTAGTGGTTAAGACACCAGGCTACAAAGTGGGAGGCCGTGAATCCTAGTTCTGCCTTAGGCATGAAAGCCGGCTGGGTGACATTTAGCCAGTCACCAGGAGACGGTGAGTTCTAGTTTCGCCTTAGGTATGAAAGCCGGCTGGGTGACCTTTAGCCAGTCACCAGGAGACGGTGAGTTCTAGTTCCGCCTAAGGCATGAAAGCCGGCTGGGTGACCTTTGGACAGTCACCAGGAGACGGTGAGTTCTAGTTCCGCCTTAGGTATGAAAGCCGGATGGGTGACCTTTAGCCAGTCACCAGGAGACGGTGAGTTCTAGTTCCGCCTTAGGCATGAAAGCGGCTGGGTGACCTTTGGACAGTCACCAGGAGACGGTGAGTTCTAGTTCCGCCTAAGGCATGAAAGCCAACTGGGTGACCTTTGGACAGTCACCAGGAGACGGTGAATTCTAGTTCCGCTTAAGGCATGAAAGCCGGCTGGGTGACCTTTGGCCAGTCACCAGGAGACGGTGAGTTCTACTTCCGCCTTAGGTATGAAAGCCGGCTGGGTGACCTTTAGCCAGTCACCAGGAGACGGTGAGTTCTAGTTCCGCCTTAGGTATGAAAGCCGGCTAGGTGACCTTTGGCCAGTCTAGTTCCGCCAAAGGCGTGAAAACCGACTGGGTGATCTTGGATCAATCACTTTCTCTTAGCCCAGCCCACCGACAGGATTATTCTTGTGGGGAAAATAGGAGGATTTAGTTTGTCTGAGTTGGGGGTTCCTTGATTGGGATATTGTTTACTTCTTGACTGCTGGTCTACTGTTAATCTTGGTATTTAATCTCTGCGTATCCGAGTGCTGATTGCTGCTGTGAAGTTGTGATCTTTTTCTTTCCTTTTTAGCCTTTTCAATTGTCTGCTTTTAAGCGATGTGTAGATGTTGTTTATGTCCATGTGCCTGTCGGTGACCAATTTGTCGGAGTGCCAGGCATCCAGGAATTCTTAGATATTTTTAAATTTAGCTTGATCTAGGACGCTCAGTTTCCCAGCTGAAACTATGGTTGTGTCTGTCCATATGTTGTGAAATTAAAGCTTTCACCATGTCTTCTGACTGCTAGCTGGTGTTCATGGTTGCCCTCTGCTAAGTCTTCTGCCGGTTTTTCCTACATAGTGGCAGTCCTTACGGTGTGTGTTGTAGATCTGGGCTCCCCAAATCCCAGGTCACGAACCAGTCAGAAACCACGCACACACACCCCTCCGGTCCATAAAAAACCCGCTCACCATGTAACCGATCCTTGGCACTCAAAAGATTGGGGGCCACTGTGGTAGATAAATCCTGGTTTGTTTGTTTTTTTTCTCCTCTGGGTCTTTCAGTTTACTTAGAACGTTTTTTGAGGGCTTTAGTTGATTTGTGTGCTACACTGAATTATTACAGCGAACACAGGGATTATTAGAGGTAGTCCTCGACTTATGAACACAACTGAGCCGAAAATTTCTGTTTCTAAGGGAGAAAGTTGTTAAGTGAGCTTTGCCCCACTTTATGGTTTTTCTTGCAACAGTTGTTAATCGCTGTTAGTAAGACAATTGTTAAATGAATCTGGCTCCTCCACTGACTTTGTTTGTCAGAAGAGTACAGAGAAGAGCAACAAAGATGATTAGGGGACTGGAGGCTAAAGCATATAAGGAACGGTTGCTGGAATTGGGTATGTCTCGTTTAATGAAGAGAAGGACGAGGGGGGACAGGATAGCAGCGTTCCAGTATCTCAAGGGCTGCCCGAAAGAAGAGGGAGTCAAGCTATTCTCCAAAGCGCCTGAAGGCAGGACAAGAAGCAACGGATGGAAACTAATCAAGGAGAGAAGCAACCTGGAACTAAGTAAGAGCAATTAATCAGCGGAACAACCTGCTGTGAATGCTCCAACACTGGAAGTTTTTAAGAAGAGATTGGACAGCCATTTGTCTGAAATGGTATAGGGCAAGGTAGGCAACCTTGGCTCTTTTATGACTCGTGGACTTCAATTCCCAGAAACTCAGGAATTCTGGGAGTTGAAGTCCACGAGTCATAAAAGAGCCAAGGTTGCCTACCCCTGGTATAGGGTTTCCTGCCTGAGCAGGGGGTTGGACTAGATGACCTCCAAGGTCCCTTCCAACATCATCATCATCATTATTATTATTATTATTATTATTATTATTATTATTATTATTATTATTATTATTATTGGTGGCAAAAAGGTGATCACTTAACCTCAAGACACGGCAACGATTGTAAATATGAACATCTGAATTTTGATCACATGATCACAGGGACATAGGTCACTTTTTTCAGTGCCGCCGTAAGTTTGAATATTCACTAAATCAGTGGTTTTCAACCTTTTTAATGCCGCGACCCCCAACCGGTCGTACATCGAGGACTACCCAACCGGTTGTAAGTCGAGGACTACTCAACAGGTCGTAAGTCGAGGACTACCCAACCGGTCGTAAGTCGAGGACTACCCAACCGGTCGTAAGTCGAGGACTATTTCCCTGCCCGGGAGTGCCGCGCATGCGTGGTGCCGCCCCCTGCGCCGGCCGACAGCGGGCTCAGCAGGGCAGAGACAGCCTGGACAATTCCTATTGGCTTTTGAAAGCCAATAGAAGTAGACTCTATTCAAGAGAGTCTATTCTATTGGATTTCAAAAGCCAATCGAATAAGAGGGAGTAGCACAGCTAAGGAAAAGGGGGGAAAAATGGCGGATTGCGTTGTTTGGCGACCCCCGTGAAATGGTTGCTCGACCCCAAATGGGGTCGCGACCCACAGGTTGAGAACTGCTGCACTAAATGAATGGCTGTAAATGGGAGAACTGCCTGTATCCATTTTCTTCGCTTGCTCGGTTTATAATTCTCCCGTTTTCTTTCTGGATCTCCTGTGGAGATGTTAGATAAATTGAAGGACCGCTGGCTGCACACCAGCTTGTGGGAGAAGCTGGAGCTGATCAAACTTGTCCTTGAGGAACCCAAAGGAGGCAACAAATCTGATTTTGATGAGGTGCTTCAAATATACTCCGATGCCATCAAGTCTCAGAATGGCAGAGGTAAGTAAAATGCAGAAAGGGGGGGGGAACCCTAGCTGGAACCTAGGTTGACTGGAACAAGATTCCTCCATATTACAGATAGTCCTCACCTTACAACCACAATTGGAACCGTTGCTAAGCGAGAAGGTTGTAAAGTGAGTTGTGTTTGATTTTACAGCCTCTTTGCCAGGGTTGTTGTTGAGTGGCTCACCAGTGTCGTAAAGTAAATCACACGGTCGTTACGCTTCCCCCCATTTACTTTGCTTGTCAGAAGGCCAGTGGGAAAGTCGCAAAAGGGGATCACATGACCTTGGGACAGTGCAACCGTCATAAATACCCTATTTCCCCAAAAATAAGGCCTACTACCCTGAAAAGAAGCCCTAGTTTGATTTTGGGGGGTGGGCATAATATAAACCCTACCCCAAAAATAAGCCTTAGTTTTGGGGCGAGGCACACACCTAAAAATCAAGCTAGAGCAGGGGTGGGGAGGTGGAGCTGCCCCACACGCCCCACACCCACTTATCTCACAGCCAGGCCTTTCCTTGTCAGCCCATTTCTTCTTCTGCGGCGTCTTGTGCAGCCAAGCCTGCATTTCTCAGTCACAGGCCTTTCCAGAAGGCCACTGCAGCCAAGAATCGAGTTATGGATTGAATCCATAGCTCGATACTCAGCTGCAGAGGCCTTCTGAAAAGGCCTGACTGCAAAATGCAGGCCCGAATGCAGCTGCAGAACTTCAGCCCCAGAAGAAGTGGACTGGCTGGGTGGGATTGTCGATGCCGTAGATGAGGTAAGGCCTACCCCGAAAATAAGACCTAGTTTTGGGGCGAGGCACACACCTAAAAATCAAGCTAGGGCAGGGGGTGGGGTGGGGGATGGAGCTACCCCACATGTCCCGCACCCACTTACCTGGCCTCTTTTCTTCTTCTGCGGCGTCTTCTGCAGCCAGGCCTGCATTTCTCAGTCACAGGCCTTTCCAGAAGGCCACTGCAGCCAAGAATCGAGCAATAGATTGAATCCATATCTCAGTACTTGGCTGCAGAGGCCTTCCGGAAAGGCCTGATTGCAAAATGCAGGCCTGAATGCAGCTGCAGAATGAAGTTGCTCCTTCGGCTGCAGAAGAAGTGGGCCAGCTGGGCAGGGCTGTCGGTGCCGGAGGTGAGTAAAAAAGACACACACACACCGAAAATAAGACCTGGTGCCTCTTTTGGAGGCAAAAAAATAAAAAAAATAAGACTCGGTCTTATTTTTGGGGAAACCCGGTATGTGCCAGTTACCGAGCATCTGGATTTTGATCATGTGACCACGGAGATGCTGCCACGGTCCTAGGTCACCTTTTTCACCGTTGGTGTAACTTCAAATGGTCCCTAAATGGATGGTTGTAAGTCAAGGGCTACCTGTACAACGTTAGATGGCTGTGTTCTTTCGCTTCAGACGGAGCGCTGCTTATAGCTGTGTGCAGAGGCAAAGTCAGCGAAGGCCTGGATTTCACCGATGACAACGCCCGGGCGGTTCTCACTATTGGAATTCCATTTCCAAACTTAAAAGATCTTCAGGTAGGAGACGCTTAAAATCACCTGTGGAGTGTTTTATCAAGGAAGAAGTGAAGTCCTGAATGAATAAATTGTCGAATGTCCACAGTGTGGTGGTATTTTGCTTTTTATTTATTTATTTATTTATTTATTTGACTTATATGCCGCCCTTCTCCCAAGACTCAGGGCGGCTCACAGCAAAAATACAAGTACAAAAATATAGTATAAATCAATTAAAATACTAATTTACAGTGTAAAAACTATAAAACTATTTCCACTCATACAACACACAGTCACAATCAGAGGCCCAGGGGCAGAGTGCAGCTCACACGCCCCAAACCTGTCTGCATAAATGTGTCTTCAACAGTTTCTGGAAAGCTAGGAGGGAGGGAGCAGTACGAACCTCTGAGGGAAGCTGGTTCCAGAGGGCTGGGGAAGCAACAGAGAAGGCCCTTGCCCTAAGCCCCGCCAGATGACATTGTCTAACAGACGGGACCCGTAGGAGGCCAACCCTACGTGCCCTGACCGGTCGCTGGGATTCATGAGGCAGAAGACGGTCCCGCAAGTATATAAATCTTTGGTTCTTCGGGTTTTCTCCCACGTAGAATTTGAAGTGTCTTGGCGACCTTTCGACGAAGTCTCATTCGTCATCTTCAGGCTGGTGCTTTCGGCTTCTGCTTCTAGGAGCAATGTGAGATTGCCAAGACATTTCAAATTCTACGTGGGAGAAAACCCGAAGAACCAAAGACCTACATACAAACACCTGCGAAAACCTCAGAAAACATAACGTGGTGACTGGATTAATCAACAGTTCAATAAGATACAAAAGTCTTTAGTATAAATCTCAAGTTACAACATCAAATATTTCCTCTCTTTTACCCTGAATATCTACTATCTCAAATTAGGCTAATGCAGTTCTTACTGTTGTCAGCTAAGTAAAAACATCTTGGTTGTATTTATCAATAATTTTTAGCTTATACGCATCTTAATTGTGTTTGCATTCAACCCTTATATGCAATCAATGTCCTTGTTATTGATTTTTTTCCCAAGCTTTAATTTCCCATCACTATTCAAATTAACATTTAGTATTTATAATTTCCAAGCTTTTTTGGGAGAGCAGAATAACAGTTGGTAATACAGATGTTCATCCAAGGTTCTGTTTATCTTTGTGATTCTTGTGAATAGTCTTATTAGTGAGAGGAAATACAGGTAGTCCCACAACAAAGCCCAAAATTGCTGTTGTTGCTAACAGTTGTTAAGTGAGTTTTAACCTCTTTCGCGACCTTTCTTGCCACAGTTGTTAAGGGAATCACTGCAGTTGCTAAGATAGTAACACGGTTGTTAAGTGAATCTGGCTTCTCCATTGACTTGGCTTGTCAGAAGGTCCCCAAAGGGGATCACGTGATCCCGGGACACTGCGACTGTCGTAAATATGAGTCACTTGCCACGAGTCCGGATTTTGATCACGTGACCCTGGGGATGCTGCAACGGTTGTTAAGTGTGAAAAATAAGTCACTTTTTTCAGTGCTGTTGTAACTTTGAACGGTCACTAAATGAATAGTTATAAGCAGAGGGATACTTGTACCTGATGTCCATCCGAGATTCTGTGATTGTTATCTTTGTGATTATTGTGAATAGTCGTCTTATTAAGAATAAGTAGAGTTTAACAGATCTTAGTTTTTTTTCCCTGTGCCTTTGCTTCAGAACTGAGTTTCTAGATCGGTGATGGCGAACCTTTTAGAGACCGAGTGCCCAAAAACTGGCATCGCCCCCACTACACCCCCTGCCCCACCCCCACTACACCCCCCATCCTCCGCCCCGCCTGCCCACAGGGCCACTCACCGCCTCCAGGGCCCGCCGCAGATCGCCCAGGCAGACCAGCAGCACTATGGTGTTCATGCCCTCTGCCCGCGCCCTTCAGCATCAATTGTGCATGTTGGGGTGTGAGCACAGAGTCTTGTCTACGCTGCCTGGCTGCCATGTCCTTGGCTGCGCTGCTCTGTGTGGGCCACGCTCAGGGGCGACTCTCCTTCAGGGGGGCTGCTGGAGAGGAGGGGGTCGTGGTGGGAGGCAAGGCTGGGGCAACGGCACGTCTGCCCACAGAGAGGGCTCCGAGTGCCGCCTCTGGCACCCGTGCCATAGGTTCCCCACCACTCTTCTAGATTATCCTGGATGATTTTTCCTTCCTTCTCTAGATAGAAACTGACTACTACCTGACCCTGAAGTCAATTTACAGTACAAGTTGAGCGGTCTTTGAAATGGCAATCCCAGAAGCTCGGATACCACGACCGTCATAAATACATGCCAGTTCCCAAGCGGCCAAATTTTCATCATGTAACCTGCATTAAAATAGTCTTTATGCTCTAGAACAGAGGTTCCCAACCTTTGGGGCACCAGGGACCGGTTTTGTGGAGAGAGGGTTTTCCGCGGACCGGAGAGTGCGTGGTTTTGTGTGCTGCCTGCATCCCACGGATGGGGCTTTGCTTGTTTGCGGGGACCGGTTGCTGGCATGCCGAGGCCCAGTACCAGTCCACGGACCAGGGGTTGGGGACCCCTGTGATAGATGGTAGGTAGGTAGGTAGGAAGAGAGATAGAGGGAGAGGGAGAGGTAGGAAGGGAGATGATAGGGGGAGAGAGAGCGAGAGAGCAATGTTTCCCAATCTTGGTAACTTTAAGACGGATGGACTTCAACTCCCAGAATTCCCCCAGACAGCCATCTTAAAAATTGTCAAGGTTGGGAAACACTGATTTGGATAGATAGAAATATTAGATAGATATAGTAGATAGATGACAGATATGGATGGATGGATAGATGATAGATAGCATAGGTAGATGAGAGACAGACAAGAGGCAGGGAGGGAGATGATAGGGGGAGGGAGAGAAAGAGAGCGAGCGCAATGTTTCCCAATCTTGGTAACTTTAAGACCGGTTCTGTGGAGAGAGGTTTTTTCCCGCGAACCAGAGGGTGCGTGGTTTTGTGTGCTGCCTGCATCCCGCGGATGGGGCTTTGCTTGTTTGTGTGGACCGGTTGCTGGCATTCTGCGGACCTGGGGTTGGGGACTCCTGCTCTAAAACCACTCCATCCCTGCTGATTTTGTAACCATTGGAACTGTGCATAGATCTTTAAAGGATGTTGTCAGCCAGGGATGCTGAAAACTGCCTGCCGTTTTACAATGTAGACTACTTTGCAAGAAAGTAGAATAACAGAATTGGACAGGAATTTGGAGGTCATCTAGTCCAACCCGCTGCTCAGGCAGGAAACCCTATAGTATTTCAGACAAATGGTTGTCTACTCTCTTCTTGAAAACCTCCAGTGTTGGAGCACCCAGAACTTCTGGAGGCAGGCTGTTCCACTGGCTAATAGTTCTCACTGTCAGGAAATTCCTCCTTAGTTCTAGGTTGCTTCTCTCCTTGATGAGTTTCCATCCGTTGCTTCTTATCCTGCCTTCAGGCGCTTTGGAGAATAGCTTGACTCCCTCTTCTTTGGGGCAGCCCCTCAAATATTGAAACGCTGCTGTCATGTCCCCCCTCGTCCTTCTCTTCTTTAGACTAGACAGACCCAATTCCAGCAGCCTTTCCTTATATGTTTTAGCCTCCAGTTGATATGCAGGTTCTGAGGTTTTGCTGGTTAAAGAAATACAGGAAACCAGGAAGTGCCTTTTAAGTTTTACGTGTTTATTCAGCTGAATAGAGACGGATCTTCTAAAATGAGAGGAGCCCTGAATGACAAGAAATCCTCTTATTTATTCTGTATAATTACATAAGCAACCCATCCAGCAAAGCTGACACACATAAGATAAAGATTGCACCCAGTAAGTCTGGCATACTGTAGATAAGAAGGGAGAAAGCAGAATTAACTAAACATGTTCTCATTTGAGTGTTCCTTAAAGATATCGTATGTTCTTGGGTGGGTTAGGACATTGGGTATTGTCCTTGCTATCCTTTCCTGGCCCTGAATCCTGGGTTACAAGTGACCAAAGAGAGAGAAGCCATCTATATGTATTCACAATTAATACTGTCCCCTAATTCCTGGTCATCACAGTCCCCTGATCATCTTCGTTGCTCTTCTCTGCATTCTTTCCGGAGTCTCACCATCTTTTTTTACATGGTGACAAAAAAGCCTATCACCTATTGCTGTTACATCCAGGTTGTTTTTAAATCTGATCTCCTGACCTTTGCCTGGATTCGTAAAGATCTTCCTCCTACGTAGGGCCTTCAAAATATTTGATAAAATATTTGTGCAGGAACAAACTTCTCCTTTTGCCTTGGAGAGACTACTTTTTGGATTCCAGAGGAAGGGAGGAAACTCCAAAATGAGGTTTTCCCCCCCCCTCCGTGTTCAGCTTGTCCTTAAACAGTAGCACTGACCTTTACGTTTTTATACTTCACTGTCAAAGTATGTTGAAGACTTGAAAAGCGAAGCTATCACCAGGGGGACTTGTAAGGACGGTTGACACTCACCACTTCACCTTAGACGCTGTTCCGGAGACTGTGCAGATGCGTGCACATTCTTCCTCCGGGGACGCGGTTTGATTTTTCTTCTCCTCCTCCTCCTCCTCCACTTCTGGTTCAGTGGAAGTGGATTTGCTCTGCCAAGGAGAATTTGGCTTGCATCTGATTTTAATCAAATGACTTGTGTTTGCAGCCCTTCAAAGTGTCCCAAACCCTGATGATGAGTGCTTGGGAACTGGGGAGAGATCAGGGATGCGCTGTGCGTTAGAACTTTGCTTGTGGAGGGCTGCGTGCTGTGGCTTGACAACCCTGGAAAGTGCTCTCCTGCTTGTAAGGTTACAGTCTGTCTGTTTCCCTTGCCCACTTGGATTAAGGGTGCAGGAGGGGAAGAATTGAGCCTTTAAGGTGTGATAGATAGGGAGGTAGGCAGGTAGATAGGCAGGCAGTAAAACGTCAACTGTTGGATGGATGGATGGATGGATGGATGGATGGATGGATGGATGGATGGGTGGGTGGGTGGGTGGGTGGACGGACGGACGGACGGACAGACAGATGATAGATAGATGTAGATGGGTGGGTGGATGGATGATAGATAGATAGATAGATAGATAGATAGATAGATAGATAGATAGATAGATAGATAGATAGATAGATAGATAGATAGATAGATAGATAGATAGATAGATAGATAGATAGATAGATAGATAGATAGATAGATGGCAGGCAGGCAGGCAGGCAGGCAAGCAGTAAAATGTCAACTGTCGGATGGATGGACGGATGATAGATAGATGTAGATAGATGGGTGGGTGGGTGGATGATAGATAGATAGATAGATAGATAGATAGATAGATAGATAGATAGATAGATAGATAGATAGATAGATAGATAGATAGATGGCAGGCAGGCAGGCAGGCAGGCAGGCAGGCAAGCAGTAAAATGTCAACTGTCGGATGGATGGACGGATGATAGATAGATGTAGATAGATGGGTGGATGATAGATAGATAGATAGATAGATAGATAGATAGATAGATAGATAGATAGATAGATAGATAGATGGCAGGCAGGCAGGCAGGCAGGCAGGCAGGCAGGCAGGCAAGCAGTAAAATGTCAACTGTCGGATGGATGGACGGATGATAGATAGATGTAGATAGATGGGTGGGTGGGTGGATGATAGATAGATAGATAGATAGATAGATAGATAGATAGATAGATAGATAGATAGATAGATAGATAGATGGCAGGCAGGCAGGCAGGCAGGCAGGCAGGCAAGCAAGCGACTGATGGAACCCGAGAGGTTCCAGACGGAGCTTGGGCCAATACCGGAGGCTCTAACATATATAACACACAACTCGGTCGGGGCGCTGGTAGCTGCCTGGGATAGGGCAGCTGCTGGTGCCTTGGATAGGGTTGTGCCTTTGCGGCCTCTGAACCGGCGTGGTTCTCGTTCAGCTCCCTGGTTTAAAGGGGAGCTGAGGGAGATGAAGCGCCGGAAAAGACGCCTAGAGAGCAGTTGGAGGGCGAGTCGCTCTGAGTCTGACCGAACACGAGTAAGAGACCATATTAGGACTTACTTAGTGGCAATAAGGGCAGAGAAGTGTTCTTATGTCACTGCCCTTATTGCGTCATCAGATAATCGCCCAGCCTCCCTGTTTAGGATAACCCGCTCCCTCCTTCATCGGGAGGTGAGGGGGGACCCCTTGGAGGGAAGAGCTGAGGATTTTGTGCAATACCTGTATGACAAAATCGCTCAGATTCGGGAAGGCTTTAACTTCAACGAAGGCAGTCCAGCAGAAGTGGCTGAGGCCGGTCTTGAGACTACTATCTGGGCTGAGTTTGACTACGTGACACCTGATGACGTGGACAGGTTGCTGGGAGGTCTTAGAGCAACCACATGTTTATTGGACCCGTGTCCCTCCTGGTTGGTACTGGCCTCCAGTGAGGTGACGCGAGGCTGGCTCCAGGCAATTATCAACGCCTCGTTGAGTGAGGGTGTCTTCCCCGCCGCCCTGAAAGAGGCGGTGGTGCGACCCCTCCTCAAGAAGCCCGCCTTGGACCCGGCTGTTCTATCTAATTACCGTCCTGTCTCCAACCTTCGCTTTGTTGCGAAGGTTGTTCAGAGTGTGGTTGCTCGACAGTTCCCTCAGCACCTGGAGGAATCGTCGTACCTGGACCCGTTCCAGTCGGGCTTCAGGCCGGGTTACAGCACGGAAACAGCTTTGGTCGCATTGGTGGATGATCTCTGGCGGGCCCGGGACAGGGGTTGCTCCTCTATCCTGGTGCTATTGGACCTCTCAGCGGCTTTTGATACCATCGACCATGGTATCATGCTGCGCCGGCTGGCGGGGCTGGGTATAGGGGGCACCATGCTTCGGTGGTTCTCTTCCTTCCTCTCTGTCCAGACGCAGTTTGTGTTGACAGGGGGTCAGAGGTCGACCCCGAGGCCCCTTGATTGTGGGGTACCTCAGGGGTCGGTCCTCTCGCCCTTGTTGTTCAACATTTATGTGAAGCCGCTGGGTGAGATCATCCGAGGTTTTGGGGTGGAATTCCATCAGTACGCTGATGATACTCAGCTGTACATTTCCACCCCGAACCACCCAAATGAAGCTCTTGACGTGCTGACCCAGTGCCTGGAGGCCGTGCGGATCTGGATGGGGAAGAACGGTCTCAAGCTCAACCCCTCCAAGACCGAGTGGCTGTGGTTACCGTCGTCCCGGTACAACCAGCTGATTCCATTGCTGTCTATTGGGGGCGAGTCAGTGGCCCCCACGGGAAGGGCCCGCAACTTGGGAGTCCTCCTAGATTCACGGCTGTCCCTTGAGGACCATCTGACGGCCGTGGCCGGGAGGATGTTTTACCAGATTCGTCTGGTACGCCAGTTGCTTCCCTTCCTAGATAAGGATGCGCTATGCACGGTCACCCATGCCTTCGTCACTTCCAGACTGGACTATTGTAATGCTCTCTACATGGGGCTTCCCTTGAAGTGCACGCGGAGGCTTCAACTGGCGCAGAATGCGGCCGCGCGGGTGGTAGTGGGGGCACCCTGGCGGGTACGAATGGCCCCTATCCTGCGCGAGCTGCACTGGTTGCCGGTGGCTTTCCGGGTGCGCTTCAAGGTACTGGTTACCACTTTTAAAGCGCTCCATGGGATAGGACCCAGTTATTTACAAGACCGCCTTCTGCCAGTAAATACCTCCCATCGACCAGTTCGCTCCCACAGAGAGGGCCTCCTCAGGGTGCCATCGGCTAAGCAGTGTCGGCTGGTGGCGCCCAGGGGGAGAGCCTTTTCTGTGGTGGCACCGATGATGTGGAACGAGCTCCCCCCAGAACTCCGGACATGTCATGATCTCCGCACCTTCAGAAGAGAACTGAAGACTCATCTCTTCAATCAAGCCGGCCTGGCCTAGATCTCCTCAGGTTTTAAAATTTTTAAACAAGGCTGTTTGGGTTTTAGAATTGGGTTTTTAACAGGTTTTTAGCAACAGCCTTGTATTAATATTAATTTAATTTATTTTTAAATATTTATTGTTTTTATGTTTTTACTCTGTTGTGAACCGCCCCGAGTCCTACGGGAGAGGGGCGGTATAAAAATTTAATAAATAATAATAATAAAATGTCAACTGTCGGATGGATGGATGTATGGATGGACGGATGATAGATAGATGTAGATAGATGTAGATAGATGGGTGGGTGGGTGGGTGGATGATAGATAGATAGATAGATAGATAGATAGATAGATAGATAGATAGATAGATAGATAGATAGATAGATAGATAGAGATAGATAGATAGATAGATAGATAGATAGATAGATAGATAGATAGATAGATAGATAGATAGATAGATAGATAGATAGTGTTCTGTCTGGCCTCTCTCAGCTCATTAAAATCCACATAAATATGTCTTTAAGAGGTTTATTTAACACATTTCAAGAGATTCATTGCAAAGCAAGCTGCTGGCATTTTGTTGGCCGGGGAACGGCCAATTCTGATTTATTTACATTCCGCGTTAACATGCTCTCCCTCCCTTCCAATTAACTCACTCTTTATCTGTAAAGTTGTCCAAGAGCTCATTAATCTTCCGTAGAGTCCAAAAACATCAGAGAACTAAGTTCAAACGAACTGGGCAAGGCATCAAGCTACTCCTTGATAGTAACGTTGCTCGTGACAAAGGCATAGTCTCTCTGTCCCCTTCTAATATAGTGTCCGATACGTCACTTCCCCTCATTACTTCCTTTTTCCACTTAACTGACACCGTTGCTTATCAAACCTTCGGAATCTCGGATCAAGCCATTTATCTTCTTGATCCAAATCTGACTCCTCACTTTGTGAATCTGATCCAGACTGCCTGTAAATCTCCTCCCTGTCTGGCTCAGCTGCCGGGAGGGGAAAATACCCAGAGGGGCCTGGCTGCTCTTCCTCGGCTGCCGGGAGGGGAAAACACCCAGAGGGGCCTGGCTGCTGATCCTCATATTCTGACACTTCCCAAGCTGGTCTAGGGACACTCACAACACTATCCCCCCCCCTCAGGCCCCTCCCCTTGGGGCCGGCGCAGGGGATGTGGTTTGTAGGGAAACGCAGAATGAAAATCCCAAATTAACCGAGGAGCCTCAATATCACGAGCATCGACCCAACAGCCAGCGGCTGGCCCACCCCCGGTCCAATCAACCAAATATTGGAAGCGGTCGTTGAGCCATCGGGAATCTCGGATGCCGGACACATCCAACCGGGAAACGGGAACGTGAGCACGGCGAGCTGTCGGGCCCGGATCAGGAGGTCGAAGCGGAGAATCAGGGTTAACAGGAACAAGCAAGGAGCGATGAAACACGGGATGTACACGAAGAGACCTAGGTAAAGTCAAACGATAGGTCACCGGATTGATGACCGTCTCCACAGGAAAAGGACCCAGGAAACGTTGATCAAGCTTGCGGTGAATTCGCCCTGGAAACAAGTACTTGGTGGAGAGCCAAACCCGATCTCCAACAGCTAACGGCGGCGTGTCGCGACGAGAGCGGTCTGCAACCCTCTTGTAGTCTTCCTTGGCCTTAGTCAAATGGTGCTTAACCATCTCTTGGACAGACTGGAGTTCGGTTAAATAGTCCTCTGCAACTGGAACTGGAGAATCAAGGAGCGTGAGCGGGAAAAATCTGGGATGATAGCCGTAGTTGGCAAAAAACGGAGTGGTCTGAGTGGAAGTGTGCTGAGAGTTGTTGAAAGCGAATTCGGCCACGGAGAGATATTTGGACCAATCGTTCTGTTGGTCGTTGATGAAACAACGCAAATACTGCTCCAGGATGCCAATCACTTTCTCTGTACCCCCATCAGTCTCTGGGTGATGCGTGGAGGCTAGATTGAGTTGGACTTGAAGCGCAGACATGAGTTCTCTCCAGAACTCCGAGGTGAACTGGGTTCCTCGGTCGGACACTATTTTGTCAGGCAGACCGTGTAGCCGGAAGATATGTTGAATGAACAGCTGAGCAGTGACCTTGGCTGTCGGTATTCTTCGGCAAGGAATGAAATGTGCCATCTTGGTCATCATGTCCACCACTACAAAGACAACGGTGTAGCCGGCAGAAACAGGTAGACAAGTCAAGAAGTCCATGGAAATAGCCCCCCAGGGTCTCTCCGGCGTGGGCAAAGGCTGTAATAATCCCGGAGGGGCTCCTGTGGCATGTTTTGCCTGACGGCACCGTACACAGGACTTCACATAAGACTGAACATCATGGCGAAATCTGGGCCACCAAAAAGTCCGAGACACTAAGTGGAGAGTCTTAAAGAACCCAAAATGACCTGCCGCAGGGTTATCATGGCATTGATTCAGGATGAGACCACGGAGTGGGCCTGCTGGAACATATAACAGGTTGCGGAAGCGTAATAGACCCTCGGACAAGGTCCAAGGTGAGTCGGGACCCACCTCTTGCCTCTTCTGTGCCGCAAAGTCATCTAGTTGTTGCGCTTCCCGAATCTGTCGTCGTAGATCTACCGGATCGCGCACGGCTGCGATCGATTCGATAGGCAGAGTGGTTCGAAGCGGCAAGGGTTCCTTGATCTGTAGATACTCAGGTTTACGGGACAAGGCATCTGCTCTTTTGTTGTACCCTTTCGGAATGTAGGTGACTTTGAAGTTGAATCGAGCGAAGAACAAAGACCAACGGATCTGACGTTGATTCAATTTCCTGGCAGATTGCAGATATTCCAAGTTTTTATGGTCAGTCCGAACTTCAACTTGGTAACGGGCTCCTTCCAGGTGGTGTCTCCAGGTCTCAAAAGCAGTCTTGATGGCCAATAGCTCCTTTTCCCAAATGGTATAATGGCGTTCGGAGGGACTCAGTTTCCTGGAATAATAAGCACACGGGAACAGGGTGCCGCCATCTTGGCGTGTTTGAAGAAGCACGGCCCCTACAGCAACATCTGAGGCGTCGGCCTCTACTACAAAGGGACGACAAGGATCTGGATACTTGAGAATGGGTTCCTGCACAAACGCCTTCTTGAGGGTCTGAAACGCCTGTTGCTCGGCATCGCCCCACTGGAATTTAATGCCTTTCCGTAACAGTCTAGTAAGGGGCGCAGTCAAGGCAGAAAATCTCGGAATGAATATCCTGTAATAGTTCGCAAATCCCAAAAGTCTTTGGACATCTTTTGCTTTACACGGTGGTTGCCAGGTTTGCAAGGCCTCAACCTTGCCAGGATCCATGGCGATGCCTTGTGGAGAAATCACATGTCCCAGAAACTCAATGGTGGTTTGATAGAATTGACATTTCTCTAACTTGGCGTAAAGGTGATGCTCTCTCAAGCGTTGTAGAACTTGACGGAGATGCTGGAGATGAGTTGCTCGTGACGGGGAGTAAATCAGTATGTCATCGAGGTAAACCACCACAAATTGATCTAATAAATCCCGGAAGATGTCATTCATGAAATGTTGAAAGACGGCCGGAGCATTGGTGAGTCCAAAGGGCATGACGGTATATTCAAAATGACCATACCTGGTCCCAAACGCGGTTTTCCACTCGTCCCCCTCTCGGATGCGAACCAGGTTGTAAGCACCCCGTAGATCTATCTTGGTGAAGATGGTCGCTGATCGGAGACGGTCCATGAGATCAGGAATCAAAGGCAGAGGGTACCGGTTGCGCACCGTGATGGCATTGAGCTTGCGATAGTCACAGCATAGGCGTAAATCTCCGGTTTTCTTCTTCACGAATACCACAGGAGCTGACAAAGGCGAGGAAGAGGGACGAATGAAACCCCTGGCCAGGTTTTTGTCCACAAAGTCTTTTAATGCGGCCAACTCGGGTTCTGACATGGAGTAAAGGCGTCCCCTTGGAAGCTTGGCATTTGGCAGCAAATCAATGGCACAGTCATATGGTCTATGCGGAGGCAATTGGTCTGCTTCTTTCTCACTGAATATATCTGCAAAGTCCGCTAGGTCGGCCGGCAAGGTGATGTCAGGGTGGGATGGTAGCTGGGCTGCGCAAACTTGGCGTACGTGGTCTACGCATTGCAAACTGGGAAATGAAACACAGTTCTGGGACCACACCACACAAGGATCATGGGTTCTCAACCAGGCTAGGCCGAGAACTACGGGGAAATGAAGTCCCTTGGTAATATAGAATTGGATGGCTTCTTCATGTTGTCCTATGACCAGGCGTATGGGCTGGGTCATGAACTTGATCGGTCCAGACAACAACTCACGACCATCGATTGTCTCAACCAACATAGGTGGCTTCACAGAGCACAAAGGTATGGCATGCTGACAAGCGAAAGCTTCATCCATGAAATTAGTGGTGGCTCCGGAATCCAACAAGGCGTGTGCCGGAATGCCCTGGGCATGATTTCCCAGAAGTATATTGGTTGCTAGGATCAGATGTCTCGGAGGACCGGGGTCTTCGTCTGCGGAACTGGGACTGGGTTTGGCGCCTGCCCGACCCAACGTTTCCATTAGGCCGGGCTCTGGCCGTTTCCCGGCAAGGTGGCTTGAAACTGCTGAGTGGGAGGCCGAGCTGGAACAGGAGTAGGACCTGTCGTACCACGTCGTTTCTGGGGGCAGGCCATGACGTAGTGACCCATCTCTCCACAGTACAGGCACAATCCCTCAGCTCTCCGTCTTGCCTTCTCAGCCTCGGTCAAGCGAGATCTGGCTGCACCAAGATCCATGGGCTCATCTCTGGCCATGGGTACAGGACGCCTCTCAGTGTAAGCCGGCAATGGTTGGAAAATACGTCTGGGGGCCAGGATAGGTGGAGTGATAGGTAGGGTCTGGAATCCTCTGCGTGGTGCAGGAACTGGCTTGGTACTTCCGGTGACTGGAACCATCTGTTTGACCAGGCGGGCATCCGTGGCTTGCGTTTGCGCCTCAATAGCCAAACAATGTTGGTATAATGCATCCAGGGTCGCGGGTATTACCGTATGTCTCAATCCATTCAAGATCTGGGAAGACAGCCCATCTTGAAAAATTTCCATGAGAGCCTCATCATTCCAATTAATTTCTTGAGCCAGGCGGCGAAAATCTGATATATATTCCGCTACGCAGCGCGATCCTTGACGTAACTCTCGTATCCGCCTGGTGGCAGTTTGTCTACGAAGGGGGTCAGCAAATTCTCTTTCCATCAGCTGGCAGAATCCTGCATAATTGCGCAGAACAGGGTCTGGTCCTTCTATCATAGGAGACCACCAATCAGCAGCTGGACCAGAGAGTAAACTTAAAATGAAAGCCACTTTAGTTTCATCAAGCTGGAAATCTGCTGGAGTTGAGGCAATGAATGTTCTGCATTGGTTTAAAAACGCTGGAAATTTACTACGCTCTCCAGTAAACTTATCAGGCAAGGCTAAATAGCATCTGCTTTGTCTGGGTGGGGGTGGAGCTGGGGCTGGAACTACTGCATTTTGCTGAATCTGCTGTTGCAAATCACCAATTTGTTGCTGGAGAGCTTGAACTAATTGATACAAAACCGGATTATCTGCGAGCAGCTGCTCCATGACGTCACTGAAAGCTCGGACTAATTTTCCGTCTTTTCTGCTTTTGTGTCACGAGCAATCTGTTCTGTCTGGCCTCTCAGCTCATTAAAATCCACATAAATATGTCTTTAAGAGGTTTATTTAACACATTTCAAGAGATTCATTGCAAAGCAAGCTGCTGGCATTTTGTTGGCCGGGAACGGCCAATTCTGATTTATTTACATTCCGCGTTAACATGCTCTCCCTCCCTTCCAATTAACTCACTCTTTATCTGTAAAGTTGTCCAAGAGCTCATTAATCTTCCGTAGAGTCCAAAAACATCAGAGAACTAAGTTCAAACGAACTGGGCAAGGCATCAAGCTACTCCTTGATAGTAACGTTGCTCGTGACAAAGGCGTAGTCTCTCTGTCCCCTTCTAATATAGTGTCCGATACGTCACTTCCCCTCATTACTTCCTTTTTCCACTTAACTGACACCGTCGCTTATCAAACCTTCGGAATCTCGGATCAAGCCATTTATCTTCTTGATCCAAATCTGACTCCTCACTTTGTGAATCTGATCCAGACTGCCTGTAAATCTCCTCCCTGTCTGGCTCAGCTGCCGGGAGGGGAAAATACCCAGAGGGGCCTGGCTGCTCTTCCTCGGCTGCCGGGAGGGGAAAACACCCAGAGGGGCCTGGCTGCTGATCCTCATATTCTGACACTTCCCAAGCTGGTCTAGGGACACTCACAACAGATAGATAGATAGATAGATAGATAGATAGATAGATAGATAGATAGATAGATAGATAGATAGATAGATAGATAGATAGATAGATAGATAGATAGATAGATAGATAGATAGATAGATAGATAGATAGATGATGGATGGATGGATGGATGGATGGATGGATGGATAGATGGATAGATGGATAGATGGCAGGCATGCAGGCAGGCAGGCAAGCAGGCAAGCAGTAAAATGTCAACTGTCGGATGGATGGATGGATGGATGGATGGATGGATGGATGGATGGATGGATGGACAGACGGATGATATAGATAGATAGATAGATAGATAGATAGATAGATAGATAGATAGATAGATAGATAGATAGATAGATAGATAGATAGATAGATAGATACCGTAGATAGATAGTGTTGTGAGTGTCCCTGGACCAGCTTGGGAAGTATCAGAGGATGAGGATCAGCAGCCAGGTTCCTCTGAATGTGTTTCCCTCCCGGCAGCCGAGGATCAGCAGCCAGGCCCCTCTGGGTGGTTTCCCCTCCCGGCAGCTGAGGATCAGCAGCCAGGCCCCTCTGGGTGGTTTCCCCTCCCGGCAGCTGAGAGAGATAATGAAGAGATTTGTATGCATTCTGAATCAGATTCTCAAAATGATGAGTCAGATTTAGAACAAGAAGATAAATGGATTAACCCGAGGTTCCGAAGGTTTGATAAGCGAAGGTGTCAGTTAACTGGAAAAAGGAAGTAATTGGGGAAGTGACGTATCGGACACTATATTAGAAGGGAAAAGAAAGACTACGCCTTTGTCACGAGCAACGTTGATCAAAGAGTGGGCTAAAAACTTTGGCAGTGCTTTGGAACTCAGTATTCTGGTGTTTTGAAAACCTACCGAAGGATAATGAGCTCTTGGACAATGTGATAAAGAAGCAAAGTAAGTTAATTGGGATGTAGGAGTAGAAGAGCATGTTTATCTAAATGTAAATAGATTTGATTTGGCCGTTCAGGCCAACATAATGCCAGTAGCTTGCTTTGAAACGAATTCCTTTGAAATGTATTAAATAAACCTCTTAACGACATATTTACGTGGATATTAATGAGTTATGAGAGGCCAGACATAACAGATTGCTCGTGACCCAAAAACAGTAAAGACGAAAATTAGTCCGAGCTTTCAGTGACGTCATGGAGAAACTCCTCGCTGATAACCCGGCTCTGCATCTATTAGTTCAAACTCTCCAGCAACAAATTGGAGATTTGCAACAGCAGATTCAGCAAGCTGCAGCAGGCCCAGCTCCAGCCCCCCCTCCCAGACAGAGCAGATGTTATTTAGCCTTGCCTGATAAGTTTACTGGAGAGCGTAGTAAATTTCCAGCTTTTATAAACCAATGCAAAACATTCATTGCCTCAACTCCAGCCGACTTCCAGCTTGATGAAACGAAAGTAGCTTTCATTTTAAGTTTACTCTCTGGGACAGCTGCTGATTGGTCGTCTCCTCTGATAGACGGACAAGATCCTGTCCTACGCAATTATGCAGGATTTTGCCAGCTGATGGAAAGAGAATTTGTTGACCCCCTTCGTAGACAAAATGCCACCCGGCGGATACGAGAGCTACGTCAAGGATCGCGCTGCGTAGCGGACTATATAGCAGATTTTCGCCGCCTAGCTCAAGAAATTAATTGGAATAATGAGGCTCTCATGGAAATCTTTCAAGATGGCCTGTCTTCTCAGATCTTGAATGGATTGAAAACTACTGTAATACCTGCGACCCTGGATGCATTATACCAACATTGTTTGGCTATTGAGGCGCAAACGCAAGCCATGGATGCCCGCCTGGTCAAACAGATGTTTCCAGTCACCGGAAGTGCCAAGCCAGTGCCTGCACCACGCAGAGGATTCCAGACCCTACCTATCGCTCCACCTATCCCGGCACCCAGACGTATTTTCCAAACAGGGCCTGCTTACACTGAAAGGCGCCCTGCACCCATGACCAGAGATGAGCCCATGGATCTTGGTGCAGCCAGATCTCGTTTGACCGAGGCTGAGAAGGCAAGACGGAGAGCTGAGGGCTTGTGCCTGTACTGTGGAGAGATGGGTCACTTCGTCATGGCCTGCCCCCAGAAAAGACGTGGTACGGCAGGTCCTACTCCTGTTCCAGCTCGGCCTCCCACTCAGCAGTTTCAAGCCACCTTGCCGGGAAACGGCCAGAGCCCGGCCTAATGGAAACATTGGGTCGGGCAGGCGCCAAACCCAGTTCCAGTTCCGCAGACAACGACCCCGGTCCTCCGAGACATCTGATCCTAGCAACCAATATACTTCTGGGAAATCATGCCCAGGGCATTCCGGCCCACGCCTTGTTGGATTCTGGAGCCACCACCAATTTTATGAATGAAGCTTTCGCTCGTCAGCATGCCATACCTTTGTGCTCCGTGAAGCCGCCTATGCTGGTTGAGACAATCGATGGTCGTGAGTTGTTGTCTGGACCGATCAAGTTTATGACCCAGCCCATACGCCTGGTCATAGGACAACATGAAGAAGCCATCCAATTCTATGTTACCAAGGGACTTCATTTTCCCTTAGTTCTCGGCCTAGCCTGGTTGAGAACCCATGATCCTTGTGTAGTGTGGTCCCAGAACTTTGTTTCATTTCCCAGTTTGCAATGCGTAGACCACGTACGCCAAGTTTGTGCAGCCCAGCTACCATCCCACCCTGACATCACCTTGCCGGCCGATCTAGCGGACTTTGCAGATATATTCAATGAGAAAGAGGCAGACCAATTGCCTCCGCATAGACCATATGACTGTACCATTGATTTACTACCAAATGCCAAGCTTCCAAGGGGACGCCTTTACTCCATGTCAGAACCCGAGTTGGCCGCATTGAAAGACTTTGTGGACAAAAACCTGGCCAGGGGTTTCATTCGTCCCTCTTCCTCGCCTTTGTCAGCTCCTGTGTTATTCGTGAAGAAGAAAACCGGAGATTTACGCCTATGCTGTGACTATCGCAAGCTCAATGCCATCACGGTGCGCAACCGGTACCCTCTGCCTTTGATTCCTGATCTCATGGACCGTCTCCGATCAGCGACCATCTTCACCAAGATAGATTTAAGGGGTGCTTACAACCTGGTTCGCATTCGAGAGGGGGACGAGTGGAAGACCGCGTTTGGAACCAGGTATGGTCATTTTGAGTATACCGTTATGCCCTTTGGACTCACCAATGCTCCGGCCGTCTTTCAACATTTCATGAATGACATCTTCCGGGATTTATTAGATCAATTTGTGGTGGTTTACCTCGATGACATCCTAATTTATTCCCCGTCACGAGCCACCCATCTTCAACATCTCCGGCGAGTTTTGCAACGCTTGAGAGAGCATCACCTTTACGCCAAGTTAGAGAAATGTCAATTCTATCAAACCACAATTGAGTTTCTGGGACATGTGATTTCTCCACAAGGCATCGCCATGGACCCTGGCAAGGTTGAGGCCTTGCAAACCTGGCAACCACCATGTAAAGCAAAAGATGTCCAAAGACTTTTGGGATTTGCGAACTATTACAGGATATTTATTCCAAGATTTTCTGCCTTGACTGCGCCCCTTACTCGACTGTTACGGAAAGGCGTTAAGTTCCAGTGGGGCGATGCCGAGCAACAGGCGTTTCAGACCCTCAAAAAGGCTTTTGTTCAGGAACCCATTCTCAAGTATCCAGATCCTTGTCGTCCCTTTGTAGTGGAGGCTGACGCCTCAGATGTTGCAGTAGGGGCCGTGCTACTTCAAACACGCCAAGATGGCGGCCCCCTGTTCCCGTGTGCTTATTACTCCAGGAAACTGACTCCCTCCGAACGCCATTATACCATTTGGGAAAAAGAACTATTGGCCATCAAGACTGCTTTTGAGACCTGGAGACACCACCTGGAAGGAGCCCGCTACCAAGTTGAAGTTCGGACTGACCATAAAAACTTGGAATTTTTGCAATCTGCCAGGAAATTGAATCAACGTCAAATCCGTTGGTCTTTGTTCTTCGCTCGATTCAACTTTAAAGTCACCTACATTCCGAAAGGGTACAACAAAAGAGCAGATGCCCTGTCCCGTAAACCTGAGTATCTACAGATCAAGGATCCCTTACCGCTTCGAACCATTCTGCCTATCGAATCGATCGCAGCCGTGCATGATCCGGTAGATCTACGACAACAGATTCGGGAAGCGCAACAACTAGATGACTTTGCAATACGAAAGAGACAAGAGGTGGGTCCCGACTCACCTTGGACCTTGTCCGAGGGACTATTACGCTTCCGCAACCTGTTATATGTTCCAGCAGGCCCACTCCGAGGTCTCATCCTGACTCAATGCCATGATAACCCTGCGGCAGGTCATTTTGGTTTCTTTAAGACTCTTCACTTAGTGTCTCGGACTTTTTGGTGGCCCAGACTTCGCCATGATGTGCAATCCTATGTAAATTCCTGTGTACGGTGCCGTCAGGCAAAACATGCCACAGGAGCCCCTCCGGGATTATTACAGCCTTTACCCACGCCGGAGAGACCCTGGGGAGCTATTTCCATGGACTTCTTGACTTGTCTACCTGTTTCTGCCGGCTACACCGTTGTCTTTGTAGTGGTGGACATGCTGACCAAAATGGCACATTTCATTCCTTGCCGAAGAATACCGACAGCCAAGGTCACTGCTCAGCTGTTCATTCAACATATCTTCCGGCTACACGGTTTGCCTGACAAAATAGTGTCCGACCGAGGAACCCAGTTCACCTCGGAGTTCTGGAGAGAACTCATGTCTGCGCTTCAAGTCCAAGTTAATCTAGCCTCCACGCATCACCCAGAGACTGATGGGGGTACAGAGAAAGTGATTGGCATCCTGGAGCAGTATTTGCGTTGTTTCATCAACGACCAACAGAACGATTGGTCCAAATATCTCTCCGTGGCCGAATTCGCTTTCAACAACTCTCAGCATACTTCCACTCAGACCACCCCGTTTTTTGCCAACTACGGCTATCATCCCAGATTTTTCCCGCTCACGCTCCTCGATTCTCCAGTTCCAGTTGCAGAGGACTATTTAACCGAGCTCCAGTCAGTCCACCACATGGTTAAGCAGCACTTGACTAAGGCCAAGGAAGACTACAAGCGGGTTGCAGACCGCTCGCGTCGTGACACGCCGCCGTTAGCTGTTGGAGATCGGGTTTGGCTCTCCACCAAGTACTTGTTTCCAGGGAGAATTCACCGCAAGCTTGATCAACGTTTCCTAGGTCCTTTCCCTGTGGAGACAGTCATCAATCCGGTGACCTATCGTTTGACTTTGCCTAGGTCTCTTCGTGTACATCCCGTGTTTCATCGCTCCTTGCTTGTTCCTGTCAACCCTGATTCTCCGCTTCGACCTCCTGATCCGGGCCCGACAGCTCGCCGTGCTCACGTTCCTGTTTCCCGGTTGGAGGTGTCCGGCATCCGAGATTCCCGATGGCTCAACGACCGCTTCCAATATTTGGTTGATTGGACCGGGGGTGGGCCAGCCGCTGGCTGTTGGGTCGATGCTCGTGATATTGAGGCTCCTCGGTTAATTTGGGATTTTCATTCTGCGTTTCCCTACAAACCACATCCCCTGCGACGGCCCCGGGGGGAGGGGCCTGCGGGGGGGGATAGTGTTGTGAGTGTCCCTGGACCAGCTTGGGAAGTATCAGAGGATGAGGATCAGCAGCCAGGTTCCTCTGAATGTGTTTCCCTCCCGGCAGCCGAGGATCAGCAGCCAGGCCCCTCTGGGTGGTTTCCCCTCCCGGCAGCTGAGGATCAGCAGCCAGGCCCCTCTGGGTGGTTTCCCCTCCCGGCAGCTGAGAGAGATAATGAAGAGATTTGTATGCATTCTGAATCAGATTCTCAAAATGATGAGTCAGATTTAGAACAAGAAGATAAATGGATTAACCCGAGGTTCCGAAGGTTTGATAAGCGAAGGTGTCAGTTAACTGGAAAAAGGAAGTAATTGGGGAAGTGACGTATCGGACACTATATTAGAAGGGAAAAGAAAGACTACGCCTTTGTCACGAGCAACGTTGATCAAAGAGTGGGCTAAAAACTTTGGCAGTGCTTTGGAACTCAGTATTCTGGTGTTTTGAAAACCTACCGAAGGATAATGAGCTCTTGGACAATGTGATAAAGAAGCAAAGTAAGTTAATTGGGATGTAGGAGTAGAAGAGCATGTTTATCTAAATGTAAATAGATTTGATTTGGCCGTTCAGGCCAACATAATGCCAGTAGCTTGCTTTGAAACGAATTCCTTTGAAATGTATTAAATAAACCTCTTAACGACATATTTACGTGGATATTAATGAGTTATGAGAGGCCAGACATAACAGATAGATAGATAGATAGATAGATAGATAGATAGATAGATAGATAGATAGATAGATAGATAGATAGATAGATAGCCATTAAAACGTTAACTCCTATCAAATGGATGGATGGATGCCATGGTGGATTCAGCCGGTTCGCACTGGTTCAGTAGAACCAGTAGCTAATTTTTTGTTTGAGTTCAGCGAACCGGATGGTGCCCACTGAAGCCCTAGCCCTTTTTCGCAAGGCCCAGAACGGCCCTTCCAGAAGTCCGTGCTGGGCCTCGAAGGCCTGGAGGAGGTCTTCCAGGCCCAGAATGGCCCGCCAGAAGTGCATGGATGCCGCTTCTGGAAGTCCGTTCTGGGCCTCGGAGTCCCAGGCTCAGAACGGACTTCCAGAAGCGGCACCCACGCAGAGAACTGGTTGTTCACGTATTTGAATCCCACCACTGGATGGATGGATGGATGGATGGATGGATAGGATGGATAGGATGTGTAGGGCAGGGATCCCCAACCTCCAGTCAGCGGACCAGAAGCAGTCATCAAATCCAACCCCCTTGCAAACTGGAGGATGTTCCATTCCATTCCATACTTGGATAAAGTGGTGCAGGGATGAATGTGATTCTTTGGTGTGCTCAATAAAAAGCTCTTAAGAGCCTTAACTAGTGCTGAAAATAAAGGAAGAGATTTGAATTCTTTGAAATGAACAACAGCAAGAATTAGTATTATTGGATCCATCTGATAAATACCTTCATTCCACTAGGAATCACTAAATTATCCTAGGGCCATTTTTAAACCACCTATCGTTGTTGTACTGTTGTTGCTGTTTTTTGTTTTTAACTTATGTTCTTTTAGCATTCCTCTGTCTCAATTTTGCTTTTTGGGTAGTTTTCCTAAAAGATGAGTTGCTTTCGAATGCTTTTTTCTCTTTTCGTGTATACTAACTGAGATTAAGCAAAGTCTCCTCTCGAAACAGTGAAAATGGGCACTTTTTATTTTTGCTTTAAAGGTACACTCTTAGGCTATTGCTACCTAGTAAAAATGATCTTGTTCTGATAATTCGGTTTACAGTCTGTTAATACTGGATGGAAAATGTTTCTTGCATGATCCCCCCTCCCCCCCCCCCCGCCCCTCCAGTGTGGTTTTATTTTAAATGGGTTGAAACTTTGCTGCTTTGGCTAAAGATAAAACTTTTTATGCGTGAGTGTCTGGCAGACGGTGTGTTTATTTTTACTGAGGCAAAGGGTTTTTTTTTTTAAATGGTTTGGATCTGTGCTGTTTAACAGGTTTAGCCCTGATATTTATTTAATGGTCTGAACCTTTGCTCCTAAAAGGCCTTATCACTTGGGTAATGAAACAGTGCCAGGCTGATCTTACATTTTGTTTATAGGAGGGCACTGTAATCATTTTAGAGTGCTCGGCATCGTGGACTTTCAGAAATGCATCGTTTCTGTATTGAAATAATAACAGAATAAGAGTAACACCTTATTATAAGAATAACTCTCCAAAGCACCTGCATGCAGGACAAGAAGCAACGGATGGAAACTAAGCAAGGAGAGAAGCAACCTAGAACTAAGGAGAAACTTCCTGACAGTGAGAACAATTAACCAGTGGAACAACCTGCCTCCAGAAGTTGTGAATGCTGCAGCACTGGAAGTTTTTAAGAAGAGACTGGACAGCCATTTGTCTGAAATGGTATAGGGTTTCCTGCCTGAGCAGGGGGTTGGACTAGATGACCTCCAAGGTCCCTTCCAACTCTGTTATTCTATTTTATTCAGTCATAGTTGATTGGGTTGAAAGCCCATCAGCCACATAAAGTCATAGGGCAACCCTCCCCAACTTGTGGTCTCTTGTTGGGAATGCAACCTTTAGCCCAGTAAACCTGCTGGTTGATGCTAGGTTGTCAATCACATGTTTTGCTATAAGACCTCAGTGGGGGGACAATCACTTCCTGATCCCCCACTTCCTTTTGTATTTCCAAAGATCTGAGCGCTCTCCTTCCCCCTTTTCATGATACATCTTTTTGTGCATAATTCCTGCAAAATAGGAGGTGGAAGGAGCATTAGGTATCTTCACTGCTTTGTGTTACTTATGTTCTTTGTCCAAGAATCAAAGGGCAAAAAATTGTTTATAATTCTTCCTTCCTTCCTCCTTCCCCCCTCCCTCCCTCTTTTCTCCTTCCTTTTCTCATTTTTCCCTTCCTTCCTCTCTCTCTTCCTCCCTCCCTTTCACGTTTTTCTTTCCTTCCTTGGTCTTTCCTCCTTTTCTTTCCTCTTTTTTCTTACTTCCTCCCTCCTTCCCCCTCCCTCCCACGCTCCCTCCCTCTTTTCTCCTTCCCTTTTCTCATTTTCCCTCCCTCCCACTTTTTTCTTTCCTTCCTTGGCCTTTCCTCCTTCCATCCTTCCTTTCCTTCCTTCCACCCTCCCTCCCTTTTCTCATTTTTCCTTCCTTCCTCTCTCATTCCCTCCCTCTCTTCCACTTTTCTCTTTTCTTCCTTGACCTTTCCTCCTTCCATCCTTTATTTCCCTCCCTCCTTCCCTCCCTTTTCTCATTTTTCCTTCCTTCTTCTCGTATTCCCTTGGTTTTTCCTCCTTCCATCCTTCCTTTCCCCTCTTCCTTTCCTTCCTCTTTTTTCCTTCCTTCCTTCCTTTTCTCATTTTTCCTTCCTTCCTCTCATTCCCTCCCTCCGTTCCACTTTTCTCTTTTCTTCCTTGACCTTTCCTCCTTCCATCCTTTATTTCCCTCCCTCCTTCCTGCCCTCTTTTCTCATTTTTTCCTTCCTTCCTTCCTCTCATGTTCCCTTGGTCTTTCCTCCTTCCATCCTTCCTTTCCCCTCTTCCTCTTTTTTCCTTCCTTCCTTCCTTCCACCCTCCCTCCCTTTTCTCATTTTTCCTTCCTTCCTCTCATTCCCTCCCTCCCTTCCACTTTTCTCTTTTCTTCCTTGACCTTTCCTCCTTCCATCCTTTATTTCCCTCCCTCCTTCCTGCCCTCTTTTCTCATTTTTTCCTTCCTTCCTCTCATGTTCCCTTGGTCTTTCCTCCTTCCATCCTTCCTTTCCCCTCTTCCTCTTTTTTCCTTCCTTCCTTCCACCCTCCCTCCCTTTTCTCATTTTTCCTTCCTTCCTCTTGTGTTCCCTTGGTTTTTCCTCCTTCCATCCTTCCTTTCCTCTCTTCCTCTTTTTTCCTTCCTTCCTTCCTTCCACCCTCCCTCCCTTTTCTCATTTTTCCTTCCTTCCTCTCTCATTCCCTCCCTCCCTTCCACTTTTCTCTTTTCTTCCTTGACCTTTCCTCCTTCCATCCTTCATTTCCCTCCCTCCTTCCTGCCCTCTTTTCTCATTTTTTCCTTCCTTCCTTCCTCTCATGTTCCCTTGGTCTTTCCTCCTTCCATCCTTCCTTTTCCCTCTTTCCTTTTTTCCTTCCTCCCTCCCTCCCTCCCCTCCCTTCCCCTCTTCTCTCTCTGTTCTATTTTTATCTTCCTTTTCTTCTTCTTCCTCCTGTCCCTCCTTTCCATATTAAAAACAAAACAAAACCCACCAGGCCTACGGTAGAAGAGCAGGCAGGGGCTCTGTGGGAATGGAGAGCGGAAGAGGAGAAAGAGGGAGGCAGCAAGCCAGGTCTGCCCAGCTCAGCAGCAGTCAGTCGTCTTGCAGGAAGCGGCAGTTGGCAGGTCTTCCGCTGCCAGGCTCCATCGAATCTGGAGGCGTCCCTGACCTCCCAGATAGATCAAAGCTTCATCTCTCTGACAGCGACAGGACGACGACGTGGCTTGCCACAGGCTTTCTGCCGCTCCCACTGAGCCGCTTTGTCTTTCAAATGCGTCCGATAGCTACGAGTCTATTTTCAAGGCTGAACAGGTAGCCAGGAAAGGGCCGTCTCTTGACATTTTCGCTAATCCCGTCAAGCCTGCGGTTAAACTGCGCAATCCCGGCGCGCTCGCTGGCAGAGACCCTGCCTCCGCCACATATGCGCCCTGTCAGTTCCAGAGGACCTCCGATCATTTGAAACGAGATTCAGTGAAATGGATGCCGAAGCATTAAACCGACTTCAACTCACCTGTTTGAAACGCCTCACCCTCCAGTGAGCTGGGGGAAACCTCTGTCGCTGTTTTGTGCACAGGCCAAGATTTGGAGGTAGGGGTTGGTTCACCCCCCCCTCCCCCAAGAATCAGTGGCTCAAAAGTCGTGTTACCATCTATTGAAGAATGGACTTTGAAAGTCATAAATATGGCAGAAATGGCTAAAATATCTGCATATTTGAAGGATCATACAAGAGAAACATCAATCAAAGAAAATGTATCCGGCTTATAGTTAAATCTTAATATACCGAGTGAAGAATGTTTACAAGTTTAAAATGATTGTATTAAGTTGAATAGCATTCAACTTGAATTTTTTCTTTGTTTACATTTACAAATATATACTTAATAAAAAAAATTATTAAAAAAAAAAGCACTAGCAACGTAGATCGTCCCTGGGAGAAGACCCAAAAAACCGCCACGTATGGAAGGAACCGTGGTTAGATGATAGTCCTGTCTACAGAAAGAGCTCTCAGAAAACTAGGTACCGGGTTTGGAACTGGATATAGCTAGTTTAGAGAACAGGAGGACGAGGGGTGACGTGATAGCACTGTTCCAATATCTAAGGGGCTGCTACAAAGAAGAGGGGAGGTCAACTTATTCTCCAAAGCACCAGAAGACAAGACAAGAAATGTCTAGTTTAACGAAGAGAAGGACGAGGGAGGACAGGATAGCAGTGTTCCAATATCTCAGGGGCTGCCCCAAAGAAGAGGCAGTCAAGCTATTCTCCAAAGCCCCTGAAGGCAGGACAAGAAGCAACGGGTGGAAACTAATCAAGGAGAGAAGCAACCTGGAATTGAGGAGAAATTTCCTGACAGTGAGAACAATTAGCCAGTGGAACAACTTGCCACTAGAAGTTGTAGGTGCTCCATAACTGGAGGTTTTCAAGAAGAGATTTGACAACCATTTGTCTGAAATGATACAGGGTCTCCTGCCTGAGCAGGGGGTTGGACTGGAAGACCTCCAAGGTCCCTTCCAGCTCTGTTCTGATTGGTCGATTGAAAATGTCAGGATGTTGGTCACAGTCCTTTGACCAAAGGCCAAACCTGCATGCAGGTAGAAAAGGGGAGGGGCTTTGGTCACATGTATGTGGCTTTTTTTTTTTGACACCCCATCAGATAAGAAGATAAAACTTAAGGACTACTTTTGAGGCCCGTGGGGAAATTGTCGCGCAGATGCATCATCTTAATAATATATATCTGAAAAATCTATTTTATTATTAAATCTTAAAACCATCAGCCATGACAGTTTATAGATGCTCAATGGGACAGAAGGTTGGGAAGATCAGTCATTTATTTATCCTTTCATTCATTCATTCATTCATTCATCCGTTCCTCCATCCATTTATTCATTCATTCATTCATCCACCCATCCATCTTACATGCCACTCATCTTGCCAGAGGGAGATTCTAATAAAGGTAGTCCTCGCCTTATGACCAGTTGCTTAGTGACCATTCAAAGTTACAACAGATCACCCTCCCCCAAAAGCTACTTATGGATTGACGTCCCACCCTCAGTCATGTGACTGTATTTTGGGTCCTGAACAACCGGCCTGCATTTACAACCATTTGCAGCACCCCACGGTCATGTGACCGTGATTTACTAGGGTTTTGCTGGAAACTGGTGTTTACTTCTGCTTGCCAGCTGAAACTGGCTCACAGTGAGCAATAGAGTCACTTTACAACTGCCGAGGCCGCTTCGTGACCGTCACGACTTTCAGCTGTAATTGCCAGGCCCAATTACAATAGCAACAGCACTTACAAAACTTATATACCGCTTCACAGTGCTTTACAGGCCTCTCTAAGCGGCTTGCAGAGTCAGCCTATGGCCCCCAACAGTCTGGGTCCTCATTCTACCGACCTCGGAAGGATGGAAGCCTGAGTCCACCTTGAGCCGGTCAGGATCAAACTGCTGGCAGTGGGCAGAATTAGCCTGCAATACCACATTTTAACCACTGCGCCACCATGAGAAGGAAGGAAGGAAAGGAGAAAAGAGAGGGAAAGAAAGAAAGGAAGCAATAGCAATAGCAATGGCACTTAAGACTTATATACCGCTTCACAGTGCTTTTTACAGCCCACTCTAAGCGGCTTACAGAGTCAGCCTATTTGCCCCCAACAATCTAGGTCCTCATTTTACCGACCTCAGAAGGACAGAAGGCTGAGTCCACCTTGAGCCAGTCAGGATCGAACTCCTGGCGGTGGGCAGAGTCAGCCTGCAATACTGCATTTTAACCATTGCGCCACCATGAGAAGGAAGGAAGGAGAAAAGGGAGGGAGAGAAAGAAGGAAAGGATGGAAGCAAGCAATGGTAATAGCACTTAGAGTTAGACTTATAGACCGCTTCACAGTGCTTTACAGCCCTCTTTAAGCGATTTACAGAATCAGCTTCTTGCCCCCAACAACCTGGATCCTCATTTTACTGACCTCAGAAGGATGGAAGGCTGAGTCAACCTTGGGCCAGTCAGGATCAAACTGCTGGCAGTGGGCAGAGTTAGTCTGCAATATTGCATCCTAACCACTGTGCCACCACAGCTCCCTAACAGTCGTACCATTCGCCACCACTTCTAAAGTCATAACTTGAGGACTACCTGTAGGTAGAAGCAGGGAGATACCGGTAGTTGGCAGGGGACTGTCGCTTCTGATTTTATGCCCGCTCTCCTCCCTTGCAAAGCTCTACGGCTACATAAACCTTACATTTTGGTTAATTTAAGAAGAATATCTTGGTTCAGAAGAGTTACATGTTGGAAAAAAAAGGGGATTACGGCTTCCACTTTTCACCCAGTAGCATCCCAGAAAAATTTTGTTCCGTTTTAATTTTGGAGCTTGGGGAATTCTGGGTGGTGAAGTCCACCCAACTTAAAACTGCCATGTTTGACACACAGCAGCCTAAAGAAATGACAAATGCTTGTCGGAGAAGCAGACAAGCGGACCTCTTTTGTCCCAAAGGTTGTTTTTCAAAAGGCAACTGGATTTCCTGTGGTTTTTTTTTTTCCTCCTGAAGACGCTTCACTTCTCATCCGTGAACCGAAGAAGCTTCTTGGAAGGAGAAGCGAAACGTCTTCAAAGAAAAAAAAAACCCAAGAAAGTCCAGTTGCCTTTTTGAAAAAGCCCCTTTGGGACAACCGTGATCTGGAGGACGGAGAATCTCCAGAGACAAATCTATTTCGGTTCGCTGTTTTTGAGACACACGTAACCCCAAATCAAAGTCAGACCGTATTTTGCAAGACACACAGGTCTCTGAGTAAGACAACTCATTTTGTGTAGTAGCAAAGCTGGAGAGAACTTAACTCTCTTAGCTGTTGTCCGTCTCATTAGATCTTCTTGCCTCAAGTTAGTATCTTCCCTTTTCACTCTCTGTCGTCTTTCTCATTGCTGGTAGTCCTCAACTTATAACCACAACTGAGCTCAAAATTTCCGTTGCTAAGCGAGACAGTTGTTAAGTGAGTTTTGCCCCATTTTACGACCTTTCTTGCCACGGGTGATTAAGTGAATCACTGCAGTTGTTAAGCTAGTCACACGGTTGTTAAGTGAAACTGGCTTCCCCATTAGGGTTTCTTGCCTGAGCAGAGGGTTGGGCTAGATGACCTCCAGGGTCCCTTCCAATTTTATTATTGTTGTTGTTGTTATTAGCTTTACTTGTCAGAAGGTCGCAAAGGGGATCACATGACCTCGGGACACTGCCACTGTCATAAATACGAGTCAGTTGCCAAGCGTCTGAATTTTGATTATGTAACTAGGGGTGATACCTATCTCAGGGGCTGCCCCAAAGAAGAGGGAGTCAAGCTATTCTCCAAAGCGCCTGAAGGCAGGACAAGAAGCAACGGATGGAAATTCATCAAGGAGAGAAGCAACCTGGAACTAAGGAGAAATTTCCTGACAGAACAATTAGCCAGTGGAACAACCTGCCTCCAGAAGCGGTGAATGCTCCAACACTGGAAGTCTTTAAGAAGAGATTGGACAAGCATTTGTGTGAAATGGTATAGGGTTTCTTGCCTGAGCAGGAGGTTGGACTAGATGACCTCCAAGGTCCCTTCCAACTCTATTATTGTTGTTGTTGTTATTATTGTTATTATTGATCATCGCACAACCAGATGTTCAGACTGGATTTGGCATTTTAGTCTGCCTATCAAGTCCTTACCCAGGACCTGGGATAGGCAGATGTGGATGTTTGATGGTATTGCAGATCTTGTCGCAGGATGGAAGCAGTTCCTAGTAAGGCCGCCTTTTGCAATTGACTAATGGCGAATTTGTCAATGCCACTGGTGTTCAAGTGGTGCTCCAGTTGTTTTGGGATTGCACCCAATTGTTGTTATTATCGTTGTTGTTGTTATTATTATTACCATTATTATTATTATTTCTTTTTATAAACCATGAGGATGCTGCAAACAGTCATAAGTGACTTTATTCAGTGCCATTGCCATTTCGGTCACTACATGAGTGGTTGGTTGTAAGTCCAGGAGTCTGTACGGATACTCCCTGGCACAACCGCAACTGGGACCAGAATGTCCATTGCTAAGCAGGGTTTAATGAGGTACATCTGATTTTATGACCTCTTTTGATATAGCTGTTAAGGGGATCATTTGGTTAAGTGAACCCAGCTTCCCCCATTGACTTTGCATCTCGGAAGCCAGCTTTGAAAGCTTGCAAGCAGTGATCACATGACCCCAGGAGGCTGCAACCATTGTAAACACATGCCTATCCCCACATGCACAAATACTGATCACAAGACTGTTGGCATGCTTACAACGGTCGTTAAACAAATGGTTGTAACTCAAGCGATTCACTCACCTGCCTACATCTAGCTGTATTGTTGCAACAATGCGCTGTTGATAGCCAAAAAGAGCGATTTGCAGATTATTGTATGTGATTCAGAATTAGAAGTTGTTCACCATCTATTCTGGGCCAGTTGCAGATGAGGTACCTAAACCTGATAAATATTAAATTAAATTAAATTAAATTAAACTAAAGGGTTCCCTCTGAAAACTTCAAACACCGTTGGGAAAAGCTTCGGCCCAAAGTTCATACATTCTGAGTGACAGAAACAAATATCAGAGCTATGAGATCAAACTGAATTTACTTTCTGCCTGTGAAGTTTGAATTTGTGAATTTGACAGGTTGTTTTAAAGGGCACGGGCACATAAAATAACATGAAAAGAAAAAGAATTCTTTTACCTAAGCAAGAGTTGAGGGTTACCTGTCAGAAGCTGTTAGGAGTCGGCTGCGTTCTCTCTTGAAGCTTGTCCTTTCAGCTGTCAGTTTTAAAAGGTTAATACCGAATAAAAGAGCAGTGAAATTAACCTTCCATTGCGTGGCTGGGTGCCTTCCCTTTCAAAACAACAGGTTTGCAGAATAAAATAGCTGATTTTGTAAACTACTATTTGTTGCACTCTTGTCCCCAGCCTCTTTTTTTTTTTTTTTTTTTTTTGCTATTGGGAAGTTGCTACTAAAATGGAAAAATTCAGTTCGTGAAAAATTTCTTGGCAGAAATCAAAGCATAAGTGACTTCTTCTAAGCCTACAACTGAATAGCACTAGAACGTAGACTTATATACCGCTTCTTAGTGCTTTTACAGCCCTCTCTAATGGTTTACGGAGTCAGCATCTTGCCCCCCAACCACCTAGGCCCTCATTTTACCGACCTCGGAAGGATGGAAGGCTTGAGTCAACCTTGAGCCGGTCAGTATCGAACTCCTGGCAGTGGGCAGAGTTTGCCTGCAATACTGCATTCTAACCACTGCACCAACACAGCATACACCCTGTGCACATACAATTCAATGCTCTATGCAAAGCGAAGGTAGGAAGAATGCCATTGAATTGTATGTGCCCTGCTCACTTGACACACACATATGCACGTGTCATTGGTCACTGGACAATGGACACAGGGTGTATTCAGTTGTGGGTTTAGAACAGGGGTAGGCAACCTTAGCTCTTTGATGACTCGTGGACTTCAACTCCCATAATTCCTGAGCCAGCCATGCTGAGGGGAAAGGGAAAGGTTTCCATGCTGAGCCAGGCCGGCTCAGGAATTCTGGAAGTTGAAGTCCACAAGTCATAAAAGGGCCAAGGTTGCCTACCCCTTTGTTTAGAACAAATCGCTAACTCAGTAGTAAAAGAGTGGGTTACTCTTCAGTTAAGCGAAGAGGAGAGATTTGTGTATGTTCCAATCCCTTCTGGCATTTGTAGCGCAGCTAGTCCTCAATATACGGCCACAATGGAGCCCAAAATTTCTGTGGTTAAGCAAGACACCTGTTAAGTGATATTTGCCCCATTTTATGACCTTTCTTGCCACGGTTGTTAAGTGAATCACCGCAGGTGTTAAGTTAGTCACACGCTTGCTAAGTGAATCTGGCTTCCCCATGGACTTTGCTTGTGAGAAGGTCACAAAAGGGGATACTGGGACCTCGGGGCGCTGCAAGCAATGGTTGCAAGTCAAGGACTATCTGTGGTAAAATATACAGTTAGTCCTCGGCTTACAATAAGTTGCTTAGTGACTGTTCAAAGTTACAACAGTGTTTAAAGTGACTTATGACAAGTTTTCACACTGACCACCATTACAGCATCATCCCCCCACGGTCACATGATCAAAATTCAGACGCTTGGCAACTAACACTTAATGTTGAATGTATATGTACTAATATTTACCGAACCAGACGTTTACAAAGATTAATACTTAGTGTTATATCTAGTGTTCTATGATGATTGCTTATAGATATGATCCTTTGGTTAATGTTGAACACTTTAACATGGAAAGAGCAGACTGAATTTCTACCTCAGGTTATTGAAGTACTACCTCAGGACTTACTGTTAGGGACCACACAGGTTAAAAAAAATGTAACAGGTGTATAGTAGAGGTTTGAAGTGAAGAGTGAAGAATGTCTACCTATTGTTGTATGTTATGTTCTACGATGATTGCTTCTTAATATGACTGCTTCTTAACATGATCCTATGCTTAATGTTGATTACTTTAATAATGAAAAAGCAGACTGAATCTTTACCCCAGGTTATTGAATCTCTAGCTCAGGATCTTTTGCTAGGGATCATAAAAGAAAAGATAAAATACAACAGACATATACCGTGTTTCCCCTAAAGCAAGACAGGGTCACACTTTCTTTTTATCCCCAAAAGCCTTTCTATGTCTTACTTTCGGGGTACGGCTTATATTGATTGGAAAACAATTGTCAGTTTTATTTTAAGTATATTAAGTATTTTAAGTATTTTAAGTATTTAAGTATTTTAAGCAGGAGGCGGAAGTGGGCAGGAGTAATATGTCTTACTTTCGTGGTACGGCTTATATTAGCCGACCCCCTGAAAACCCCGATACGTCTTACAATCGGGGGTGTCTTACTATCGGGGAAACACGGGTAGTTGAGACTGGAAGTGAGGAGTAAAGAATATGTACCAAACCAAGCGTTTACAAAGATTAATACCTAGTGTTATATGCTGTGTTCTCTGAGGATTGATTATTAATATGATCTTATATTTAATGTTTAACTACTACCTCAAGACCTATTATCAGGGATCATAGAGAATAAAAAATGTAACGGGGGTATAATAGAGGATTGAAGTGAGGAGTGAAAAATGTTTACCAAACCAGACGTTCCCAAAGAATAATACGTAGGGTTGTATACCAGATGCTATGATGTTTGATGCATACAAAGATTTTATGTACAATGCTGAATGTTTTAATAAAGGAATTTTTAATTAAAAAAAATTCAGACGCTTGGCAACTGACTCATATTTATGACGGTCACAGTGTCCCGGGGACACGTGTGATCCCCTTTTGCAACCTGATCAGCAAAGTCAACGGGGAAGCTGGATAAGTAATAGTAGTAGTAATAGTAGAGTTGGAAGGGACCTTGGAGGTCTTCTAGACCAACCCCGTTCTTCTTAGGCAGGAAACCCTATACCACTTCAGAGAAAAGGATTCCCTTAACCTGGGGCAAGAAAGGTCATCAAATGGAGCAAAACTCACTTAGCAACTGTCTCGTTTAGCAACAGAAATTGAGGACCACTTCGATCAATTTCTTTAATGAATAAAATAAATACATGCCTGCTGCTGAGCAACCAAATTTTGATCACATGACCGGGCGACGCTGCAATACTTGTCAGGACTGGTCTTGAGTTCCTTTTCCTTCAGCGCCATCATAACCTCGAACGGTCATTAAACAAATGGTCGTAAGCCGAGGACTACCTGTCGTTTGGTCCAGAGGTCCCCAGTCTTTTTGGCACCGGGGACTGGTTCCATGGAGAGAGGTTGTGTGGTTTTGTGTGCTGCCTATATCCCGCGGATGGGGCTTTGTTTGTTTGTGTGGCCCGGTTGCTGGCAGGCCGCGGACTAGGGGTTGGGGACCCCTGATTTAGTCCAACCAAGATGGATGGACGCTGTGGAGGTACCTTTCCCCTCCGCCCCCAGGTATTGTTGAAAAAATCAAATCCTGTTACGCTTGATCTTTTTGCAGAAAATCTTACTGTAGTTGTAATTTCTCCAGGTGGAACTGAAAAGGAAATACAACGATCAACACTCCAAAGCCAGGGGTCTTCTGACAGGAAGCCAGTGGTACGAAATCCAGGCCTACAGGGCTCTGAACCAAGCCCTTGGCAGGTGAGAGAAGCTATTCAGTCAAAGTTCGGCCTTCAAATATGGGTGAGTGAAGGTTATTCCTTCAACTCTCCATCCTCAAAGTCTTTTGGAGGGGGGGGGTCTGTTGACCAATCCTTAAAGCAGCGGTTCTCAACCTGTGGGTCGCGACCCCATTCGGGGTCGAACGACCGTTTCACGGGGGTCGCCAACCACCGCAGTCTGCCATTTTTTTTCCCATTTCCCCTCGGCCGTTGCACGCCGCGCATGCGTGGTTCGGCCCGCCGCGCATGTGCGGTTCGGCATGCGCGGTTCGGCCCATGGCACACATGCGCAGTTCGGCCCGTCGCGCCGTGCATGCGCAGTTCGGCCCGTCGCGCGCATGGTGCGCATGCGCGGTTGGCCCGCCACGCATGCGTGGTGCAGGTCGGGGTCACACCGCCTTTACCGACCTCGGAAGGATGAAACCATCTGTTGCCTTTTTTTTTCTTTTCTTTTTTTTTGCTATTGGGGAGTTGCTACTAAAATGGAAAACTCCACTTTGTGAAAACTTTCTCGGCAGAAATTAAAGAATCAGTGACTTCTTCTGAGCCCACAACTCAATTGGACTAGCACTTATATACTGCTTCATGGTGCTTTAACAGTATTCTCTAAGCGGTTTACAGAGTCAGTTTCTTTTCCCTAATAATCTGGGTCCTCATTTTACTGCCTTCAGAAGGATGGAAGGCTGAGTCAACCTTGAGTCGGTCAGGATCGAACTCCTGGCAGTGGGCAGAGTTCGCCTGCAATAGTAATAGCAATAGCATTTAGACTTATATACCACTTCATAGTGCTTTTACAATACTCTCTAAGCCAGGCATGTCAAACTGCCGGCCCGCGAGCTGGATGCGTCACGTCGAAACCACGCCCACCCCATTGCCGCCAAAGTCCCGATACATTGTGCGACGTCACGTGATGTCGGGAGTTTGATGTGCCTGCTCTAAGCAGTTTGCAGAGTCAGCATTTTCCCCCCAACAACCTGGGCCCTCATTGTACTGCCCTTTGAAGGATTTAAGGCTGAATCAACCTTAAGCCAGTCAGGATCGAACTGCTGGCAGTGGGCAGAGTTAGCCTGCAATACTGCATTTTAACCACTGCGCCACCATGGCTCTTTTAACGTTTGAAATCCAAAACCTCTTGGATGCTTGCTTGTTTCTTTGTTTGTATCCTGCCTTTATTGTGGTTTTTTTTTTAACAAATAACTCAAGGCAGTGAACCTATTCAGAACACCTTCCTCCTCCTATTTTCCCCACAACAACAGCCTTCTGAGGTGGGTTGGGCTGAGAGAGAATGACTTGCCCAAAGTCACCCATCTGGCTTCCAGGCCTAAGTCAGGACTAGAACTCACCCGTCCTGCCTTCTAGCCTGGTGCCATAACCACTAGACCAGGGGTAGGCCACCTTGGCTCTTTTATGACTGGTGGACTTCAACTCCCAGAATTCCTGAGCCAGCCATGCTGAGGAAAAAGGGAGAGGTTTCCATGCTGAGTCATGCTGGCTCAGGAATTCTGGGAGTTGAAGTCCACGAGTCATAAAAGAGCCAAGGTTCCCCACCCCTGATCTAGGCCAACCTGACTCTCAGTTATCAAAAAAAATTCAGAAAGAATATAGCTATTTCTGTGACAATAAAGATCCAAAGAGTTTAAGCGGCTTTTTTTTTTTTAAGGTATGGCTTCGGAAATTGGACGCTGAGAAAGGGCAAAAGTTGTTAAGTTAGTCACACCATTGTTAAGTGAATTTGGCTTCCATGTTGACTTCGCCTGTCGGAAGGTTGCAAATGGCGATCCCACAACCCAGGGACACTGCAACCGTCATAAGTGCATGCCAGTTGCCGAGCATCCACAGGGATGCTACAATGGTTGTTTGAAAAACAATCATAAGTCAAGTTTTCCAGTATCGTTGTACCTTCAGTTGTAGGTTGTCAATTGAGGACTATGTGTATCTAAAAGCAGACCTAAAGCCGGTCTCCGATTCTCTCCCTTTCCTGAATATTTTAAGAAAGCAGATCACGGAGTTCTCTCTCTCTCTTTTTTTTTTTTTTGCTGATGTGTTCTTCTGTTCCAGGTGCATTCGTCACCGAAGCGATTGGGGGGCCCTTATTTTAGTTGATGACCGTTTTGGAAAGAACCCCAGTAAATACACAGCTGGTAAGATATCATGTTTATTCGCGGGATACATGTCGGCAAGGCACGGGGTAACATGCGCTCGCCCGAATTCATTTTTGAGAGGTGTCAGCAGGGATGTTCCCAACAAATGGGTCAGAAAAGTCAAGGTGGCAATCACACCCAGGAGATTAAAAACTCTGCCCCCCTTTTTAAATTAGGTGGCCGTCTTGCCTTTTTGTTTAATCACCACTCCCATCAACCTGTGAATGCTCCAACACTAGAAGTTTTTAAGAAGAGACTGCACAGCCATTTGTCTGAAATAGTATAGGGTTTCCTGCCTGAGCAGGGGGTTGGACTAGATGACCTCCAAGGTCCCAAGGACCTGAGATAGGCAGATGTGGATGTTTGATGGTATTACAGATATCGTCGCAGGATGGAAGCAGTTCCTAGTAAAGCTGCCTTTTGCAATTGACTAATAGCGAATTTGTCAATGCCGATGATGGTGTTCAAGTGGTGCTCCAGATGTTTTGGGATCGCACCCAAGGCGCCTATTACTATTGGTACTACCCTTGCTTGCCTTTGCCACAGTCTTTCTATTTCTATTTGTAGGTCTTTGTATTTTGTGATCTTCTCCAGTTCTTTCTCGTCTATTCTGCTGTCTCCAGGCAATGCCACATCCACTATCCAGATTTTTTTGTCATTATTATTATTATTATTACCCCCACAAGGATGACCTTGCCAACTATTGTTACTGCTATCAGGAAATGGTCTTTGTAGTCTAAGTACTCCTCACCTTAACAACCATAATTGTGTCTGGAACTATGGCTGTCAGTTGTGGTGGTCATTAAGCAGATCATCACATGACCGAGCTGATTTTATGAATTTTTTTTTCCCGCTGGGCTCCTTCCGTGAATCTCCACAGTCGTGAAGCTAATCCTTGCAGTCCTTAGGGCAGTTTTTACCAGAAACTGGAAGTAAACACTAGTTTCTGGTAAAACAACAACAACAAAAAAAAACCCTCATATATTGCGGTCACGTCACTGCATGCTTCAAATGGACGTAAATGCAGGCTGGTTGCCGAGTGCCCAAAATGTGATCAGATGACCATGGGGTGGTGGTGGTGAGGGACAGCCATTGGATCTTCAAATCTAGGTCGTAAGTACCATTTGGGGGGTCCATTATAGTTGCTAAGCAACCAGTTTTAAGTCATGGACCATCTATGCATTTGGTAATCCTCGTTAATAAATCACTCACAACCAGCTATTCAAAGTATTATTTGATATGGAAGTGAAGAAAACTATGCAGGTAGTCCTCTACGTACGCCACGATTGAGTCCAAAATTTCCTCTGGTGAGTGAGACAGCTGTTAAGTGAGCTTTGTCCCATTTTACGACCTTTTTTGCCACAATTGTGAAGTAAATCACTGCAGTTGTTGAGTTAGTCACATGGTTGTTCCAGTGAATCCGGCTTCCCCTATTGACTTTGCTTGTCAGAAGGTCGCAAAAAGGGATCACGTGACACCCCCCCCCCAGGTGCACTGCAACGGTCATAAAAACGAGCCAGTTGCCAAGCGTCCAGATTTTGATCAGGTGATCCTGGGAATGCTGCAATGGCCATAAGTGTGAAAAACAGTCCTAAGTTTAGAATAGAATAAGGGAGAAGATGGAATAGAATAGAATAGAATAGAATAGAATAGAATAGAATAGAATAGAATAGAATAGAATAGAATAGAATAGAATAGAATAGAATAGAATAGAAAATATGGAATAGGAATGGAATGGAATAGAATAGAATAGAATAGAATAGAATAGAATAGAATAGAATAGAATAGAATAGAATAGAATAGAATAAGGAAGAAAAATAGAATAGAATAGAATAGAATAAGGGAGAAGATAGAATAGAATAGAATAGAATAAGGGAGAAGATAGAATAGAATATTTAGAATAGAATAGAATCTTTATTCAGAACAGAATAGAATAGAATAGAAGCTGGAAGGGACCCTGGAGGTCTTCTAGTCCAGCCCCCTGCTCAAGCAGGAGATCCTATACTATTTCAGATAAGTGACTGTCTAGTCTCTTCTTAAAAGTCTCCAGTGATGTAGCGCCCACGATTTCTGGAGGCCAGCTGTTCCACTGGTTGATCGTCCTCACTGTCAGGAAGTTTCTCCTTAGTTCCAGGTTGCTTCTCTCCTTGATCAGTTTCCAACCATTGTTTCTCATCCTTCCCTCTGGTGCTTTGGAGAATAGCTTGACTCCCTCTTCTTTGTGGCAGCCCCGCAGATACTGGAACACTGCTATCGTGTCTCCCCTGTTTCTTCTTTTCTTTAGACTAGCCAAACCCAAGTCCCGCAGCTGTTCTTCATATGTTTTAGTCTCTTCGAACGGTCGCTAAACAAATGGTTGTAAGTCGAGGACTACCTGTATACTGCTCTATACTGAACTGGTGAGATCACACTTGGAATGCTGCATCAAATTCTGCTCACTACAATATCAAAAAGTTGCTGAGACTCTAGAAAAAGTACAGAGAAGAGCAACAAAGATGATCAGGGGACTGGAGGCTAAAACATATAAGGAACGGTTGCTGGAATTGGGTATGTCTAGTTTAATGAAGAGAAGGATGGGGGGGGGACACGATAGCAGTCTTCCAGTATCTCAGGGGCTGCCCCAAAGAAGAGGGAGTCAAGCTATTCTCCAAAGCCCCTGAAGGCAGGACAAGAAGCAACGGATAGAAACTGATCAAGGAGAGAAGCAACTCAGAATTAAGGAAAAATTTCCTCTCAGTGAGGACAATTAACCAGTGGAACAACCTTCCTCCAGAAGCTGTGGGTGGTCCAACACTGGAGGTTTTTAAGAAGAATTGGACAGTCTTCTGTCTGAAATGGTATAGGCCAGGGGTAGGCAACTTTGGCTCTTTTATGACTCGTGGACTTCAACTCCCAGAATTCCTGAGCCAGCAGGGCTCAGCATGGAAACCTCTCCATTTCTCCTCAGCATGGCTGACTCAGGAATTCTGGGAGTTGAAGTCCACGAGTCATAAAAGAGCCAAGGTTGCCTACTACTGATCTAGGCCAGGGGGAGGCAACCTTGGCTCTTTTATGACTCGTGGACTTCAACTCCCAGAATTCCTGAGCCACCATGGCTCAGCATGGAAACCTCTCCCTGTCCCCTCAGCATGGCTGGCTCAGGAATTCTGGGAGTTGAAGTCCACGAGTCATAAAAGAGCCAAGGTTTAGGGTCTCCTGCTCCAGCAGGGGTTTGGACTAGAAGACCTTTCTAGCTTTGTTATTCTGTAATCTTAATTCTTTATTTGGCCTTCCTCAGCCATTTTGTAAAATTGATAAAAGCCCACACTGCCCTCGTGGTGACAGTAGGTGGTGCTCCGTTTCCACGACATGAACCGCTTGGGCTATGTCACGGAAGGGCGTAAAATGAAAGGATGACAGTGACTCTCATTAAAATCTCTTTCACAGTAATTTTAGATGCAATGAGTGGTGGGTGGGGTTTTTCGTTTATGTTTTGTTTGTTTTTTCCTTTGCAATTTGGTATTTGCTATAATGGTATTTTTTTTCCCCTTCACCTCTTTCTTGTTGAAACAAGACCCATTAAATCAGAGAAGGCACTAAATATTTATGAATTAATTATATTCAAAAGGAAATCTAAGAAGCTTTAAAAGGTATCACTTACTGGCGCCTGTTTCACAGGTGTGGGGAACCTGTAAGCATCCCAGTATTGTTCCTCTTCAACTCCCAGTAACTCATCCAGTGTGGCCAACAGCCAAGGGGAGAGAGAGAGAGAGAAAAAAAAAAGATGGGAATTATAATCCCACATGTGGAATGTCTCACGTTCCCTCTCCTTTGCCTCGTGCGTACATGTCTGTACACACACAAACACACGCAATGTACACAAGGACATCGATCCCACGTAATTTTCACGCTAAATTTTTTTGGCTGAGGGAGCATTCTCCATTGTGTAATTATTTCTGTTTTTATTTTACTCTGCTGTCCTGGCAGGATGTCAGAAGAGAGATTTTAGTTTTTCAGAATAAAGCTGCAGGACTCATCGTACAGGTAGTCCTTGACTTGCAGCCAATTGTTTAGGGCAGCGGTTCTCAACCTATGGGTCGTGACCCCATTTGGGGTCGAACGACCGTTTTGCGGGGGTCGCCAGACACCGCGGTCCGCCATTTTGTGTTTTTTTTCGTCGTGCCGCGCATGTGCGGTTCGGGCCGTCGCGCGCGCTGCACATGCGCAGATCGAGCCGTCGCGGTCCGCCATTTTTTTGTCGCGCCACGCATGCGCGAATTGGACCGTTGCGCGCGCGCGCCTGCGCAGATTGGGCCGTCGCGCGCCGCGCATGCGCAGATCAGCCCGTCGCAGTCCGCCATTTTGTTTTTAACTTTGTTTTGTTTTTTGTTTTGTCACGCGCACCGCGCATGCCCGGATCGGCCCGGCGCGCGCACACCAGGGTCGCGCCACGCATGGGTGGGGCAAGTGGGGTCTCAACCTGAAAAAGGTTGAGAACCACTGGTTTAGGGACCATTTGAAGTTGCAACGGCACTGAAAAAAGTGACTTCACCCTTATGACCAGCACCCCCATTATCAGATGATCAAAATTTGGGCACTTGGCAACTGTCATGTATTTATGAGAGTTGCACTGTCCCAGGCTCATGTGATCATCATGTGTAAACTTCCCAGCTGGCTTCCAACAAGCCAAGTCAATGGGGGAAGCCAGATTCGTTTAATGACTACACGATTCACTGAATAACTGCAATCTTGCAGCAACCACAACTTATGGAGGCAAATCCTTCCATAAATTAATTGTTCTCACTGTCAGGAAATTTCTTGCTTCTCTCCTTGATTAATTTCCATCCACTGCTTCTTGTCCTACCCTCTGGTGCTTTGGAGAATAGGTTGACCCTCTCTTTTCTGTGGCAACACACAAGGAGGGGAGGGGGGCTGGTGTCCATGGGGTCACAAAGAGTCGGAAACAACTTCATGTCTGAACAATAACAACAAACGAAACCGGGATCACAAAGCTAGACCCATTAGAACCAAGCCAGTTGGATCCAATTCATTAACGATTATACCTGCAAAACAATTTTTTTTGCTGAATGTTCAGTCCAGGTTGTACAATCTCACAAAACGGCAGAAGGCTGAGGATAGCCAGGGATTCTGCATGTAGCAATTGTGGCAAAAAAAAAAAAAACAAACAGGGAAAAAAAGGTTGTAAAATGGGGCAAAGCTCACTTCTTGCTTAGCAGCGAAAATCTGGGGCTCGGTTGTGGCCGTAAGTCGAAGGACTCCTTGTACACCAGCAAAATAAAAAAAGGGGGGGATTGTGAATGTCTTACGTAGCAGTTGAGGTTTATTCTTTGCTTAATTCAAACATTTGTTCTTAAAAGTTCGGCTCTTGGACTTGACGGAGGCTGAAAGATTATCATTGCTCTTCACTGCACAGACAGAGGACGTTGTTTCCCCTCCACAACTATGAAAAGCAGCCTTGGACGGTTGCTCTTTCCGTCACATCTCTGAAACACTTCTTCCCAGCTGCCTCTGTCTTGCCTTGGCAGGAGAACAAGCAGCCCAATTGCGCATCAGCAGAGTCCTTTAATTTCTGAAGGTGTCCTTGAGTGAACGGCTGAGGACTTAAGGACACCGGAACCTTTCCAGAATTTCTCTTCTCCCTGACCCTGGAGAAGTGGGAAAGGAAGGGAACGTGGCAAATAAAAAAAAAAATGAGCCTTGAGCTATTAGGGAGACATAATAATGGTGCTTTTTTTAAAAAAAAAATAGAACATGAATCCTTCTGCTGCTTTGCGAGATCATACATTTTTTTTAAAAAAAAAATTAGAACTTGAATCCTGGAGTTATCCTCAACCTTCTTCTGTTTTCTGAGATTGTATGACTTGGGCTGAAAAATTCAGCAAAAATTTGTTTTAGAGACATAATCGTTACAACAAATTGGATCCAACCTATTTGGTTCTAATGGGTTTAGGTTTGTGAGCCCAGTTTCATTTGTTGTTCGGTTGCTAAGTCACATCCGACTCTTTGCGACCCCTTGGACACCAGCAAACCCCCCCCACCTTGTGGGGCTGCCACAAAGAAGAGGGAGTCAAGCTATTCTCCAAAGCACCTGAAGGCAGAACAAGAAGCAATGAATGGAAACTAATCAAAGAGAGATGCAGCCTAGAACCAAAGAGAAATTTACACACAGTGAGAACAATTAATCCGGGGAACGATTTGTCTCCAGAAGTTGTGGGTAGTATAGCAGTAGAAGGCTTGAGCTGTTCAGGGTCTAACTCTTAGCAGTGGGCAGAGTCAGCCTAAATACTGCATTCTAACCATTGCGCCACCGTGAGAAGGAAGGAAGGCCTGGAGACTAAAACATACAAAGAATGGCTGCAGGACTTGGGTTTGGCTAGTCTAAAGAAAAGAAGAAACAGGGGAGACATGATAGCTGTATTCCAGTATCTGAGGAGCTGCCACAAAGACGGAGTCACTTTATTCTCCAAAGCACCAGAGGGCAGGACAAGAAACAATGGTTGGAAACTGATCAAGGAGAGAAGCAACCTGGAATTAAGGAGAAAGTTCCTGACATTGAGGACAATCAACCAGTGGAACAACTTGCCTCCAGAAATCGTGGGCACTCCATCACTGGAGATTTTTAAGAATAGGCTAGACCAGCGGTTCTCAACCTTTTCCGGGACTCGATCCCGGCCCGCATCGCGCATGCGCGGCGCAACGGGCGCATCGCAAAGGGGAAAAAATGGACAAAAAAAATAAATAAAAAAATGGCCGACCCCAAAAAAATGGCGGGCCCACATCGCGCATGCGCGGCGCGACGGCCCGCATCGCAAAGGGAAAAAAATGGCCGACCCCCCCAAAAAATTAAAAAAAATGGCGGGCCCGCATCGCGCATGCGCGGCGCAACGGCCCGCATCGCAAAGGGGAAAAAAATGGCCGACCAAAAAAAATGGCGGACTGCGGTGTTTGGCGACCCCCGTGAAATGGTCGTTCGACCCCAAATGGGGTCACGACCCAAAGGTTGAGAACCACTGGGCTAGACAGTCACACTGGCTGAGGAATTCTGGGAGTTGAAGTCCACAAGTCATAAAAGGGCCAAGTTTGAACACCCCCTGGTATAATGTATAATTATAATGTAATTGTGATGTAATAATGATTCATCTCTAATTCATTATATCATTTCCCCAGGGTTGTCTAAATGGATTCGGCAGCAGATCCAGCACTACAAAGACTTCAATTGCGCCCTCAGCGCTTTGGATGCATTTGCTAAAATGAACCAGAATGGCGCTGGAGCTGCACTTCCGGATAACAACAGCTCTCTTCTCAAATCTACAAATCCAAAGACTCTGATACCCCTTTCTCCTCCAGAGGAACCTCTTTCTTCATCCCCAGGAGCTCTTGGTGAAAAGGAAGCACAAGATTCAGCTCTGGAAACAGGTGCTGCAGACCGCATCACAACTCACCCAATCACACCCGGTTAGTCGTGGGATCTTTCGTCAGAGTAAAGTTAATCTTGCTAAGATTGTTTTTAAAAAAACAACAACAAATGCTTTAGTTCTGCTTCTTTCTGGACAGCCTTATGGGTATGACCAGAGTCCAAAGGATACTAGGAGCTTTTTTTTTCATCCCAAGCCATCCATCAGGAACCCTGGGGGCCTGAAAAGCAAAATTTTAAATGTGGCTAAAACTGTTTGAGATGGTCAAGTCTCATAAGATTGCAGGGGTCTTACCTCGGAGGTCTTGGGCAATCTTGTCATCTCGTGCAGTTTTTTTTTTTTTTTTTGTACAGCGATTTTGGAAACTTTTTTTTTTTGGTCTGAAATCTCCTTGTCAGAAATCATTTAAGGCAGAGAGGTGTCCGGCAATGCGAGAAAAAAAGTTGCGATATGTCATGTGACGCGGCGAGTTTTGATAGCTGTGATTTAAGGACTCCTGCAAGAAAACGGAAATTTCATGAGATGATGTGGTCAACTGGTAGGTAGGTGGAAGGAAGGGAAGGAAGGAAGGAAGGAAGGAAGGAAGGAAGGAAGGAAGGAAGGAAGGAAGGAAGGAAGGAAGGAAGGAAGGAAGGAAGGAATCAGTGGATGAGTGAGTTGGTAAGTTCAAGGTGGGGGAGGGCGGGAGGAAGGAAGTTGGAATGAACGAACCAAGGATGGATAGAGGGAAAGAAAGAAAATGAAGAAAGAAGGAGGGAAGGAAAGAAAAAATGAAGATAGAAGGCAGGAGACTAGAGAGGAGGGTGGAAGGAAGGAAGAAAAGGGAAATATGGGTGGAAGGAAGAAGAAGGAAGGAAAATAAGGATGGAAGGAAGGAAAATAAGTGTGGATGGAAGGAAGGAAGAGTTTATTTTGTTTCTCAGGAGAGTCCCATCACCTGAGCTTGGCTGGGCAGATTTAGGGGCAGGAAGGTGCTTTGAAGCCTATGATGGTATTCACACGGCCCCTCTGCAACTCTTTAAAGTAGCCGCGTCTATTCCTGGGATTGTGCAGCCGCCTTCTGTAGCTGCACTGCAATCCCAGGAAAATACCCGTTGGATTCTGAAGCATCATCCTGAGCTGGTGGAGAGCAAAGAGCTGCCAAGTGTAAAGAAAGTCCCCAAAAAACAAACCCTGGGCCTGTAGGGATGTGTTGGGCCACCCACAGGGCTCCCTTTGTTCCCGAGTGGAAAGAAGGGATTAAACCCATCTTAACAAGATGTTCCACAGCAGTTCCTCCCCATACTTAGTTGTATATACACTGAAGGCAGGAGGTTCTATTACGGCATGTCAATCTGCTTGCTTGAAAACTAGTCACCGTCTACAAAGACAGGAGTTAAGTTCCGGAGGATGGAAAGCCATCAATGTGGCTGGTTGATTCTGCTAATACAGAAGAGCAAGCTGTGTGTAATGTTGATCCAATGCTGGGCACAGGGTGGAATTCCTTTACACCATTTAACATTTTTAATGTTGTAAGCTTCCTTCCTCCTTTCCATCTCCCTCCTTTTTTCTTCCTTCCTTCTTTCTTTCCTCCCTCCCTTCCTTCCATCTCCCTCCTTCCTTCCTTCCTTCCTTCCTTCCTTCCTTCCTTCCTTCCTTCCTTCCTTCCTTCCTTCCTTCGAGTAAGTTCTTAGAGTTCTTAGAGTAAATGGATATGAACTTTCTTTGAGTCAGCCAAACTTGCCAGAGACAATCTGTAAAGTATTGTTTCTCTTTCCTTCCTTCCTCCCTCCCTCCCTCCCTCCCTCCCTCCCTCCTCCTTTTCCCTTACTTAACAGTATTCCATGGACACGTGACCACAATTTACATTTTTTTGCTGGGAACTGATGTTTACTTCCAGTTTCTGGCAAAAGACGTCCCAATGCACACAGTGGCTTCACTTAACAACGATTGTATTGACATAACAACTGCTGCATTCACTTTTTTTTTTTGCTTTTTTATTTGCTGGACTTTTGTGTTTCAACTTTTTTTTTAAATAAAATAGAAAGTTTAGAAAAATAAATAAATAAGGATGGGATATAAATCTGTTCTTTAATCAATGATCCTGAAAGCCAAGCACTGATGGTATGCTAATGACAAGAATTAATCATCTCTCCTTCTGTCTCTTTTCCTTATTATCTGCTCTTCCTCCCGCAGATTCTCCATCTCATCAGGCCATAAAACAAAATACATTTACAGACTCCGGCCCCAAGGCTCCACCTGTTGAAAACAGGAGGAGGAAAGCGAAGGGTCAGTTCTCTGCCGGCAGCATAAAAAGTTGCTTCGCCAAAATGCTGAATTCAACGCCAACGGTAAAGAAGAATTATGTCTTGAAGGCTACCGGACGAACAGAAAGAACAATAGAGGAAAAGAGTCCATCTGTTGCCTGTGGACCTCAGCGGAATACATTCTGGGTTGAAGAAGACCAACCAATAAAACAATTGACAGACGGGAAAATGATTAGCCGTTCCCCGAGAACAAAGATTGACACTGAGAAATGTCCCCATGAAAGCCAGCAGACTGGACATAAAGACATGGAGGAGGTAGAGTCTTCTCCAAGGAGAGCAAACATAGAACTTTCCAGGTCAGACCTAGGTGTTGAAACTGACGCAGAAGATGACAGGCTCTGTTTTACGCCTGAACTGTATGATGACGAAGAGTTGGTGGAAGAGAAGAATGAAGGCTCGATTCACAATTATAACAGTACTTTGACTTCCTTTGAAAACACTGTTCTGGTGGAAGAACTTTGTCCACCCAACGCTCAGAAGCCCGGAGATGCCACCTCCAGGTTTAAAGGTGAAGCAGGAGCAGACGCAGAGTGGTGGGGGATCATGGAAGACAATCAGAATAACAGAAGTGCCATTGAGGCAGCTGGGCATAATGTTGGGGAAAACCAGCTTCCTGGATCACAGATCAAAGGTGTGTCTTGCACTCGGTTCACTTAAGCAGTAAAAATCAGGCTTGAGAAAAATAGGGTCAACTGTTTCTAGTTAAGGTCAGGAACCGATTCAGGAGAATCTGTTTTTCAGAAAACTGGAGGGACAGTCGTACTTCGGGGACATCTGCCTTCATGGAAAAAGTTGACTCGGAATGGAGATTGACCAATCATGTCCAAATGTGTTCCACCTCTCCTCCCGTTCTCTTCTGCAACATTACAGACGACAGGAAGATGTGATGCGGTACCTTTATCCGTGTTCCTGTCTCTACAAGTGTTGACGAATGAAAGGGAGCATCCACCAAGATGACTGGTGTTTCCAACCAGTCACGGATTGGACGCATTCTTATTACAGAACATTGTAGAGAAAGCAGAGGAGATGTAGGAGAAGGACCAGAGTCAAGAGAGGAACAAGCCTGGAGGCCATTTGTGGGAACGTAAGGACACCAGGCTAGTTCCTCTCTTGACTCCGCTCCCTGTGTCTGCCTTTCAGAATAGATCCAACCTATGATGGACAACAATTAGTGTAGTCTTGGGACAACTTTAGAGATGTTAAAAGGACAGGAGAAACCACTTGGGTTCTTCTGCTGCAAACTGGTCATCCCATCTTTGTTTTATTATTATGTCTCGCCAGCCTATTTGTAGAAGAAATCAGATTTATATGAAGAAGCCAGTGAGATCATTTCCAAAAAAAATGTAATAGGGCCTACTTCACTCACTATTTTTTTTTCTTGGGGTAAGGAGGAAATGTTGAGGTTATGTGAATGTAATTTGATTTATTGATCAAATAAATCAAATCTTTGCAATGCTTGCAAAGAGATCCATTATTGAATTAGGTTAGTAGCTACCAGCTTAGGAAGACTGATCAAAACCATGTTGGTTTGCTGAAATTTTGGAGACTACGTTTCCATTCCCTCTCCTTCGGCCTTTTTAAACAATCACGTGACCTTCACAGTGTGCCTACCATGAACTGGGAAAGCTAAACCAAACCAAGTAGCTTTTTTTTTTTACAGCAAATATGCAATTCTACACTTTTATGTGACATTATTCACCATCAGAATGGGCAAAACAGATATTATGGCATAAGCGGGTAGCAAGCATTAAATATCTTTTCATGAGCCTATGATCAACATATTTTTTTATTATGAAGAAGTCTGCAGGCTTTATTTTGCTAGGAAAATATATAGCATGAATCAGTGCTATTCTTCTTCAACAGGACTTTATTTAGTTTTCTGCATAATGACTTGATTTGTGTCAAATAAATCTTCAGATATTTTGAGGAGTCAAATCAAGTCTCGGGCACCGGAGCACATTTAATTAAAGATGTAAGTCTGAGACCTTATAAGTGATGGCCAAAATTTGTGTCACATCAAGGCTGATGAGATCATTAGAAATTAATCTTATAATTGGGAATGCCACTTCATATCCGTTGGTTCCCTTGTAATGTCCATTTCTTCTAAATAGAACAGTTTGTAAGGAACATATCATAAGAACTTATAAACCCATTAGTAGCAATTTTAGAACAGCTTATTAACTGTGGTATAATTTTTCCCCCTTTTTTTCCCTCTCTCTCCCATCTTCCTTTCAATCTGTTTGGGACAAACATTTTTCTTAATCATTAATAGTTTTCTTAATCATTGTCAAATAAATCATCGTGGCATGTTAGATATTGACCCATGAGCTTCATCATTTTTCATTTGCCTCTTTGTGACACAAATGCAACGATGGAATAATTGAAGGAAAGCTTCTGAAGCATTAGAATAAAGTTGTCTTAAATAATATGTTGTCATTTGAATATAAGCAGGGGAGGGTTTGGGGGTTGTCATAACTAGAAAAAAAATTAATTGAATCCTGAATCTATTGAAGGGCTGAAAGTACAGAGAAGGTATAAACGAAGAGCCAGGAGGCCATCTAATAACAGAGAGGCACGCCAACAACAGGTAACCTTGAAGAATGTGTAGACTGAAGAGCATGAGTGGTAATATTGGCTATCCAGTGAGGTCCATGTTGTATGAAACCTTCAGGTCCCATTAAATAAAGATCTCAATAGATAATGTAAGATAACATCCATTAAAAGACTTTCTGATGTTCAATGAGTTTCAAGATTGAACAATGGCTAGAAACATCTTCCTTCTGCATTGTTCAAGGCCAAACAAGAAGAAGACACGGAGATGGGATGGTGTGAGCTTGGTAGACCCATCAAGCAAAATCTTCTCATATTACTTTCTTCCAGACATCTTGAGAAGAAACAAGTCTTTAGGTCATGCTGAGTCCTGCCAATGTGGACAATGTCCCAGTAATAGTTAAGTGCTGGAGACAATTTTCAAATTCCTTTTTCAACAACAGCATACAGCTAACCTAGGAAGGGGCACCCACCATTGCTATACCCATTGGCAACTACTTCCTCTGGGTTCTGTCATGTAGGACAGTCATCTAGTCTTGGTTTCAAAATGGTGCCCTTGCAGTGCAGGGCGAGAATTTCCTCACTGGCTTTTCCTGCAAGGATTGAGGTTCTCAACAGAGGTAAGCAGAGAATGGCATTGGAGGACATAATTAAAAGTAGGAATTCCATGATTCTTCCTGGACTTTCACTGCCGTTCCACTGAGGTGACTCCCAAAGTCAACCCATGTTCATTGTGCAGCAAGTTGGGAATCAGTCTCTATAGCTTCCTAAGGGCATCCACGGGGATGTCCAACCTTGGCCACTGTAAGATTTGTGAACTTCAACTCCCAGAATTCCATACTGGTTGGGGAATTCTGGGAGTTGAAGTCCACAAGTCTTAAAGTTGCTAGGATTGGATCCCCCTGGTTTTAAAAAATCAGGATGGTAAATGGAACCACGTAAGTTTTTTTAATATGTGTCATTTGTGTAACACACCTAAAAAGGAGCAAGACCAGACAGTTGCAGCCACCACCTTGACTTTTTCACCCCTCGGTGGTCATACCTGTCTTCACCCCCAGGTCTTCAGGATGGACAGACTACCTGCTTCTTAGCATTTGTGAAAGCCTTAAACAAGCAGATGTTTGAATAAGATTGTAATTGCTGGTAATTTTGTATACGGGCATGCACCTATGTATTTTACTTTGGTTGATGCTTTTACTGTAAAGATCTATGACACTTTGGAAGTTGGTGGAATAAAAAGTCTGAATTTTTTAAAAATGAAATCTTGTTGGTTTCCCCCAAAAGTCTAAGCATAAAGAATATAATAGTAGTAGTAGTAATGGTAGTAGTAGTAGTAAAGTTGGAAGGGACCTTGGAGGTCATCTAGTCCAACCCCCTACTCAGGCAGGAAACCTTATACCATTTCGGACAAATGGCTGTCCAGTTTCTTCTTAAAAACTTCCAGTGTTGGAGCATTCACCACTTCTGGAGGCAGGTTGTTCCGCTGGTTAATTGTTCTAACTGTCAGGAAGTTTCTCCTTAGTTCTAGGTTGCTTCTCTCCTTGATTAGTTTCCATCCGTTGCTTCTTGTCCTGCCTTCAGACGCTTTGGAAAATAGCTTGACTCCCTCTTCTTTGTGGCAGCCCCTGAGATACTGGAACACTGCTGTCATGTCCCCCCTCATCCTTCTCTTCGTTAAACTAGACATACCCAATTCCAGCAACCGTTCCTTATATGTTTTAGCCTCCAGTCCCCTAATCATCTTTGTTGCTCTTCTCTGCACTCTTTCTAGAGTCTCAACATCTTTTTTACATTGTGGTGACCAAAACTGGATGCAGTATTCCAAGTGTGGCCTTACCAAGGCCTTGTAAAGGGCTATTAATACTTAGCGTGATCTTGACTCTATCCCTCTGTTAATGCAGCCTAGCACTGTGCTGGCTTTTTTGGCAGCTGCAGCACACTGTTGGCTCATATTTAAATGATTGTCCACTAGGACTCCAAGATCCCTCTCACAGTTACTACTATTAAGCAACGTACTCCCTATACTATACCTGTACATTTGGTTTTTCTTGCCTAAATGTAGAACCTTGCTTTTTTCACCATTGAATTTCATTTTGTTAGATAGCGCCCAGTGTTCAAGTCTGTCCAGATCCTTTTGTATCTTAAGCCTGTCTTCTGGAGTGTTTGGCTATTCCTGCCAGCTTGGTGTCATCTGCAAATTTGATGAGTTCCCCATCTATCCCCTTGTCCAAATCGTTGATGAAGATGTTGAAGAGCACTGGGCCCAGAACAGAGCCCTGGGGCTCCCCACTACACACTTTCCTCCATGTAGATGCGGTTCCATTGAGGACCACACGCTGAGTACGGCTGGTCAGCCAGCTACGGATCCATCTGGTGGTGATGTTGTCTAACCTGCATTTTTCTATCTTCTCAAGTAGTAGGTCGTGGTCTACTTTGTCAAATGCCTTACTGAAGTCCAAGTAAATTATATCCACAGCATTCCTCTGGTCCACTAATTTTGTCACTTGGTCAAAGAATGCAATAAGATTTGTCTGGCATATTACCATCTATTGAAGAATGGACTTTGAAAGTTATAAATTTGGCAGAAATGGCTACAATATCGGCATATTTGAAGAATCATTCAAATGAAAAATATATGTTGGACTGGAAACATTGGATAGACTACATACAAGAGAAACACCAATCAAAGAAAATGTATCTGGCTTATAGTTAAATCTTGATATACGGAGTAAAGAATGTTTACAAATTTAAATTGATTGTATTAAGTTGAATAGCAGTTAACTTGAATTTTTTCTTGGTTTACATGTACAAATATATATCTAATAATAAAAATGTTATAATAAAAAAAAGATTTGTCTGGCATGATCTATTTTTGACAAACCCACGTTGGCTTTTAGTGATGACTTTGTTTGCCTCTAGGTGTATACAGGCCTGTCAAGTTGCTTATTGCTTGATATAATTCAACAGTTCTACTTATTGCTTGATGTAATTCCCCCAGTCCTAAGAATTATCTCTAGATTCTTTTTAGAACTATGGTCATTAAAATGAACAGTTGCCGGGCTACAGAAACCAGGCAAGCTTGTATGTAGACTCAAATCAACTTTATTCCTCTTAAATTAGATTCCAAGAGTTTTTCTTCGGCCTTAGCTTTGATGATTCCATGTGCTGGCGGAACAGAAGCAGAGGCATCCTGTTTCTAATGCCATCACCTGTATTTTCATCCTCTTTTTCACTTGTTCTGTGTATCACTTTGCAGCGCTTTACTTTTAAACATTGTGGGAAATGCTTTCAATTAAAAACAAATATTTGGCAGGCTGGGTTCTGTATAAGAATGCTCTATCTTATTTGATCAGTTTTTCCACTATCTCCTCGGCTTCTTCCCATCTAATTCCATCAGACTATCTGTCTAATCTGTCATCTATTTATTAGCCATATCTATCTGTCATTATCTATCTTCTGTCTCTCGTCTGTCATTTATCTATCAGCTATATCCTCTATTATCTATATTTATCTATATCATCTATATCTTATCCAGCTATCTAGCTATTTTTCATCTGTCAGTTATCTCTATCGTACCATATATTTCACCTATCAGCTATATTATCACTATCATCTATTTATATCTCATCTATCTTATCTTTCATCTGTCAGTTATCATGTATCATCTCTCAATATCTATTTAGCATCTGTTTTATATATATATATAGCAGTTTAGCTTCACAGTGGTCTTCAAGGGCCAGCCCCATGTAAAGTCCACTGCGGTAATCCAGTTGAGAGGTGTCCAAAGCATGAGTGACTGGAGACCCTGCTGGTCCAGGAACAGGGGCAACCAATGCTACAGGGTGAATGTGTGTCAACGCCATCGTGTCCACGAGTCCATCTGCTCTTTGAGCAGGAGCTGTGAGTCCAACAGATCCCCCAGGTAGCACCCCAGCCTCACCTGAAGAAATGCAATAATATGAATTGACTGAGGGTCCCTGGAACCCAAACGGGTCAAATTAAATTTTGTCAAGATTGAGTCTGTTCCAGGCCTGCACATCCTCCAAGTTTTGGGACAGGAATTTGATAGCATCACTTGGTCAATCTGGGATCAAGCTGTATATAGATAGGTAATCCTTGACTAACAACCATTTGTTTAGTGACCTTTCAAACTTAGAAAGGCACTGAAAAAAGTGACTTACAACCGGTCCTCACACTTACAACCATTGCAACATCTGCATGACCACGTGATCAAAATCCAATTGCTCGGTAACCGGCATGTATTTATGATGGCTGTAGTGTTCCAGGATCATGTGATCACCTTTTGCGACATAGAATAGAATATTTATTGAGAAGAGAATATTTATTGAGAATAGAATATAATAGGTAATAGGAATTAGAATAGAATAGAATAACAAAGTTAGAAGGGACCTCGGAGATCTTCTAGTCCAGCCCCCTGCTCAGGCAGGAAACCCTATATCATTCCAGACAAATGGCTGTCCAGTCTCTTCTTTAAAACTTCCAGTGTTGGAGCATTCACAACTTCTGGAGGCAGGTTGTTCCACTGAGTAATTGTTCCAGCTGTCAGGAAATTTCTCCTTAATTCTAGGTTGCTTCTCTGGATTAGTTTCCATCCATTGCTTCTTGTCTTGCCTTCTGGTGCTTTGGAGAAATAGCTTGACTCTTCTCTGTGGCAACCCCTGAGATATTGGAAGTGTGCTATCATGTCACCCCATTCTTTCTTTTCATTAAACTAGACATACCCAATTCCAGCAACCATTCTTTATATTTTTTTAGCCTTTTCTAGAGTCTCAACATCTTTTTTACATCGTGGTGACCAAAACTGGATGCCGTATCCCAAGTGTGGCCTTACCAAAGCCTTGTAAAATGGTATTAACCCTTCACTTGACCTTGACTCCCTCCCTCTGTTAATGCAATCTAGCACTGTGTTTTTGGCAGCTGCAGCACACTTCTGGCTCAAAGCTGACAAGCAAATTCAACGGGGAAGCCAGATTCACTTAACAACTGCGCTACTTAACAACAACTGCAGCAGTTCACTTGGTACTAACCGTGGTCAGAAAGGTGGCAAGATGGGACAAAAGTCACTTAACAGCCACCTTGCTTAGCAACTGAAATTTTGGGCTCCATTGTGTGGTTGTAAGTCGAGGACTACCTGTGCTCTAGGTTAAAAACAAATTAAATTTGGTAGCAGTTGGTGGCGGACACTGCAAAGTTCTCCAGACAAGCCTTCCAATTCAAAACAACTGCACAACGCCCCACAGAACAATTTTTTGCGTAAGTGGACTGGAGCTTGTTCTCAAATTGCAGCTCACCTGTGTAGGGATGGAGCCGCTTCTGAAATGGGATGATGGCTGCCCCAAATCAGTTTATAATATTACAGTAAAAGGGGATTATCCTGAAGCTCTTACCAGCTACTTTAGGCTGGTTATGTTCTTAACCAGCTGTGATTTTCAGCTCCGCGGAGAATACAAGTCAATCCTATTTTCCAAATCTAGACCGTAAACAAATAACAAACTAACCTTCCCAAGACTCTCTCATGTCGAAATAGACGCAGCTGTTATTTTAAGAGTGAGCATTTATATCGCTCCATCCTCCCGGATCACGCTTGGGATAAACCGCAGGTTGAATCAGAAATAAATTAGGCATTGTTCTCAAAGCACAAAACGATTTTCTTGCTGGTATTCTTACCATTGTAAAATAGACTTAATTGTTTGGTTAAAGTATACATTTTGCGAGAAACACATTTGATGGCCACACTGCATCCAGTTCTGCAGGTCATGATACAAAAAAGATGTTGAGACTCTAGAAAGAGTACAGAGAAGGGCAACAAAGATGATCAGGGGACTGGAGGCTAAAATATAAGGAACGGTTGCTGGAATTGGGCATGTCTAGTCCAGGGGTAGGCGACCTTGGCTCTTTTATGACTCGTGGACTTCAACTCCCAGAATTCCTGAGCCAGCGTGGCTCTGCTTGGAAACCTCTCCATTTCTCCTCAGCATGGCTGGCTCAGGAATTCTGGGAGTTGAAGTCCACGAGTCATAAAAGAGCCAAGGTCGCCTACCCCTGGACTAGACATGCCCAATTCCAGCAAATCTAGGCCAGGGGGAGGGAACCTTGGCTCTTTTATGACTCGTGGACTTCAACTGCCAGAATTCCTGAGCCAGCATGGAAACCTCTCCATTTCTCCTCAGCTTGGAAACCTCTCCATTTCTCCTCAGCATGGCTGGCTCAGGAATTCTGGGAGTTGAAGTCCATGAGTCATAAAAGAGCCAAGGTTGCCTACTACTGATCTAGGCCGGGGGGGGGGGAACCTCGGCTCTTTTATGACTCGTGGACTTCAACTCCCAGAATTCCTGAGCCAGCATGGCTCAGCATGGAAACCTCTCCATTTCTCCTCAGCATGGCTGGCTCAGGAATTCTGGGAGTTGAGGTCTAGGAGTCATAAAAGAGCCAAGGTTGCCTACCCCTGGTCTAGTTTAACGAAGAGAAGGACAAGGGAACACATGACAGCAGTATTCCAGTATCTCAGGGGCTGCCCCAAAGAAGAGGGAGTCAAGCTATTCTCCAAAGCACCTGAAGGCCAGACAAGGAATAATGGATGGAAACTGATCAAGGAAAGATTCAACCTAGAAATGAGAAATTTTCTGACAGAGAACAATCAACCAGTGGAACAGACTGCCTTCAGATGTTGCGGGAGCTTCATCACTGGAAGCTTTCAAGAAGAGACTGGACTGCCATCTGTCAGAAATGGTATAGGGTCTCCTGCATGGGCGATGGGTTGGGCTAGATGACCTACAAGGTCCCTTCCAACTCTGTTATTCTAATTCTATTCTCCAAAGAACCTGAGGGCAGAACAATACGTAAAGGGTGGAAGATCATTGAAGAGAGAACCAACCTGGAACTAAGGAAAAATTCCCTGACAGAACAATTAAATAGTAGAACAGTTGTGGGTGCTCCATCACTGGGGATTTTCAAGAAGCGACTGGACAGTCACTTGTCTGGCATGATAGAGGTAGAGGTAGAGGGTCTCCTGCTTGAGGAGGGGACTGAACAATGGTCCTCAACCTTTATGGCTTGGCAGCCCAACAAGTGGGGATAGGGCAGGGGTGTCAAACTCAATTTCATTGAGGGCCGCATCAGCATTGCAGTTGCCCTCGAGGTGTGTGGCAAGGGTAGGTGTGGCCTACTGGGTGGGCCTGGATGGAGTGGGTGTGGCCTACTGGGTGGGCATGACCAGCTCTACATCGTTCGCGTCAAGGGTGCCTGTGGGGGCCTGAGCAAGAGTGGGACAGATCTGGGGGTCTCTGGCAGAAGGGGGGGACCGGGGCAAGCGCCAAGGCATGGTCCATTTCTTCATTCCTCACAAAGGGGGACACCTCCCCAGCAGGCACCCAGGGGATGGGGCCAATCCGGCAGGGGCTGGTTCCTTGCTGTTTCCGGACGGCCTTGTGGAGCTAAGACTGAATATATGTCAGCATAGATGGTCACCACAAAACTGTACATTGGCTTCCGGCCGGCCTAGGCCAGGGCCAAGACAGCGGGGGGGGGGCATTCCTTCACTGTTTCCAGGATGGCTTCGCGGGCCACAGGAAACCACTTCGCGGGCCACATCCGGCCCCCGGGCCTTGTGTTTGATATGTCTGGGATAAGGGAACCACTTGCGCAAAACAAGCTACATATGTGCCCAGCAGCAAAAAGTGACCACATAACCCCAGGACACTGCGATTGTCATAAATACATGCCAGTTGCCAAGTGTCCAAGTTTTGATCACGTGACCATGGGGATGCTGCAATGGTTGTAAGTGTGGAGTGTGATTCTAGGACCCTTCTCTATTTACTGAGGGAGAAGGTTTGGGTCACCTAAATATGTCATTTAAAAGCAGATCTGGGTTAGTCTGCTTTCCCTGATCTCAAATGTCCTGATCCTTTCTTCCTGTAGCAGAAACTTTTAACGTGTAACACGTAATCTGAATTTTGGAAGCCGAGGGACTGAGACAGCTGCAGCTGAGAAAGGAATCCATAAAGTGCTGTTTACAAGTGTTTTGGCCACTTTTGCTTAAATCCATAAACTTTAATTTAATTAAAAAAAAAAAACACCAGGTGGTCCCCTCACTTCCAAGAATGTCTAGACCATTTTTTTAAAAAATCCCTAGCAAAAATCCCTAAATTCAGCCCCATTTTAATATGTTTTGGGGGCATCTTGCTGTCAGTCTTCATGTAAAGGTAAATTAGACAACGTCTTTCACTTATTGCTTAAAATGCAGGAACTGAGCAAACAGGCAGTCAAATGTTTTAGGAATAAAAATATCTTTTTTTTTAAGGCTGCCAACATGAAATTTGACCCCTTACTGCAGGGTTTTTCAACCAGTGGTACAGGTACCACCTGTGGTACATTGGCACCTGGCAGGTGATACGCGACCATCCTAGAAAAGTGGTAGCGGGGGAGGGGAATGAGAGTGATGCCGAGCGGGCAGGCAGGTGTCTTGCTCGGCTGTGCCTTGGACACTTTTTTCAGTGCCATTATAACTTCGAACAGTCACTCAGCTGACTGTTATAAGTCGAGGACTACCTGTACTTTATCACTTTTTTCCTTTTTTTTGTCATCAAGTTTTTGACACCTTGCTAGGCGACTGGTGGTACTTGGATATTGCCATATCCTAAAAGTGGTACAATGGGTGAAAAGGTTGAAAAGCCCTGCCTTACTGTATTTAGACAGACAGCTGCAGTAATCTGTTATAAAACCAACAAATTTGTGGCACCCGGGGTTCCTTTATTTCTGTAGTATTGTGTGGTTTACTATACAGTTAAAAAAAAAATAGGAAGGGTTAGAGGCAGGTATTTCAAACCTTGTGGGCATACTAAATTGGTTTCAGGCTTTCCTTTCTTAAAAAGTATATTAGGTTTTAAAGGTAGCCCTCTTCTCTCTGATCCTTGTGATTTTGGCAAGTGAGAATAGAATATAGAGTTGGAAGGGACCTTGGAGGTCTTCTAGTCCAACCCCCTGCTCAGAGAGGAAACTCTATACCAGTGGTGGCGAACCTATGGACGGGTGCCAGAGGCGGCACTCAGAGCCCTCTCTGTGGACACGCGCGCCGTCGCCCCAGTCCTAGACCTTCAGCTGGGTTTTATAAAACCTTTTCGCTTTAGGCCTCCGCCGCCGTGTGCAAAAAAAAAAAAAAAGATTCAATCAATTTCAACTTCTCGCGGGGAAAAAAAAAGATCTTGCAAAGTTGGAATTGATTGAACTTTTTAGTCCCACCCAGTCTGCCGTTACCACTGCAGCCACACCCAGCCAATGGGCCACACCCACCCGGCACCTGACGATGCATAAATTGGTTATGGGTTGCAGTTTGGGCACTCGGTCTCTAAAAGGTTTGCCATCACTGCTCTATACCATTTCAGACAAATGACTCTCCAGTCTCTTCTTAAAAACATCCAGTGTTGGAGCATGCACAACTTCTGGAGGCAAGTCAAGCTATCCTCCAAAGCATCTGAAGGCAAGACAAGAAGCAACGGATGGAAACTAACCAAGGAGAGAAGCAACCTGGAACGAAGGAGAAATTTCCTGACAGTGAGAACAATTAATCAGTGGAACAACCTGCCTCCAGAAGATTAATATGGGCTGACAGGGTGCATCAACAAACACTCAAGACATCTATCTATCTATCTATCTATCTATCTATCTATTTATCTATTTATCTATCTATTTATCTATCTATCTATTTATCTATCTATACAAATTTCTTTTTCTGACAAAGAGTTAAAGAATTAAATTGGGAGACCAAGATGGCCATTTCGAGCTCATTCTGCTCTCTTCAGTTAGCCATACCCTTTATGGGCTCTCTTCAGTTAGCCATACCCTTTATGGGATTCAAACCTGGGCAGTTTACATACTGGGCAGTGATTTAACCACCAAGCCACAGGCTTTCCTCCCCTCTTTGCCAGCCGAGTCAAGGGAGTATATACAGGAAGTTTTTCAGACAGACCGGTCTCATTGATTACACCTTGACACTTTGAACTGCTATTTGCTAACTGAAATTTGGATTTGTAAATGTTTCGCAGTTGCGACTTGAGCCTGCTTAACGCCCCTAGTTTGGGGGAGGCTGCAAGGCAAAAGAGATTGTTACAACTACAATCAAGGTGGCGTAAAGACAAGAAGAAGGGCTTCTCCCAGACCGACGAGAATCTAATTAAACAGATTAGAGAACAGGGGATTATGCACATCAAACGAGTGTACAGCATTCTGATAGAAATGGACTCTGAAACCGAGCTAGTCAAGAACTGTATGATAAAGTGGGCACAAGACTTCGGACACCCTATCGCCATGGACACGTGGGAGAAAATCTGGGTGAACTTATGACTAATGTTGTTTGCTTTAAAACTGTTAAAGCGGACTGAATCTATACCTCAGGATATGAAACTTTTACCTCAGGATCTCCGGTTAGGGACTATAAAAGTTTGCACTAGTAATGGGATGAAATCAATTCAGAAGCGCAAACGAACAATATGCAATAAACTAGATACAGCAGATAGACCATATATAAGAGAAACACCAAACAAACAAAAGGTACTCGGAGTATACTTGAAGAGGGAAGGGAGGAGGGAAGAACATTTACTAAAACAGATGTTTACAAAGATTAATACCTAATGTTGTATGCTATGTTCTAGGATGATTGTTTAGCAATAGGATCTTTGGTTTAATGTTGACCACATTAATATGGAACCAGATAAGAGAAACACCAATCAAACAAAGTGTAACAGGAGTATAGTTGAGGCTAGACGCGAGGGGTGGGAAAAAGGCTTACTAATTCAGACGTTTTCAGTGACTAATACCTAGTATTGTATATCAGGTGCCATGATGATTGCTGCACAATATGTTTTTTTTTATGTTCAATGTTGATTGTTTTAATAAAAGAATTTTATATTAAAAAAAAATGAAAAAAAAAAGTATAACTGCAGTATAGCAGTTAAAAGTGCTATACTTTTTTTTTTAAAGTAACGTCTCTTTCTCTCTCTCTCCCAATTTATTTATAATAAGGGCTTCTCACCCTTGCTGATTAGTCCCTCAGCTGCTAAGCAGCGTTGGGTTTTCTGTAACAGGATATTGTGTTGTTCATTATGCTGCCTGATTGAGCCAACTTTTAGCTTAATGTGTCTTTTGGGAATCCCAGTCTGACCTCAATCTGAGAAAAGCCTTGCACGTCCACTGGAGGTGGCGGTAGCCACCCCGGGCTGCCTTATTTATTATCGTGTATTAATGAGATTCGGGTTTAATAAAAGATTTCATCTGCCCCCGAACTGCATAATCAGAGGCGTCCTTGCAACCTCCCTTGGTCGCAAGTGAAGTAGAAAACTACGAAGCTTTGCGGAGGCCAAAACAAAAAAAAATGACATGCTTTTTAATTTGTTCTTTGTGGCCCTGTGTGTGTGTTTCTGTGTGTGTCTCTGTGTGTGTGTTTCCAGCAGCTTTGACCTCGTTATGATGCAAACACATTTCAGAGGAAAATAGAATGCCAAAGTCTCATTAATGCTCCCCCCCCCGATTTGCAATGGGTGTTTCAATAGGGATTTTGCGGGAAGACGTGCTAATTGTGGAGGTTAAATTGAATCCTTCATATGCCTATTTCCCCCCCCCTTCTCTTTTCCTTGATGATTTGCACTATGTTTGAACAATACGGGCGAATGGGAGCCCAGAACAATTGAAATACACTTGAGTGCATCTTTGTTTCAAGCTTCCACAAAGTAATGAGAACAGATTGGAATTATTTGACAATTGTGCAGGTTAAATTGTATCATCCATGTGTCTTTCCCCCCCCCCTTTTTCCGTACGGTCTAAGTTATGTTTTGGGGCAAATGAGACCCCCAAATCACAAAACTTTTAATAGGAAAGAAGAAGCAGAATGTATCTGTCTGCTCTCTCTCTCTCTCTCTCTCTCTCTCTCTCTCTCTCTCTCTCTCTCTCTCTCTCTCTCTCTCTCTCTCTCTCTCTCCTCCCTCCCTCCCTCCCTCCCTCCCCCCCTTCTCTCTCATCTACCGGTATCTACCAAATTTATTTGCTGCCCATCTAACGGGTTAGGCAGCTTTGACCAAATAACTACCGGTAAAATATACTGGGATACATTTTTACTTTCTATCTTTTCAAGCTTCCACAAAGTATAATGAGAACAGATCAGGATTATTTGACAATTAAATTGTATGTTGCAATGTGCCCTTTCCCCCCCCTCTTTTTTTGTATGCTCTGAGTTATATTTCAGGACAAATTAGAAAATCACAAAACTTTTAATAGAAAAGAAGAAGCAACAGAATTTATCTGTCTCTCTCTCTATCTGTCTATCTATCTATCTATAATATCTATCTATCCGTCCACCTATCTATCTACCTACCTACCTACCTACCTACCTAACCGTCTGTTTGTCTGTCTATCTATCTATCTATCATCTATCAAATTTATCTGCTGCCCACCTGTCTGTCTGTCTGTCTGTCTGTCTGTCTATCTATCTATCTATCTATCTATCTATCTATCTATCTATCTATCTATCTATCTATCTATAATATCTATCCGTCCACCTATCTACCTATCTACCTACCTACCTACCTAACTGTCTGTCTATCTGTCTGTCTATCTATCTATCTATCTATCTATCTATCTATCTATCTATCTATCTATCTATCTATCTATCTATCTATCTATCTATCTATCTATCATGTATATCTATCTATCTATCTATCTATCATCTGTCAAATTTATCTGCTGCCCACCTGTCTGTCTGTCTGTCTGTCTGTCTGTCTATCTATCTATCTATCTATCTATCTATCTATCTATCTATCTATCATGTATATATATCTATCTATCAATCATGTATATCTATCTATCTATCTATCTATCTATCAATCATGTATATCTATCTATCTATCTATCTATCTATCTATCATGTGTCAAATTTATCTGCTGCCCACCTGTCTGTCTGTCTGTCTGTCTATCTATCTATCTATCTATCTATCTATCTATCTATCTATCTATCTATCTATCTATCTATCATCATCATCTGTCAAATTTATCTGCTGCCCACCTGTCTGTCTGTCTGTCTGTCTGTCTGTCTATCATCTGTCAAATTTATCTGCTGCCCGTCTGTCTGTCTGTCTGTCTGTCTGTCTGTCTGTCTGTCTGTCTATCTATCTATCTATCTATCTATCTATCTATCTATCTATCTATCTATCATCATCATCATCTGTCAAATTTATCTGCTGCCCACCTGTCTGTCTGTCTGTCTGTCTGTCTATCATCTGTCAAATTTATCTGCTGCCCGTCTGTCTGTCTGTCTGTCTGTCTGTCTATCTATCTATCTATCTATCTATCTATCTATCTATCTATCTATCTATCTATCTATCTATCTATCTATCTATTATCATCTGTCAAATTTATCTGCTGCCCATTTCATGGTTCAGCTAACTCTGAGTGAATAACTAAAACACACTGGGACACATTTTTATTTTCCATTTTTTCAATCTTCCACAAAGCATAATGAGGACAGATCGTGATTATTTGACAACTGTTTGCCCCAAACACAGTTTCCCCTATTTTTTAATAGAAGTGTACTTCAACCTACAGCTACTCCTTGACTTACGACTACAATTGAGCCCAAAATTTCTGTTGCTAAGCGAGACAGTAAAGTGAGTTTTGCCCCATTTTACAACCTTTCTGGCTATCGTTGTTAAGTGAATCACTGCAGCGGTCCAGTTAGGAACTCGGTTGTTCGGTGAATATGGCTTCCCCCTTCACTTTGATTGACAGAAGGTTGCAAAAGGGGATCCCTTGACCCTCAGAACGCAGCAGCCGTCATAAATATGAGCCAGTTGTCAAGTGTCTGAATGTTGATCACTCGACCGTGGGGATGCTGCAACGGTCATGAGTGTGAAAAACGGCTGTAAGTCACTTTTTTCTGTGCCGTTGGAACTTTGAATGGTTACTAGAACTAAGGAGAAACTTCCTGACAGTGAGAACAATTAACCAGTGGAACAACTTGCCACCAGAAGGTGTGGGTGCTCCAACACTGGGAGTTTTTAGGAAGAGACTGGACAGCTATTTGTCCGAAATGGCATAGGGTTTCCTGCCTGAGCAGGGGTTGGACTTGATGACCTCCAAGGTCCCTTCCAACTTTATTATTATTATTATTATTATTATTATTATTATTGATTAGCCGTGAATCTCAGTCAACTGAACATTCAAATTGGCTGGCGCTGATGGTTGACACGGGTTGCTGCCAGCATCCTAGGTACCTCCTTAAAATGTAAGATGTTCTGAGTAGCGCAGTTTTTTGTAGCATTGCTGGAGTTACTGCAGGAAGCTGCAGTTTCTTGATGTATTTTGCAAAGTTTTGGGACATAGTTCCCAGTGCCCCGATGACAATGGGTACCACTGTTACACGTTTCATCCATAATTGCGCAGTTTCGATGGCCAGGTCGCAATATTTCGTCATTTTTTCCCGTTCTTTTTCTTCGGCTCTGGCATCTCCTGGTACAGCGATATCAATCAGCTGTACGCTTCGGTTCTCTACAACTGCGATATCCGGCGTGTTGTGTTCCAAATGGCGATCGGTCTGTATTCAAAAGTCCCACAAGATCTTCACCCTCTCATTCTCAACCACTTTTTCCACCCTATGTTCCCACGACTTTTCGGACACAGGCAAGTCGTATTTTTTACACAATGCAACTCGGTCATGTCTAGATTTGTAATCAGTTTGCAGGATTTTGCTGCACTCACATATTAGATGTGAAACAGTTTCAACTTTGTCATTGCAAAGTCGGCAGTTTGGATTGTCAGTGGATTTTTGTATCTTCGCTTTCATGGCATTAGTTTGTAGTGCGTGTTCTTGAGCAGCCAGTATTAGGCCTTCCATTTCTTTCTTGATGGTTCCCATCGTAAGCCGTGCCCATGTCAAGTTGTTATCACATTTTCCTTCAATGTTTTTCAAATGCTGTCCATGCAGAGCTTTGGTTTTCCATCTATTTAATCTGTCATCAAACCGTTTTTCCTTATATTTCCTTATATTATTATTGTTATTGTTATTATTATTATTATTAAACAAATAGTTGAAAGTCAAGGACTATCGGTACAACATTGAAGCTTTGTGTCTAAGGAGGAAATTTGATTTCATGGCAAACTCATTTCTGTTCCTAATACATGTGATAATTTTGTTCTGTTAAAACCTCTCTTATTTTTTATTTCCCTTTTGTCTTCTATCCCATCCCTTCCTGAAATGGCTTCCGAATAAAGATTTTTGTATTGTTTTCAGCGGCTTTCTGGGTCCCTCCCAAAGCATTTTTAAAGCCACGTGAAGCGCATCCGTGCCAAGAAAATAAGATGGGCAGATTTGGCAGGCATTTGCGCTTTGACAGCTTCGCCCTTAAGTGCCTAATTGATTTAAGCCAGGTAAGGCTCCGTTCTGATCCAAGGAGGTCTTGAGTAATCTCTCTGCCAGCAGAGCCGATAAGACTTGGCTAAAAGCACAGTCTTTGCAGCCCCAGAAATGAAATCCTCATCCGTTAAGGATTTAGCTTTATAATCTGGTTTTACCCAATTGTACAAGTAGGCGAATCAAAGGAGGGGATTAAACCTTTCTGAATAGACCTTAGATTGGATTGGGGCTTTCTGACTAAACGCTTGTGGATAGTCATAACCTCAATTTCCACCTTTTCGCTGTTGTCTTTCTTTCACGTTGGCAAGAGGCGCAGCGTCGGCAACAATAACCAAGAGCTTCAAGGAGCACACACTGAGAAACCCGCTGTTGCGTGTCTGGAAGAAGTATCAGTACTTACTACACTAAAAGATTCCCATTTGGACGATCCCCAGACACGCAATAGGGAACATAAACATAGTACAAGCTCAAGATGTGGTGCCCTATAGTAAACTCGTAATGAAAGAAGGAAATGTTTTTATCATTAAAGCCATCGAATATGCTAGCAGATGAAGGAATAGTTTGTACCTGGTTTTCATATTTACAATTGCAGTCCAGATGGCAAAAAGACCTGAAAAAGGGTTTATCCCTAACAGATGAGAATTGAATTAAACAAGTTAGAGAACAAAGGCCAATGCATATCAAAAGAGTGTACAATGTATTGATAGAAATTGACTCCGAAACTGAACTAGTCAAGGATTGTATGATAAAGTGGGGACAAAATTTTGGGCAACCTATCATGATGGAAACGTGGGAGAGAATTTGGGTGAAAAATGTAAAATTTACGCAAGCGCAACATTTAAGAGAGAACTTTTACAAAATGTTTTATAGATGGCACCTAGATCCAAAAAAACTATCATATATCTACCCTGACCTCCAACCTAAATGTTGGAGATGTGAAAGTATGGAGGCTACATATTTTCATGTATGGTGGACCTGTAGAAAAATTAAAGCTTTCTGGAGAAAAATATGGTGGACACTTCAAACCATTTTGAAAAAGCGTATTGAATTTCTACCTCAGTTGTTTTTGTTAGGGATCATAAAAGACTGTACCACCATAGAGACGAACTTAATTTTGAACTTGATCACAGCAGCGAGACTGTTGGTGGGACAATACTGGAAGAAACCAGAATTACCATCTATTGAGGAATGGACTTTGAAAGTCATAAATTTGGCAGAAATGGCTAAAATATCGGCATATTTGAAGGATCATTCAAATGAAAAATATATGTTGGACTGGAAACAATGGATAGACTACATACAAGAGAAACATCAATCAAAGAAAATGTATCTTGCTTATAGTTAAATCTTGATATACCGAGTGAAGAATGTTTACAAGTTTAAAATGATTGTATTAAGTTGAATAGCATTCAACTTGAATTTTTTCTTTGTTTACATTTACAAATATATACTTAATAAAAAATTTTTAAAAAATAATAATAATAACCAGGCTGGCCAGCTTGCAGTTGTGTTCTGCTTAAATGTATGTGTGAGTTCACGTGGAACTTAGATTAAAGAGAACGAGGAAGAACGCAGAGACGTAAAGACCATAATTGAGCCCAAATATCTCTTGTTGAGAAAGTTGTTGAGTGTGTTTTGCTCTGTTTTATGACCTTTCTTGCCACAGTTATCACCGCAGTGATTATGTTAGTAACACCGTTGTTAAATGAATCTGGCTTCCTCCATTGACTTCGCTTGTCCAAAAGGTCGCAAAAGTGGATCCCGAGATACTACAACCATCGTACATAATGAGTCAATTGCTAAGAGTCTGAATTTTGGTCACCCAACCACGGGATGCTGCAGTGGCCCTAAATGTGAAAACCGGTCGTAAGTCACGTTTTTCAGTGCCTTCGTCGCTTCCAACCGTTACTAAACGAACTGCTGTAAGTGAAGGACGACCTATACTTAGAAAGTGTAATGGGAGTGAAGCCGAAGTGATGGCTTTAAATAAAAAAAATAGATGAAACAGAGGGGCTGCCCCAAAGAAGAGGGAGTCAAGCTATCCTCCAAAGCACCTGAAGGCAGGACAAGAAGCAACGGATGGAAACTCATCAAGGAGAGAAGCAACCTGGAACTAAGGCCCTTATTAACAGCTATTAGTAATGTTAGTTTGCTAAGTTCGTAAAAATGGAAACTCGAGGATTTAAATTTGCCAAACCGTGAATTCTATTTATGCCTTCCTCCTAAGACAGGGGTAGGCCACCTTGGCTCTTTTATGACTCATGGACTTCAACTCCCAGAATTCCTGAGCCAGCCATCCTGAGGAGAAAGGGAGAGGTTTCCATGCTGAGCCATCCTGGCTCAGGAATTCTGGGAGTTGAAGTCCACGAGTCATAAAAGAGCCAAGGTTGCCTACCTCTGTCCTAAGACCATAAATAAGTAGCAAAAAAGCAATCTTTTATCATGGGCCATCATGGGAATTCTGGCAGTTGAAGTCCACAAGTCTTAAAAGTGGCCAGGTTTGGAGACCTCCCCCTCCGACATAGAATATAGAATAACAGGGTTAAGTGGGACCTTGGAGGTCTTCTAGTCCAGGCATCCCCTACTCACAGGCTGCAATTCTGGGAGTTGAAGTCCATCATCTTAAGCATGCTGGCTGGAGAATTCTGGCAGATGAAGTCCACAAGTCATAAAAAGGCAGAGATTGAAGATCCCTGGTTTACAGGCACCCGGTGGCTGAATTTATGGTGGTGAGGGAAAAAAAAAACAACAGGTAAGAAATGAAGACAAACGTGTGTGCTTTAAATATTTATATAGCAACTTTCGCAGCATAGAAAAGCAATACGGGTGGTCCTCAACTTACAACAGTCCACTAAGTGACCATTTGAAATTACGACAGCACTGAAAAAAAGTGATGTATGATCATTTTTCACACGACCGTTGCAGTGTCCCCAAAGGTCATGTGATTAACATTCAGACCCTTGGCAATTAACTCATACTTATGACAATTGCAGTGTCCCGGGGTCACGTGATTCCCTTTTGTGAACTCCTGACGAGCAAAGTCAAGCGGGAAGCCAGATTCACTTAACAACCATGGGTTACTAACTTAACAACTGTGGCAAAAGAAAGGTTGTAAAATGGGGCAAAACTCGCTTAAAACTGTCTCGCTTAGCAACAATAATTTTGGTCTCCATTCCGGTCGTAAGTCGAGGACTACCTGTATACATGAAGCCTCCCACCTATGGTAAATTGTTGAAATCAAGCTATTCTCCAAAGCCCCTGAAGGCCGGACAAGAAGCAACGGATGGAAACTAACCAAGGAGAGAAGCAACCTGGAACTAAGGAGAAACTTCCTGACAGTGAGAACAATTAACCAGCAGAACCTGCCTCCAGAAGCGGTGAATGCTCCAACACTGGAAGTTTTTAAGAAGAGACTGGACAGCCATTTGTCCGAAATGGTATAGGGTTTCCTGCTTGAGCAGGGGGTTGGACTAGATGACCTCCAAGGTCCCTTCCAACTTTATTATTATTATTATTATTATTATTATTACTACTACTACTATTATTATTATAACCGACGTGTTTAGCGTAGTACGGGAAGCAATTGGGCTCATGCCAACTAGGCAAAGTCGAGTTTCAAAGATCCATCTGGAAAATGGGAACCCTTTGAATATCCAAGTCAGGAAAAATCAATTTGATTTGATTCTGATGCTCCAAATGAACTGCCAAATAATGAAGGTGTTAGAGAGATTGGGGACATGTGCTAAAGCATACAAATTAATTCAAAGGCATCCAACTCAGTTTGTAATTTCTAATTGGATTTTGAGCCGTGGTGGAGCAGTGGTTAGAAGGTAGTAGTGCAGGCTACTTGTGCTGACGGCCGGCTGCCTGCAGTTCGGCAGTTCGATCCTCACCAGCTCAAGGTCGACTCAGCCTTCCATCCTTCTGCGATCTGTAGAATGAGGACCCAGGTTGTTAGGGGCCATAGGCTGACTCTGTAAAGCACTTAGAGAGGACTGTAAAGCACCATGAAGCGGTATATAAATCTATATCAGGGGTAGGCAACCTTGGCTCTTTTATGACTCTTGGATTTCAACTCCCAGAATTCATGAGCCAGCCGTGCTGGCTCAGGAATTCTGGGAGTTGAAGTCCACGAGTCATAAAAGAGCCAAGGTTGCCTACCCGTGGTCTAAATGCTATTGTTATTATTCAGATTGAAACTCCAAAACAGGTGACTTTAGGAGGGGCGTTCCAGGGAGTTTCCCCAGCCCTGGAGATTGAACTGGAGCTCAAGAATACAATACTACGAATATCAGACGCTCATGATATCCGAGCAACAAGAATGATTAGGGGGGCTGGAGGCTAAAACATACGAAGAACAATTGCAGGATTTGGGTATGTCTAGTCTAGTGAAAAGAAGTATTAAGGAAAACATGATAGTAGTGTTCCAATATTTGAGGGCCTCAGACAAAGTTGTGGGGGTCAAGCTATTTTCCAAAGTGCTTGAAGGCAGGACAAGAAGCAAAGGATGGAAACTAATCAAGGAGGGAAGCAAGCTAGAACTAAGGAGACACTTCCTGACAGTGAGAACAATTAACCAGTGGAACAACTTGCCTCCAGAGGTGGGTGTTCTATCACTGGAGGCTTCCAAAAAGAGTTTGGACAACCATTTATCTGAAATGGGGTACGGTTTCCTGCCTAAGCAGGGGGTTGGACTAGAAGACCTCCAAGGTCCCTTCCAATTGTATTATTCTATGTTCTATGTTCTAAGCTAGCAGCCCGAAGACATGATGAAAACTCCTTAATTGCACAACACATGGGTAGACTTCACCATAGTTTCAAATGGGAAACTGAGAATCCTAGACCAAGACAAATTTCCAAATGCTGGAGTATTTCTGGAAGCCTGGCACTCAGACAAATCAGCCATCAACAGACACACTGAGATAATTAACAACTACATACCGTTCAAAAGAGACTAGAAGTCCTCCAAGGTCCATTCCAGCTCTATTCTGATTGATTGAGAGAATCAAAAAGGAAACAAACAGAACAAAACATCTCCTTGCCCGTGACCAGCACCCAGATAAGCAGAGATTAATACCAAAGTTAATACCAGACCAACAGTGAAGAAGTAAACAATACCCTGGAATTAAGGAGAAACTTCCTGACTGTGAGGACAATTAACCAGTGGAACAGCCTGTCTTCAGAACTTGTGGATGCTCCAACACTGGAGGTTTTTAAGAAGATACTGGACAACCATTTGTTGGGAATGCTATAAGGTAGTGGTGGTGAACCTATGGCATGGGTGCCAGAGGCGGCACTCGGAGCCCTCTCTGTGGGCACACGTGCCATTCCCCCAGCCTCGCCTCCCCCCGCGACACCCTCCTTTCCAGCAGCCCCCCTGAAGGAGAGTTGCCCTTGAGCGTGGCCCACGCGGAGCAGTGCAGCCAAGAACATGGCAGCCAGGCAGCGTAGACAAGACTCTGCCCTCACACCCCATCTTGCACAGTTGGTGCTGCAGGGCGTGGGCACAGGGCGTGACCACCATAGCGCTGCTGGGCTGCCTGGGCGATCTGCAGCGGGCCCTGGAGATGATGAGGCAGGCAGGCGGGGCGGGAGATGGGGCAGAGTGGGGGCGGGAGATGGGGCAGAGTGGGGGCGGGCCCAGTTTTTGGGCACTCGGTCTCTAAAAGGTTCGCCATCACTGCTATAAGGTCTCCTGCTTGAGCAGGGGGCTGGATTGGAAGACCTTTGAAGTCCCTTCCAGCTCTATTCTATTCTATACCGCAGTCAAGGAACTACCAATTAGGGCAAACAGTCAAACAGTAAATCACAATCTAATCAACTAACCCACCAAGAACTCTCCCACCAACCCTGCAGGGCAAGCTAGTAATATATATCAATACAGAGCAAGCTTCTTCCCCCTCTAGCACTGATGATGTTACCTAGTGGGGTAATGAAATGTCTGCAAGAAAACAAGCAAGCTCAGAGAGCCGCAAGGACCCCACAGCCTTTTATGTGGAAAGAATGCTGTACCGTTGCGGTCACCTTGCTTCTTAAATCAATCTCTTTGCTTTCTTGTTCAGGACAGGGAGACATTTTTGCTGAATTCTCCCTCGTGACAGTTTCCTTTTATTGATGACGCTTTTCCCCCCCAAAAACTCTGGTATATTTGCTGACCTCTTTTCTTCCAGTCTCTTGACGCCTTTTCCCACACCTGTTTGAAGGGCCAAGGCAGAAGCATCTTTTCACCACTGGGGGGCACCAAATATCCTTTCTTACTGCTGATCCTGGCTGAATTGCAGGGCTGAGTTGCAAAAAAGAAACAGTGGGGAACACATACAACACACCTTTTTCTCCACAATAACAAGCCTGTGTGATAGGTCGGGCTGAGACAGAATGACTGACCCAAGGTAACCCAGCCTCCTCTTTCCAGTTCTGACTGTACAGATTTAAGGTTGTGTAATCACCAGGAGACTGAGGGTTCTAGTCCCAGTTTAGGCATGAAAGCCAGCTGGATGACTTTGAGCCAATCACCAGGAGACGGAGAGTTCTAGTCCCGCCTTAGGCAAGAAAGCCAGTTGGGTGACTTTGGGCCAATCACCAGGAGACGGTGAGTTCTAGTCCCGCCTTAGGCAAGAAAGCCAGTTGGGTGACTTTGGGCCAATCACCAGGAGACGGTGAGTTCTAGTCCCGCCTTAGGTATGAAAGCCAGCTGGATGACTGTGGGCCAATCACCAGGTGATGGAGAGTTCTAGTCCCGCCTTAGGCATGAAAGCCAGCTGGATGACCTTGGGCCAATCACCAGGTGATGGAGAGTTCTAGTCCCGCCTTAGGCAAGAAAGCCAGTTGGGTGACTTTGGGCCAATCACCAGGAGACGGTGAGTTCTAGTCCCGCCTTAGGCATGAAAGCCAGCTGGATGACTTTGGGCCAATCACCAGGTGATGGAGAGTTCTAGTCCCGCCTTAGACAAGAAAGCCAGTTGGGTGACTGTGGGCCAATCACCAGGAGACGGTGAGTTCTAGTCCCGCCTTAGGCATGAAAGCCAGCTGGATGACTTTGGGCCAATCACCAAGAGATGGTGAGTTCTACTGGTGTCTTAGGTATGAAAGCCAGCTGGATGACTGTGGGCCAATCACCAGGAGATGGTGAGTTCTAGTCCCGCCTTAGGCATGAAAGCCAGCTGGATGACCTTGGGCCAATCACCAGGTGATGGAGAGTTCTAGTCCCGCCTTAGGCAAGAAAGCCAGTTGGGTGACTTTGGGCCAATCACCAGGAGACGGTGAGTTCTAGTCCCGCCTTAGGCATGAAAGCCAGCTGGATGACTGTGGGCCAATCACCAGGAGATGGTGAGTTCTAGTCCCGCCTTAGGCATGAAAGCCAGCTGGATGACCTTGGGCCAATCACCAGGTGATGGAGAGTTCTAGTCCCGCCTTAGGCAAGAAAGCCAGTTGGGTGACTTTGGGCCAATCACCAGGAGACGGTGAGTTCTAGTCCCGCCTTAGGCCCGAAAGCCAGCTGGGTGACCTTGGGCCTGTCTCTCAGTCCAACTCACCTCACAGGGTTGTTGTTATGGGGAAAACGGGAGTAGTAAGGAGCACTGTGTATGTTTGCCATCGAGTTATTTATAAAAAATAATAAAGAGGGGATATAAATTTAATAGATGAAACATAAAATTTGACTATAATAAATATAATGAAGGATGCCCTTATTTCTGCACCCTTCTCCTGTTCCTTTGGGCCTCTTTATTTTATGCAAGCCTCTCCCTTGAGGAGTTGGCAAACGTCTCCTTATCTGTCTTTCATTCTTTTCTGTTTGCTGTTTGATCAACCGGTGACGGTCTTACCTGGGGTAATGTAAAAGTGTTAAAACCGAGCCGTTTGTTTTGTTAAAAAGCTTTTTAGAAAATATTCAAATGCACTGGGGATTTTCTTAATAAAGAAACAACGCGTTTGGTTTTGGAAAGACACCCTATAATCCAGTAAATATTAACAGTGCCCGGGCTTGCATGTTTGACGGATGGATCACTCAGCTCAAAAGTTTATTTAGAGAGACGCTGATCAGAATTGCTCAGGGTTCGTCAAGCGAGCCTCACGGGGATAATTCTAGGATGCGCCATTAGCAGGACAGGAAAAAGGAGGTCTTAATCCTGCTATCTAGGACTTTAGTCAGACCCCATTTGGAATACAGGTGGTCCTTGACTTACCACTTTTTGTTTAGTGACCGTTCAAAGTTACAACGGCTTATGACCATTTTTCATACTTAATGACCGTTGGCGCATCCCCCAAGGTCACGTGATTCAAAATTCAGACGCTTGGCAACTGGCTTGTATTTATGACGGTTGCCGTGTCCCTGAGTCATGCAATCTGTCACGGTTTAATGATTTAACAGCTAAACAGCTTATGTAAAGATGTAATGTGATGTGGACGATGCAGTAATAGGAATCTCAGCAGGTGTGTGTATCGCTTTAAGCATTTGAGGGGTTCAACTTATTCTCCAAAATGCCTGAAGGCAGGACAAGAAACAATGGATGGAAACTAATCAAGGAGAGAAGCAACCTGGAACTAAGGAGAAATTTCCTGACAGTGAGGACAATTAGCCAGTGGAACCGCTTGCCACCAGAAGTTGCGGGTGCTCCATCACTGGAGCTTTTTAAGAAGAGGCTGGACAGCCACCTATCTGAAAGGGTATAGGATCTCCTGCTTGAGCAGGGGGTTAGACTAGAAGGCCTCCAAGGTCCCTTCCAACTCTATTCTGATTGAAATTGAAATATCTCCATACTGACCCTTTCTTCCCAGAGGTTCAAGACCACCCCCACCTTGGTTTGGCTGAAAAATCCCCTGCTTTTTTTTCTTTTCTTTTGGTTTTATAGCATCAATATAAAAATTGGATCCGTCTCAGATTTTAAAATAGAATAGCACACACCGAACAACTTCATTTGCCAAAGCTGAAGGTCCTACATTTCCTTCCAAAGATTGCAGTTTAAGAAAAGAAAGTTGGAAGTGTTTCTGATACCAAAGAAGACCCTTTTTAAAAATTTAAACTAGACACCCATAAAGAATATTTGTAGCTCAGGGATGAAATGAGCTTGGTGGTTTTCTAGCAGATGTTTCATGACCCAACTACGTAACATCGTAAGTGCAAAACCTCACACCCTACTAGCACTGATGTTGGTTATGTAGTTGGGTCCCTTCCCTCCTCTCTTCCCTCCCCTCCCCTCCCCTCCCCTCCCCTTCCTTCTTTCCTTCCTTCCTTCCTTCCTTCCTTCCTTCCTTCCTTCCTTCCTTCCTTCCTTCCTTCCTTCCTTCCTTGCCTTCCTTCCTTCCATCCATCCATCCATCATTCAGAAAAGAGCTGGAAGGGACCTTGGCGGTCATCTAGTCCAACCCCCTGCTCAGGCAGGAAACCCTATACCAGTGATGGCAAACCTTTTAGAGACCGAGTGCCCAAACTGCAACCCAAAACCCACTTATTTATCCACGGGTGCCAGGTGGCTGTGGTGGTCATGGCAGATTGGGTGGGTGTGGCCAAGTTAGGCATGATCACCTCAATGTTGCTCATGGAGAGGGACGCCTATTTATTTATTTATTTATTTATTTATTTATTAAATTTTTATGCCTCTCCTCTCTGAAGACTCGGAGCGGCTAACAGCATAAATAAAACAACATTTCAACATTTCAAAACTAAAACCAAAGCTAAAAAGCGTTTAAAAAGACCCCAAACACATTCATCATTCGCACACAATCACAGTCATCCCCAGGCCTGCCGGCATAAATAGGTTTTTAAATTCTTCCGGAAGGCCGGGAGAGTGGGGGAAACGCGGACTTCAGGGGGTAGTTGGTTCCAGAGGGTGGGCGCCGCAACAGAGAAGGCCCTCCCCCTAGGACCCGCCAGACATTGTTTCGCTGACGGGACCCGGAGGAGGCCGACCCTGTGCCGGTCGAAGGGAAGTATGTGGCAGAAGATGGTCCCGTAAGTATCCTGGTCCAGAGCCATACAGGGCTTTATAGGTAATAACCAACACTTTGAATTGCGCTCGGAGACCGATAGGCAACCAATGCAGCATGCGGAGGGTTGGCAAAATGTGGGCACAACGTGGAAGGCCCACAATTGCTCGCGCAGCTGCATTTTGCACTAATTGTAGTCTCCGAACACTCTTCAAGGGTAGCCCCATGTAGAGAGCATTGCAGTAGTCGATCCTCGAGGTGACAAGGGCATGTGTGACTGTGAGTAGAGACTCCCGATCCATATAAGGGCGCAACTGGTGAACCAAGCGAACCTGGGCAAATGCCCCCCTCGCCACAGTCGACAAATGATGTTCCAATGTCAGCCGTGGATCGAGGAGGACTCCCAAGTTGCGCACCTTCTCCGAGGGGTTTATAAATTTACCCCCCAGGGTAATGGAAGGACAGATTGAAATGTCCGTAGGAGGCATCACCCACAGCCACTCTGTCTTGTCAGGGTTGAGCCTCAATCTGTTAACACCCATCCAGACCCTCACAGCCTCCAGACACCGGCACATCACCTCAACCGCTTCACTGATCTGGCCAGGAGTGGAAATGTACAGCTGAGTATCATCAGCATACTGATGGTATCTCACTCCATGCCGATGAATGATCTCTCCCAGTGGCTTCATGTAGATGCTAAAAAGTAGGGGGGAGAGAACCGACCCCTGAGGCACCCCACAAGGGAGTGACCTAGAGGTGGACCTCTGACCCCCCACTAACACCGACTGCACAGACCAGAAAGATAGGAGGAGAACCACCGTAACACGGTGCCCCCCACTCCCAATCCCTCCAGCCGGTGCAGAAGGATACCATGGTCGATGGTATCGAACGCCACTGAGAGGTCAAGAAGCACCAGGAAAGAGGACTGGCCTCCATCCCGGGCCCACCAGAGATCATCCATCAGAGCGACCAAAGCAGTTTCGGTGCTGTAGCCGGGCCTGAACCCGGACTGAAGAGGACCCAGATAATCGGTTTCCTCCAGAGACCGCTGGAGTTGAAATGCCACCACCTTCTCAATAACCTTCCCCACAAAGGGGAGGTTAGAGACCGGATGATAGTTGGTCAGAATTGCTGGATCCAGGGAAGGCTTCTTGAGGAGGGGGCGCATGAGTGCCTCCTTCAAAGGAGCCAGGAAGGACCCCTCCCTCAAAGAAGCGTTGACAATCTCCTGGATCCAGGTACGTGTCACCTCCCTACTAGCAAAAACCAGCCAGGAGGGACACGGGTCCAACAAACAGGTGGCGGAACTCACATCTCCAATGGCCCTGTCCACTTCATCAGGAGTAACAGCTGGGCAGGGTTGGGGGAGATCCAGGGGGTCACTGGCAGGTGGGGCGGTGGGCAGGAGGCTTGTCCTGCGGGGTGAGGCGAGGCGGGGTGGTGCCATTGTCACAGGGCAAGGTGAGGCAGGAGCGGGGGCAGCTGCTGCCTGACACCATCAGTCCCTGCACACAGAGGCCAGCGAGCGCATGGGGGCTGGGATGCATCCAGCCATGTGGGACCTCGGCAAGTTAGCAGGCGGCTGGTTGAAAGGGACAGTTGCCATCTCTGGGGCATGGTGCGTGTGCCCACAGAGAGGGCTCTTGAGTGCCGCCGCTGGCATGCGTGCCATAGGTTCGCCACCACTGCCCTATACCATTTCAGACAAGTGACTGTCCAGTCTGTTCTTAAAAACCTCCAGTGATGGAGCACCCACAACTTCCTTCCTACATCCTTCCTTCCCCTAGTATCCCTCCCTCTCTCCCTCCCTCCCTCTTTCCTCTTTGTCTCTTCCCTTCCCTTCGGTTCTCTGCCACTTCCCACCCCTTCCTCATGACTCCTTAAGTGCTGAGACCTGGAAAAGCTTGGTAATCAAATCTACCTGCATTAACATTTGTATGTCATGTGTGCAGGCAGGATTAGAGCAGATAGCACTTCAGAGGCCCAAAGAAAACAGAGGACAATCATGTTGTTGTTTTAAATCCAAGTGTGATTATAGGTAGGCTTCACAATATCTGACTTAAGCTCTCTTCAGTGTTAACCAAAGGAGACCATCCCCACCACCCTGGCATAGCTCGGCTGCCTTGTCGAAAGAGCATCTGAAGTTCAAATGGAGAGATCAAAAACTTCTCCAGCAATTGCTCCGTACAGGTGTGTACCTCTTTTGAGGAAGGTCAGAATGAATGGTGCGCTGGAATTATTTTTTATTAAAGCCCCACACACAGATGCACGCCAGGGAATGGGAAGAAGGGAAGAGGGTGGCTATCAAAGAGCTGGGTTAATGCTTCTCCCAACCTGGTGATGACAGATTTCTTTCTTGCAAGGATGAGTCACCCCCAGAGCCAATCAAAGGAAACGTGTCACCTCAAAGTCACAAAGCGTGTCCAGGCATTGAGCGGGAAGCCTGGGAGAAAATGAGCAGGGACAGCTGGGCAGAGAAGATCAAAGGAAATGAGCCGATGCTCACTTGGAAACTGCTAATTATTCCATCTTGGGCAAACGTTGGTCCAGTCTTTTATTGAAAACCTGCAGCGATGGAGCCCTCACAAGCCATTCCATGGATTAATTGTTCTCCCTGTCAGGAAATTCCTCCTTACCTCTAGGATGGCTTTCCCTTGAACAAGCTTCCATCTATTACTTCTTGTCCTGCCCTTAGGTGATTTGGAGAATAAATCAAGGCCCTCTTCTCTGTGACTGTCTCTCAAATATTGGAAGACTGCTATCATGTCACCCCAAGCCTTTTTTTCATTAAGCTAAAATACCTAGTTTCCTTAGCCCAGGGGTGGGGAACCTTGGCTCTTTTATGACTTGTGGACTTCAACTCCCAGAATTCCTCAGCCAGCATGCATGCATGCTGAGGAATTCTGGGAGTTGAAGTCCACAAGTCATAAAAGGGCCAAGTTTGAAGACCCTGGCTATAAGGTCTCTTGCCTTGACTAGATGACCTCTGAGGTCCCTTCCAGCCCAATGGTTACATGTTCTATGTCGGGAGGCTAAATCATATGATGAATGGCTAAGGCAGGGGTAGGCAACCTTGGCTCTTTTATGGCTCGTGGACTTCAACTCCCAGAGTTCCTGAGCCAGCCATGCTGAGGAGAAAGGGAGAGGTTTCCAAGCAGAGCCATGCTGGCTCAGGAATTCTGGGAGTTGAAGTCCACGAGTCATAAAAGGGCCAAGTTTGAAGACTCCGGCTATAAACAGTTGAAAATATTTAGATTAGGCGCTGCTGATGCGTTTCCCTCCCCCTGCATGGACCAAAGGACAGCACCCAAAATTGTGGCTGCTTCATTGTTCCCCACAAATAAACCGTCTCCTCACTACCGCCATTTTGAGAGGTTCGGTTGGTGAAAATGCCCTCTTTGTTCCAAAGCCTATTTTAATTATTGACTTTTTTTTTTACAACTAGGATCAGAACAGGAGCGTTTGGTGAAAGATGAACCCCTCGCGTTTGTGTATGTTTGTGTGTGTGTGTGTGTTGAGAAGAGCTCCTTTAAAAGCCTTGTCAATATTTGCTCTGAATTTGGAAGTTGTTTCAGAGAGTACCTCTTTGACTCCGAAAACAAAGAGATTTCTTTTTTAAAAATAAAAAATACATAGGTGTGTGAACGGATGCCTGTGGGCCTGTGTGTACACATGTACACACACACACAATGGGACTACAGAGAGGTAACGGACCATCATACAGGTTTGCTAAGCTTTGTTATGGCTTCTGGGGATGATCCCACCGTGGGAGAAGGGGAGGAAGTCCTAAAGATGCTCACCAGGAGGCAGAAAAGTAGTGTGGATGTTGTGTTGTGTTGTTGAACAGCGGGCAAGGTTGTCTGTAGGTTTTAATTGTTGAATTAAATCAACGAGGATGGGGCAAAAAGACCCACCACTCCTCCTGCAATCAGATCCTCCCTCTCAACAACCCTTAACCCTTACTCATCAGTGGCCTGTAGGCAGTAGTGGGATTCAGCCAGTTTGCACCAGTTCAGCTTCCAACAAGCAAAGTCAATGGGAGCAGCTGGCTTTGCTTAACGACCACTGATTCACTTAACAACTGCATGGTTTCACTTAACAACTGTGGCAAAAAAAGATTGTAAAATTGGCCACTTGACAACCCCCTTGCTTTGTCGTGAAAATTCTGCTCCCAATTGTGGTCGTAAGTTGAGGACTTCCTGCATCGGGCTCACTTATCAGTAAGTCAATGCTGGCTAGGCCTTGTCAGTCAAACTATTGAATCATCAGCTACAGTTCTTTAAATTGATCACTAGGTGGCAGCAATGCACAAGGGTATTGCATGGAGCTCTCTCTCTCTCTCTCTCTCTCTCTCTCTCTCTCTCTCTCTCTCTCTCTCTCTCTCTCTCTCTCTCTCCCTCCTCCTCCTCCATCTTCATGAGTCTTTTTAGAGCATCCTACTCCCCCTCTCTCCCCCCACCCCATACAATATCTGAAAAAGAATTATTCTGGGGAAGTTACATGGTCATCCACAGATGCTTCATCCCTGATCAATCAATCATTATTGGCTGTGGAAGGAAATGCTAAACAGCTACGGCTGGGAGAACAAAGTAGGGTAGAGTGGAATGGAATGGAATGGAATGGAATGGAATGGAATGGAATAGAATAGAATAGAATAGAATAGAATAGAATAGAATAGAATAGAATAGAATAGAATAGAATGAGGATTAGGAAAGGAATAGACTAGACTAGACTAGACTAGACTAGACTAGACTAGACTAGAATAGAATAGAATAGAATAGAATAGAATAGAATAGAATAGAATAGAATAGAATAGAAGACTAGACTAGAATAGAATAGAATAAGGAACAAGAAATAGAACAGAACAGAATAGAATAGAATGAGAATATAGAATAGAATAGAACAGAATTACAGAATAGAATAGATAGAATTACAGAATAGAATAGAATAGAATAGAGTAGAGTAGAATAGAATAGAATATTAGAATAGAATAGAAAATAGAATGGAATAGAATAGAATAGAAAATGGAATAGACTAGACTAGACTAGACTAGACTAGACTAGACTAGAATAGAATAGAATAGAATAGAATAGAATAGAATAGAATAGAATAGAATCAGGAAGAAGAAATAGAATAGAATAGAATGAGAATATAGAATAGAATAGAACAGAATTACAGAATAGAATAGAATAGAATAGAATATTAGAATAGAAAAAATAGAATGGAATAGAATAGAATAGAAAATGGAATGGAATAGAATAGAATAGAATAAGGAACAAGAAATAGAATAGAATAGAATAGAATAGAATAGAATAGAATAGGATAGAATAGAATAGAATAGAATAGAATCAGGAAGAAGAAATAGAATAGAACAGAATAGAGTAGAATAGAATGAGAATATAGAGTAGAATAGAACAGAATTATAGAATAGAATAGAAGAATTACAGAATAGAATAGAATAGAATAGAATAGAATAATATTAGAATAGAATAGAAAATGGAATGGAATAGAATAGAAAATAGAATGGAATGGAATAGAATAGAATAGAATAAGGAAGAAGAAATAGAATAGAATCAGGAAGAAGAAATAGAATAGAACAGAATGAGAATTAGGAATAGAATAGAATAGAACAGAATTACAGAATAGAATAGAATAGAATAGAAGAGTTAGAAAGGAGCTTCTAATCCAGCCCCCTGCCTAAGTAGGAGAACCTATACCATTTCTGACAGGTGGCTGTCCAGTCTCTTGAAAGCTTCTAGTGATGAAGCACCACAGCTTCTGAAGGCAACTTCTCTTCCATTGGTTGATCTGTTTAGTGATGATCCAAAGTTACAAAGGCACTGAAAAAAGTGACATGAAAACAACCATCACAGGATCCTGATCACGTGATCAAAATTCAGGTGCTTGGCAGACCAGCATGTATTCACCATGGATGCAGTATCCTGGGGTCACATGATCACTTTGATCTTCCCAATCAGCTTCTGACAAGTAATGGGGGGGGAGATGGAGTGTTTTGAATGCTTGCGTGCTTCATTTAACTACTGCAGTGATTCACTTAAACGTTAAAAAAAATCATAAAATTGGACACACCTTTAACAACCGCCTTGCTTAGTCATGGAAATCCTGAACCCCAATTGTGATCGTAAGTCGAGCCTGTATTTTGGAAAAGTAATTTAGAATAGAATAGAATAACAGAGTTGGAAGGGACCTTGTAGGTCATCTAGACCAACCCGCCCCCCACCCAAGCAGGAGACCCTACCTACACCATTTCTAACAGATAGCAGTCCAGTCTCTTCTTGAACGCTTCCAGTGATGAAGCTCCCACAACTTCTGAAGGCAATCTGTTCCATTTTTTTTATTGTTCTCACTGTCAGAAAATTTCTCCTTATTTCCAGGTTGAATCTCTCCTTAATCAGTTTCCATCCGTTATTCCTTGTCTGGCTTTCAGGTGAGGACAATTAGTGAGGACAATTAACCAGTGGAACAAATCGTGGGCACTCCATCACTGGAGATTTTCAAGAAGAGACTGGACAGTCACTTGTCTGAGATGGTATAAGTTCTTCTGCTTGAGCAGGGGGCTGGACTAGAAGACCTCCAAGGCCCCTTTCAGCTCTATTCTATCCCATTCTACTTTGGAGAATGGCTTGACTCCCTCTTCTTTGGGGCAGCCCCTGAGATATTGTAAGACTGCTATCATGTCCCCCCTCGTTCTTCTCTTCATTAAACTAGACATCCCCAATTCCAGCAGCCGTTCCTTATATGTTTTAGCCTCCAGTCCCCTAATCATTTTGTTGCTCTTCTCTGCACTCTTTCTAGAGTCTCAACATCTTTTTTACATAGTGGTGACCAAAACTGGAGGAAGTTTTATAATTTATAATAATAAAGTTGGAAGGGACCTTGGAGGTCATCTAGTCCAACCCCCTGCTCAGGCCAGAAACCCTACACCATTTCGGACAAATGGCTGTCCAGTTTCTTTTTAAAAACTTCCAGTGTTGGAGTATTCTGGGAGTTGAAGTCCACAAGTCATGAAGGGGGGCATAGTTCCCCCATGCTACCTCAGGACTTCTGGGAATTGAAATCCACCAGTCATCAAGGGGGCCATAGTTCCCTTATGCTGGCTCAGGAATTCTGGGAGTTGAAGTCCACGAGTCATAAAAGAGCCAAGGTTGCCTACCCCTGGCCTATACCATTTCAGACAGAAGATTGTCCAATTCTTCTTAAAAACCTCCAATGTTGGAGCACCCACAGCTTCTGGAGGAAGGTTGTTCCACTGGTTAATTGTCCTCACTGAGAGGAAATTTTTCCTTAATTCTAAGTTGCTTCTCTCCTTGGTCAGTTTCCACCCGTTGCTTCTTGTCCTGCCTTCAGGGGCTTTAGAGAATAGCTTGACTCCCTCTTCTTTGTGGCAGCCCCTGAGATACTGGAAGGCTGCTATCATGTCCCCGCCTCATCCTTCTCTTCATTAAACTAGACATACCCAATTCCAGCAACTGTTCTTCGTATGTTTTAGTCTCCAGTCCCCTGATCATCTGTGTTGCTCTTCTCTGCACAGTTTCCTAATTCGGGGAGTTGAAGTCCAGAGGTCATAAAGGAGCCATATTTTGCCCACCCCTGGTTTAAGCACCTAATGGAGCAGTTTGCCCTAGAAGATCCTCTCCAGCTTTGGCCATATCTGAAATCCTTTCAGTGGCTCTTCTGCTAGCTGACTTTTACCACCGAGGTCTGTTTTCCTTGCTGCCTCTGATGTCTTTTATCTTATCAGGTTGTTAGGATTAGCCCAACTTAGTGTTAGACTCTTGTAAACATTGGGAGTCCCTGATGAAACCGGAGTCAAGATACAGGCTAGATAAAGTGAATTCGTCTGTCTCTGCTGCCTAATTAACTTAAGATTTTTTAACTTGGGCTGAGATTTGGTTGATGGTCATGTCCACTATTTGGAGAACTATAAAATGAGATGAAAGTAATCCATTCAAGGAGAGGAGGAGGAGGACTACCTATACCTATTGTCTTCAACCAAGAAACCCAGGGTCCATTTTTAAGTACCCAATCTTACCCAGTCTTCTTTGGTGTTATTCAATATTAATGTAATATGATGAAATGCCTGGAGATTAAAGCATATGAAGAATGGTTACCGGAACTGGGGTATGGCTAGTCTAGAGAAAAAGATTAGGGGGTGACATGAAAGCAGTATTCCAATATTTGAGGGGCTGCCACAAAGAAGAAGGGGGTCAACTTATTTTCCAAAGCACCAGAAGGCAAGATGAGAAACAATGGATGGAAATGAATCGAGGAGAGAAGCAACCTGGAATTAAGGAGAAACTTCCTGTTGAGACTCCAGAAAGAGCGCAGAGAAGAGCAACAAAGATGATTAGGGGAACAGAGGCTAAAACATATAAGGAACGGCTGATGGAATTGGGTATGTCTAGTTTATTGAAGAGAAGGACGAGGGGGGACAGGATAGCGGTCTTCCCATATCTCAGGGGCTGCCCCAAAGAAGAGGGAGTCAAGCTATTCTCCAAAGCGCCTGAAGGCAGGACAAGAAGCAACAGATGGAAACTCATCAAGGAGAGAAGCAACCTAGAACTAAGGAGAAACTTCCTGACAATGAGAACAATCAACCAGTAGAACAACCTGCCTCCAGAAGCGGTGAATGCTCCAATACTGGAAGTTTTAAAGAAGAGATTGGACAACCGTTTATCTGAAATGGCATAGGGTCTCCTGCTTAAGCAGGGGGTTGGACTAGAAGACCTCCAAGGTCCCTTCCAGCTCTGTTCTGATAGATTGGATCTCAACTGAGCATTTTCATCGTCTGCTCTTCACATGTCGTTGTTCTGTAAATGCAGTCCACAATGAAGGCAGTTGTTCAGAACTGTAGCTGAGAACTCCCTGATCAGGACACCTAAGGTGCATCACACTTCACAGGGCTAACAACGCCGGGGAGGGAATAGGTAGGAGCAATTATGGGGTCTCCTATCTTTCCTCATTGGAAATTACACATCAATGCCAAGCCGGATCAGTAGTGAAGGATGCTGGGAGCTGTAGTTCAACAAGGAGGCCAACAAGTTCTTAGAATAAATGAATATGCATTTTCCTTGAGTCAGCCAAACTTGCCAGAGACAATCTGTAAAGTATTGTCTTTCCTTCCTTCCTTCCTTCCTTCCTTCCTTCCTTCCTTCCTTCCTTCCTTCCTTCCTTCCTTCCTTCCTTCCTTTCCTTTCCCTTCCTTCCTTTCCCTTACCTTTTCCTTCCTTCCTTCCCCTTCCTTCCTTCCTTCCTTCCTTCCTTTCCTTTCCCTTCCTTCCTTCCTTCCTTCTTTTCCCTTCCCTTCCCTTTTCCTTCCTTCCCTTCCCTTTCCTTTCCTTTCCTTTCCTTTCCTTTCCCTTCCCTTCCCTTCCCTTCCCTTTCTTTTCTTTCCTTCCTTCCTTCCTTCCTTCCTTCCTTCCTTCCTTCCTTCCTTCCTTCCATCTTCCCTTCCCTTCTCTCCTCCTTCCTCTTCCATTTCCCTTTCTTTTTTCTCTTCCTTCTCCTTCTGCTCTTTCTCCTTCTGACTCTCTCCCTCCCTGCCTGCCTCTTTTCTTCGACCCATCCTTCCCCGTGCTCCCCATTGACTCCATCTTTCAGGAAAGCAAAGTCACCCAGAACAATTCAGTCGCTCTCAGGTCCTTGGGGACCCACCTTCTTGCTAACACAAAAACCTGCCCTGTTTGGTGAGCCCCTTTCATCCCCTCACCTGCTCCGCTGCTCTGTTCACAGGTTTTTAGGACCAGCCCCGGCTAAACGGGTGGAGGCTTCTTTCGCCCCGTGCCAAAAGCCACAGAGAGGCAGGTGGTTTGAGAGATTCTAACGGCCGCTAGTGAAGTGGATCCTTTTGTCTGTTTTTTTTTTCTATAACAGGGACACAAAGAAAAGAACCCAACACAAGCCCAGAAGGAAAACATTTTGGCAGGTGTGTTAACATTGCTATTCAAAAAATGTGAACTCCCCTCTGCCCACATCGAGGTTTCGGTCTTCTCCCCCCCCCATTTTTATTTATTTATTTTTATTTAAAACAAAAAGTGCTTTTTTTCCTCCAGGGGTGGGTGGGGGTTAGAGAAACGCCTGCGTGCTTTTTTTTTTTTTAAAGAATATCCAGAGAAAGTCAGACATTTGTATTGACAGGCTGTTCTTTTTTTTTTTTTTTTTTTTTTTTTTCCGAAACAAAATCTAAAATATTTAGTAATATATCCAAGGTGAATATGCACCAATAAAACCAGAATAAACCTTAAATTACTACAAGAAACAAGAAGTTGCTTTCCCCCTTGCTGATATGAACACACTTAAATAGGTCATTTGGGTTGAAAATGATATTTGATAACTTTCCATGCAAACGTAGCATTTAGTGTCCTTTGAAAGGATCCAGAATGGCTTATGCTGCATTTGGATATTGATATTTGTACCCATAGGAATTAAATTGATGGCTAGTTGAGAGGCGGTCCCTGTTGTGTTTTCAAACAATGGATTTGGATATGTGAGATCTGAAGAACCGGAAGCAGCAACTGGAAAGCGTCTTGAATATACACGGTACTGTTGCAGCCCTCTGACAGCACACTATTAACCATTGGATTAAGGATTTCAGCTTTTTTGTCGCTCGCCACCAAAGTCAAAACATCAGAGAATTGTTTTGATAGGGATGACACTTCGTTACACATCGTATTCGTTAAATTTGTTAGACCTCGAGCTTGGTCCAAAGCAGGTTTTTCAACTTCCTGTCCATGCAGAATTAATTCTGCTAATTTATGAAGTTGTTCAATGCAACGGGCTGTTACTTCGGCCAGGCTTTCAATGGACAGCATGTAGAGTTCCTCTACCGTTTTGGTTCTTTTTGTTTCTGTCTTTTCAGATTCTCCCACCTGAGATTTTTCTTCGGTGACTTGCATTTCTACAATTTCTTCATCCACTTCTTTAGTTTGGCCTGGTGGGTTCTCTTCCAGGTCTCCATATGTGGAGAGACTTGCTGCTTCTAAGGCCTTCTTTCTGGCCTTGTTAAGTTTGTCAGGCGTAGCAGCGACGTGTAGTTCAAATAGCAATTCTGTTAGCGTGGTAATGAACTCATCTCCTGCATCTTTTTTTATTTCTTGGTCTTGATTTTCTGTGTCTTGAGAAAGGAAGACTGCCTTAATAGCAATTAACACATTTTTGGCTGCTTCTAGTTCCTCTCCTTCAAGAGATGCCAAATATGATTGTACCTTGGCTTCGCTTTCGTTGGACAGGATCTCCAAAGCTTCCAGGTGAGATAAACCCTGAAATTCGTCGAAAAGCACCCCATAATGTGCCGTGGGCTCCATCGTGACGTGCTGGGCAAGTCTTTGCTTTTCTTTCTCTTTGGCTTCCCGCAGCAGCTGAGATAAAGAAACAGTCCGTTCCATCAGAATTTTGGTTTTCTTGAATCCAGGATCACCTTCTGCTAGAACGTTCATGGTTTTCTTGCCAATAAACTCCAAAGCATCAAGTCCGCCAGTTAAGACACTTTTACCGGTATTCTGCACAGCAGTAGTGATGGTGGACAGCACTCCACGGGATCCTGAAGGCGAGGAGGACAACGTCACGTTCTCTTCCAGATTCTGCTGAGGATCCTCTTCCACATCTGTGGTGCTGTTTTCCGATGTTTCTGGACGTCCACCCTCTGAAGATGCCGACGAAGAGGTACGAATTCGTAGAATGCCAGCTTTTTCCTTCACTGCTGTTAATCCTTGACCAAATCACTTTCTTTGTTCAGTCCTTCAGCTCCAACTTCTGGTTCAAGGCTTATAGAATCGCTGCATTCAATCACCTCGTTCTTAGCTGTTTCTCCACTGCGATGTTGCCCGTTTGAAGGACCTTCCAAATGTGATACCTGTTGCTCTTCCAAGTCCTTGTTGAGGCTTTCAGAAGAGTCCCCAACTTGCGGTGATATCTCCATTGTCTTTTCATCATGCACCGCTCTGTTGGATGTTGAGACGTTCTGCTCAGATGTCAACGCGCATTCACTTTTCTCTTGAGTTAACGCCTCACCTCTGTTATCTGACATTTTGGGGGGGCCACCGCCGAGCTGCTGCCTGCCGGCGCGCCCTGCCTGCGCCCTGCCTTCCCCTCCCGGCCACGTCGGCAGAAGCCGGGCTAGCGCGAGCGGGGCCGGGGCCGGGGCGGGCCGAGCGAAGGGCCGGCCGTTCGCTCTGACAGGCTGTTCTTGACCTACCACCATTACTGGGAAAAGTGCACCGGAAAAACTGACTTATGACCGTTTTTCACGCTTACGACCATTGCAGCATTCCACGCGGTCAGGTGATCAAAATTCAGACGCTTGGCCACCAATTCACATTTACGACGGTTGCGTGATCCCCTTTCGCCACCTGCCGACAAGCCACGTCAGTGGGGAAGCCAGATCCATTTAACAGCTCTGATACTAGCTCAACCACTGCAGTGATTCACTTAACAGCTGTGGCAAGAGAGGTCATAAAATGGAGCGAAATTCACTTAACGGCTGTCTTGCTGAGCGATGGAAAGTTTGGGCTGTATATCTCTTCTGCTGTTTTCCCCCTGAGTGTCTAGGTTGCAAACCGGCCAGCTGCATCTCCTTCCAGAGGTGCAAAAGTCCCCGTCCAGCTGTCCAGCAACATATTTCAAATCTTGTCCACCCCAAGGATGAAACACCCAGACACAAACGTACAGTCAAGGCCATGGTTTTCCCAGTTGCAATGTACGGCTGTGAAAGTTGGACCATAAGAAAGGCTGAGCGCCAAAGAATGGAGGCCTTTGAACTCTGGTGCTGGAGAAGACTCCTGTGAGTCCCCTGGACTGCAAGGCGATCCAACCGGTCAGTCCTAGAGGAGATCAACCCCGACTGGTCCTTAGAAGGCCAGATCCTGAAGTTGAAACTCAAGTCCTTTGGCCACCTAATGAGAAGGAAGGACTCACTGGAGAAGAGCCCGATGCTGGGAAAGACAGAGGGCAAGAGAAGAAGAAGGGGACGACAGAGAATGAGGTGGCTGGATGGAGTCCCTGAAGCAGGAGGCGTGAGCTTAAATGGACTCCAAAAGATGGTAGAGGACAGGAAGGCCTGGAGGAACATTGTCCATGGGGTCGCGACGGGTCGGACACGATGTCACAACTAACAACAACACACGAACTGAGCAACGTGGTATATGCAGTACAATGCCATGAGCCGTGTGCAGATTGTACATTGGGGAAACAAAACAACTACTTCACAAACGCGTGGCACAATATAGGACAGTGATGGCGAACCTTTTAGAGACCGAGTGCCCACACTGCAACCCAAAACCCACTTATGCATCGTCGAGTGGCAGATGGGCGTGGCCCATTGGCTGGGTGTGGCCCATTGGGTGGGCGTGGCCGCGAGGGGTAACGGCAGACTGGGTGGGACTAAAAAGTTCAATCAATCAATTCCAACCTCTTTTTTTTTTTTTGCATACGGCGGTGGAGACCTAAAGCAAAAAGGTTTTATAAAACCCAGCTGAAGGCCTAGGACTGGGGCGACAGTGCGCATGCCCACAGGGAGGGCTCTGAGTGCCACTTCTGGCACCCATGCCATAGGTTCACCACCACTGCTATAGAAGAACAAACCCATCAGGACAAGATTCAGCCGTCTTATCTGCATTTAAAAGACAAAGGGCCGCTCTTTCGAAGATAGCAAAGTCCACATTTTGGACAGAGAGGACCATTGGTTTGAAAGAAGGATCAAAGAGGCCACCTATGTCAAAACTGAACAGCCCTCCCTCAACAGAGGGGGCGGGGAATACAACATCATCTATCTCCAGCCTACAACATAGTCCTTTCAGCGGTCCCAAGAAGGCTCCCCATCCATTTGCACTACTCAGGTGACCCTGAGGACACAGATAAACATCCAGGTGGCCTCAACGACTCTCTCTAAAAGGATGCAAATGACCAGCTCTCTGCAAGGAGTATAAATCCTGCCACTCCCCACCATCCAGCCAGAGCTGATGAAGCTTCTTGAATGAGAAGCGAAACATCTTCAGAGGAAAAACAAGAACCTCCAGTTGGCCTCCTGAAAAAGCATGCAATTCAAAGAGATCCACTTAAAACACTACTTCGTAAACCTGTATAATTTACCTCCCAATTGGGTAAAAACCACTTTTACCCAATTGGGGGGGGAGGTGTAACATGAACCCATTACCCCTCGCAGCAAGGACCTTTAAGCAGATTTAAAGATTGCCACATCAATGAAAATATACTTTAAAAACCTTCCCAAAGCCGTCTTATGAAGATGAAAAATGGATGAAATGACCAATGGTCCTTTGTTAAAAGGAGCTAGAGACCCTTCAATTATCTCGTTTTTATAATACAAAGTAATCCTCAAGTTAAGACCGCTCATTCGGCGCCCGTTTGAAATTATGACATGCTGAAGGAAAGGACTTAAGGTTCAATCCTCAAAGTTCAATAAGTGGTTTTGGGTAATGAAAGAAAAAGTTTGGGAGGCATTGAAACTAAGGGGAGAAGTTGCAATAGAAAGAGGCAGCAAGTTTAAACCTGAGATTGTTCATCTCAGGGGCCCGTGACCCATATAAAAAAGAAGACCAACTGGGCTTCAATCATGCAATTCTAGCTGTCATCTTGACTTTCTTTAATACGCACAAGTGGGTCAACCTTTTTCATTTATTTATTCTTGTTTTTATTTCTGTTTATTTGTATCTCACCTTGATTTTTATATATATATATATAAGTAACTCAACAGGTTGAACATACGGAACATACAGTATCTTCCTTCTCCTATTTTTTCCCACAATGACAACCCTGTGAGGTGGTTTGGGCTATGAGAGAATGACTGGCCCAAAGTCACCCAGCTGGCTTTCATGCCTAAGGTGGGACTAGAACTCACAGTCCCCTGGTGATTGGCCCAAAGTCACCCAGCTAACGTTCATGCATAAGGCGGGACTAGAACTCACAGTCCCCTGGTGATTGGCCCAAAGTCACCCAGCTAACGTTCATGCATAAGGCGGGACTAGAACTCATAGTCCCCTGGTGATTGGCCCAAAGTCACCCAGCTAACGTTCATGCATAAGGCGGGACTAGAACTCACAGTCCCCTGGTGATTGGCCCAAAGTCACCCAGCTAACGTTCATGCATAAGGCGGGACTAGAACTCACAGTCCCCTGGTGATTGGCCCAAAGTCACCCAGCTGGCTTTCATGCATAAGGCGGGACTAGAACTCACAGTCCCCTGGTGATTGGCCCAAAGTCACCCAGCTAACGTTCATGCATAAGGCGGGACTAGAACACACAGTCCCCTGATGATTGGCCCAAAGTCACCCAGCTAACGTTCGTGCATAAGGCGGGACTAGAACTCACACTCCCCTGGTGATTGGCCCAAAGTCACCCAGCTGGCTTTCATGCATAAGGCGGGACTAGAACTCACAGTCCCCTGATGATTGGCCCAAAGTCACCCAGCTAACGTTCATGCATAAGGCGGGACTAGAACTCACAGTCCCCTGGTGATTGGCCCAAAGTCACCCAGCTAACGTTCATGCATAAGGCGGGACTAGAACTCACAGTCCCCTGGTGATTGGCCCAAAGTCACCCAGCTAACGTTCGTGCATAAGGTGGGACTAGAACTCACAGTCCCCTGGTGATTGGCCTAAAATCACCCAGTTGGCTTTCATGCTTAAGGCAGGACTAGAACTCATAGTCTCCTGGTGATTGGCCCAGAGTCACCAGCTGGCTTTCATGTCTAAGGTGGGACTAGAACTCATAGTCTCCCATTGATTGGCCTAGAGCAGGGGTAGGCAACCTCTGCTCTTTTATGACTCATGGACTTCAACTCCCAGAATTCCTGAGCCAGCCACGCTGAGGGGAAAGGGAGAGGTTTCCAAGCTGAGCCATGTTGGCTCAGGAATTCTGGGAGTTGAAGTCTACGAGTCATAAAAGAGCCAAGGTTGCCTACCCTTGGCCTAAAGTCACCCACCTCATTTTCATGCCTAAGGTGGGCCTAGAACTCACAATCCCCTGGTGATTGGCCCAAAATCACCCAGTTGGCTTTCATGCCTAAGGTGGGACTAGAACTCAGAGTCCCCTGGTGATTGGTCCAAAATCACCCAGTTAGCTTTCATGCCTAAGGTGGGACTAGAACTCACAGTCTCCCAGTGGCTGACCCAAAGTCACCCATCTGGCTTTCACGCCTAAGGCAGGACTAGAACTCACCGTCTCCTGGTTTCTAGCCTGCTAGTCTTAAATACTAGACCAAGTTGATATCTTTGGCTGCCCTCATCATCCACCTGTCCAGCATGGCTGTCGGTGACCCTGGCAGGTCTGGGCTCTGAAGTTCAACGACTCTGCAGGCCACAAGCTTGGAGAAGGAGATGGTGAATCTGTTTGTGCAGAAGTAAAACGCCAGCAGCTGGAGCACAAAAGCCGAAAGCAGAAATGGTGTGTGGTTATTGTCAAGGACCCTTGATCTTCCCAAAGCGCTTTCGGCAGTTTACAGAAAGAACAAACGCTTGAATGGCAGCTGCGCGTGGAAACATGGTGCCTTAAGAGCTTTCAAGGACTGCCCTGTTGTTGTTTTTTTTATCGCGGAGTCTTTACGCTTCTGAACTTGGGCTGCTCCCGCTTCCTCCTTTGTGCCAATCTGACCCTTACGGTTTCCCTTTTTATTGATTTATTCTTATTTGGCTTGACAATTTTATACACTGGTTTGTAGGTCAGACATTCCCTTTCCTAGAATTGCAGATCACTCAAAGCGGGGAACGCAGCCCAGAAATAAAACGTCGGGTTGCATTGGGTTGTACAGCAATGATGGACATGAGCCGAACATGGGAAAGCAAGGACTTCAGCCTGGCAACCGAATGTAGGTGAATCTGCTCTACAGCTACCTGTAGTTGTGAAAGTTGGACTGTAACAAAAGGAAGACAGGAAGAAAATGGGCTCATCTGAGTTATGGTGGAGCTGGATAAAGCTGCATATTCTTTGAACAGCAAAGGGGACTAACACACAAGCACAGGAGCGCATAACACCAGACATGTCGCTGGAAGCCAAAATCAGGAAACTGCGTCTCACTTAACTTTGGATCTGTCATGCGGGGGAATTCGCCAGAGAAAGCAATTATGTTGGGAAGAGTTAGAGGTAAAAGGCAAACAGGCCGTGGAAGAACAGGGTGACTGGACACCATCAAAGCTGACACCAGGCAGAGCATAGAACAACTCAACAGACACAATGCAAGATTGGAAGACGTGGGGAGACCACCTGGCCCATGGAAGCTTCAAGAGTCAGACATGACTGAGTGGATATCATCAGCATCATCAAAGTAAGGTTATTATACATTTAGGCAAGAAAAACCAAATGCACAGGTATAGTATAGGTGGTACCTTGCTCAATAGTAGCAATTGTGAGAGGGGTCTTGGAGTCCTAGTGGACAACCACTTAAATAGGAGCCAGCCGTGTGCTGCAGCTGCCAAAAAGGCCAGCACAGGGCTAGGCTGCATTAACAGAGGGAGAGAATCAAGATCACGCGAAGTATTAATACCACTTTACAAGGCCTTGGTAAGGCCACACTTGGAATACGGTATCCAGTTTTGGTCACCACGATGTAAAAAAGATGTTGAGGCTCTAGAAAGAGTGCAGAGAAGAGCAACAAAGAGGATCAGGGGACCGGAGGCTAAAACATATAAGGAACGGTTGCTGGAATTGGGAATGTCTAGTTTAACGAACAGAAGGATGAGGGATGACATGATAGCAGTCTTCCTATAACTCAAGGGCTGCACCAAAGAAGAGGGAGTCAAGCTATTCTCCAAAGCAGCTGAAGGCAGGACAAGAAGCAACGGATGGAAACTAATCAAGGAGAGAAGCAACCTAGAACTAAGGAGAAATTTCCTGACAGTGAGAACAATTAATCAGTGGAACCACCTGCCTCCAGAAGTTGTGAACGCTCTGAAACTGGAAGTTTTTAAGAAGAGACTGGACAACCATTTGTCCGAAATAGTATAGGGTTTCCTGCCTGAGCAGGGGGTTGGAATAGATGACCTCCCAGGTCCCGTCCATTTCTATTCTATTCTATTCTATTCTATTCTATTCTATTCTATTCTATTCTATTCTATTCTATTCTATTCTATTCTATTCATCACTGTTTGTCAGAAGCCAGCTGGGAAGGTTGCAAGTTGCAGTTCTGCAACCATCGTAAATGTGAGTTGGGTACCAAGCATCCAGATTGTCATCCTTACGGTCACCTGACCATTGTAAGTGTGAGGACTAGTTCCAAGTCACTTTTTTTCAGTATTGTTCTAACTTTGAATGGATGTAAATCGAGGACAACCTGTATAGCCAAGGGATTTCTTGATGGCCTCCCCTCCAAGTCCCTATTAAGCCCAATCTGGCTCAGGTCTCAGCCTACACAAGATTTGCAGGTTAGCATGGTCCTGTGAAAGACAATCAGCCCTCACTTTGCTTAATAGTTCAGAACTTGGGAAAATGTTTTAAAGAATGTCCAAATGTTGACTAAGGCCATCTCTTTATTCTCTGAGCTCCTTATTTATATAGGGCTTTTCCCGCATTTTCTTATCTATTTTTTTGTATCCCACCTTTATTATTTTTATAAGTAACCCAGGGCAACAAACAGTCCTCTCCTATTTTCTCCATGACTCTGTAAGGTCGGTTGGGCACAGAGAGTTACTAACCCAACTCACCCAGCCGGCTTTCCTGCCTAAAGCAGCACTAGAACTCACTGCCTCCTGGTGATTGACCCAAGGTCATCCAGCTGGCTTTCATGGCTAAGATAGGACTAGAACTCACAGTCTCCTCCTTTTTAATCTAGTGCCTTAACCACTACACCAAACTGGCTCTATATTAACCACACACAGACCCAAGTTTTATTTTTATCTTATTATACTTTATGGAAGTTTTAATATATTGGAAAGTGTTCTAAGGGCTTTTCACCCTTTTCACCCATTGTACCACTTTTAGGATACGGCAACATCCGAGTACCACCAGTCGCCTAGCAAGGTGTGAAAAACTTGATGACCAAAAAAAAAAAAAAGGAAAAAAGTGATAAAGTACAGGTAGTCCTCGACTTACAACAGTTCGCTTAGTGACTGTTCGAAGTTATAATGGCACTGAAAAAAATGCCCCCCAAGCCACAGCCGAGCAAGACACCTGCCTGCCCACCCAGCGGCACTCTTCCTCCTGTCCGAGGTTTGCATTGCTGTGAGCATTTCTGTTGGGGATTGGCAGCAGAGGTGGGGTGGAGGGTGTTTGGTTTTTATTTCCCCCCCCAGTCTGCTGGGTGGTTGCAGCAGGTTTTGGTCAGTTCACATGACCCTGGGACACTGTGACCATCATAAATATGAATCAGTTGCCAAGCATCTGAATGTAAATCACAAGACCCTGGAGATGCTGCAACATTCCAGCTGATCGGCGCTTCTTCTGGGCTCAGCAGAAGCATCAGGATCAGCGCTGAGCTCCAGCTGGAGCCTGGCGCTGATCTTGGCGCTTCCGCTGAGCCCTGACAGCCCTGCAGCTCCAGCCGTCTCTCGCTCAGGCTTGTGCGGTGCTGCCACCGGTTCAGCTCATTCCCCTCCCCCACTACCACTTTTCTAGGATGGTCGCGTACCCCCTGCCAGGTGCCAATGTACCACAGGTGGTACCCGTACCACAGGTTGAAAAGCCCTGTTCTAAGTTGCCAAAAGGTGTTGGTAACAAAACCAATAAATTAAAACAAAAACCAATTAACCAATCAATAAATTCCAGAACGGAAAAGGCAGTTCTGCGGAGTCTTCCCAACAAGATAAGCTCAATCAGATGAGCCAAACCTGGAAAACAAGACCTAATGGGCTCTTCTGCTTCAAACCACCTGATCTGGCTGGTGACTCAAGTAAATTACAAAAGCCAATTTGCACCAATGCAATATTCCAAGTGTAATCTTTCCAAGGCCTTGTAAAGTGGGTACTTACACTTCAGGTGATCTTGAACCTCTGTTGATGCAGCTTAGAAACCTGCTGGCTCATATTTAAGTGATTGTCCACTAGGACTCTGAGATCCCTCTCACAGTTGCCACTATTGGGCCAGATATCACCTAGTGGTTTGCTCTATCATGGCTCCTTTCTAGCACTGATGATGTTACCTAGCTTGGTAATGAAATGTCCACAAGAAAGCCATCAAGTTCAGAGAGCAAGCAGGGGGGTTATTAACCGAGTCACACTGGATTTTATGACCTTTTTGCCACGATTGTTAAGCAAATCAGGGCAGTTTTTAAATGAATCATGGGGTCATTAAGCAATTCCAGATTCTCCCGTTGGCTTTTTTGTGGGAAGGTCACAAAAAGTGATCACATGAGCCCAAGACACTGCTATTGTCATAAAGACATCCTGGTTGACAACTGCCCAAATTTTGATCACATGACTATGGAGATGCTGTGATAACAGTGAGGACAATTAACCAGTGGAACAGCTTGCCACCAGAAATCGTGGGTGCTCCATCTCTGAAGGTTTTTAAGAAGAGACAGGACAGCTACCTGTCGGAAATGGTATAGGTTCTCCTGCTTGAGCAGGGGGCTGGACTAGAAGACCTCCAAGGTCCCTTCCAGCTGTATTCCGATTCTGATTCTGACTGGTCATAAGTCCTTGTAATTACACTTTATAATTTTGAACAGTTGCCAAACAAATGGTTATAAGTTGAGGACTCTCTTTACTAATGAAGCTCATGCTTCAGGTTGCTGTGGAGCTGCTGTGCGAGAATCCACCTTCACAACTCTCACATATCTCTAGATTAATGTGTGTGAGAGATGCAGGATTGGTACTCTCAATAAACAGACTTGTTCCCCTTTGCCAAGATGGCTATTTAGCATCCATAAAGCGCTGCCAGTTAGAACCTTCCATTTTGTGTCTCCAACTAATCTATCTCTCCCAGACCGGCTAAGCTGAATACATTAGGAATCTGGGCCAGCCTCCATTTATATTAATAGACGTTGCAAAAAGGTCACTGAGTGGGTTCAACGTGCTTTAAGTGTTTCCATCTCAACTACATTAGCTTGAACTTTGAGGCTCCCGGGGACTTAATATTCCTAATTAAAATATTTCAGCTTGACCCTCACTCCCTGTAAAAGCTGTGATGAATTTATGCCATTTGCAGGAGAGGCCAGGGAAGTGTGCATGAATATATATATATATAATTAAGCTCCTTTATCTAACAACCTTATTTCACCTCTTTCCTTCTGTGGCTCCCAAGCCATCCTTGATAGTTCCCCCCCCAAAACTCCATAAAAACTTTTCTAGTTTAATGAACGTCTGGCAACAGAGTCTTTTTTATTATTTTTCCCCCCTCCATCGATTTAAATGAATCTGGGCTCCATGAGACACAACCTTTTCCCGTGAGTTAAGATTACCGAAATCAGACTGAGATTTTCCAGACTCTGGAAATCAGGTTGCATTTTTGTTAGCTTAACTGTAAATCATCTTTCACTTAAAAAGATTTAGAGGACGGCATGGGGAGCACATTTGCCCTCTTAACCGGCCACAGGGAAAGAATTGAAGCTGTTACGAAGCTTCTGAAAGGATTAATCCAAACTCTTTGGTAAGGTTTAGAGTAGGACAACGCTGGGGCCGGCCGTTGCAAGGGACAAAGGCTGCAAGTTGGCTAGGATACAATTTGAAAAATAATCAAATAAAATAAATAAAATAAAATAAAATAAATGACGAATAAAATAAAGTAAAATAAAATAAAATAAAAAATAAATAAAATAAAATAAAATAAATAAAATAAAATAAAATAAATGACGAATAAAATAAAGTAAAATAAAATAAAGTAAAATAAAAAATAAAGTAAAATAAATAAAATAAAATAAAAAATAAATAAAATAAAAAAGAAAGTAAAATAAAATAATAAAATAAAATAATAAAATAAATATAATAAATAAAATAATAAAATAAATAACAAATAAAATAAAGTAAAATAAAGTAAAGAAAACAAAATAAAATAAATAAAATAAAAAATAAAATAAATAAATAAAATAAATAAATAAAATAAATAAAATAAAATAGCTTGCACTGATAAAAAGATATGTCTGTCCTTTTGTTGCCTGCCATATTATTTTAAGGAAGAAAATTTACTTTGTTTCTTAGCTGGCCAAGGATCTGGGCTGCTGTGCATATATTTTATAGGGGAAGTTTTTATTTTTTAAAAAAATGCTTTTGATTGTTTGGATTGTTTTTATACTTCTGCCGTTCCGAGTCTTCGATTGAGATGGGTGGCTATAGAAATTGAATTAAAAATCAATCAATCAGTCATGATTCTCGTTGGATTGGGTTGATCATTTCCTAAAACCATAAAGCCAAATATTTTAATTTTTTTTCAATTTTTTTTCTCTTTGTGACTTGGTGGGGCTTTCAACTGAACACACAAAGAGTATTTCATTTGTTTATTTATATTCCTACTTTTATATTTATAAATGTCAAGGCGGTGAACATTAAACCTGCTTTCTCCTCCTGTTTTCCCAACAACAACCCTGTGGGGTAGATTGGGCTGTGAAGGAGAGACTGGCCCAAAATCACCCAGATGGCTTTCATGCCTACAGTAAGGTGGGTCTAGAACTCAAAGTCTTCTGGTGATGGGCCCAAAGAAGGGGTAGGCAACCTCAGCTCTTTTATGACACGTGGACTTCAACTCCCAGAATTCCTGAACCAGCGATGCTGAGGAGAAATGGAGAGGTTTCCAAGCTGAGCCATGCTGGCTGAGGAATTCTGGGAGTTGAAGTCCACGAGTCATAAAAGAGCCAAGGTTGCCTACCCCTGTCACCCAGCTGGCTTTCTTTTCCAAGGCAGAATTAGAACTCACCATCTCCTGATTCCTAGCCTGGTGCCTGTACAGGAATTTTATAAACTAGGAAATTTTGAGTTAAACCTGAGTGTCCTAACTATAATTTCAACCCAGGATTTTCATCAGCACCTCCTGTGGAGCAAGGAAAGAGTGGCAGGAGGAATCTTGCCTGAAATTATTTTCAGGGATAGCAAACTTTATTAATGCTGGTTTGGCTTGGTTTGGAACCCACAACTTCTGGAGGCAGGCCGTTCCACGGATTAATTGTTCTCACTGTCAGGAAATTCCTCCTTAGTTCTAGATTGGGTCTCTCTTTGATAATCTTCCATCCATTAGTTCTTGTCTTGCCCTCAGGTGCTTTGGAGAATTGGTTGAGCCCCTCTTCTCTGTGACAGCCCCCAAGCATTGGAAAAGAGCTGTCAGGTCACCCCCGAGCCCTTCTCTTCATTAGACTGCATATTCCTAGTTCCTGCAACCATTCATAGAGGTTTTTTTCTCTGATCATCTTGATTGCTCTTTAGAATAGAATAGAATAGAATAGAACAGAACAGAACAGAACAGAACAGAATAGAATTAGAATTAGAATTAGAATTAGAATTAGAATTAGAATTAGAAGAATAGAACAGAATAGAGCAGAATAGAACAGAATAGAGCAGAATAGAATACAATAGAATCAGGAAGAAGAATAGAATAGAATAGAATAGAATAGAATAGAATAGAATAGAATAGAATAGAATAGAATAGAATAGAATAGAATAGAATAGAATAGAATCAGGAAGAAGAATAGAATAGAATAGAATAGAATAGAATAGAATAGAATAGAATAGAATAGAATAGAATAGAATAGAATAGAATAGAATCAGGAAGAAGAATAGAATAGAATAGAATAGAATAGAATAGAATAGAATAGAATCAGAAAGAAGAATAGAATAAAATAGAATAGAATAGAATAGAATAGAATAGAATCAGGAAGAAGAATGGAATGGAATGGAATGGAATGGAATAGAATAGAATAGAATAGAATAGAATAGAATAGAATAGAATAGAATAGAATAGAATAGAATAGAATAGAATAGAATAGAATAGACAGAGTTGGAAGGGACCTTGGAGGTCATCAAGTCCAACCCCCTGCTCAGGCAGGAAACCCTTTACCATTTCATACAAATAGTTATCCAGTTTCTTCTTAAATCTCTTCTCTTGCTTCCTATTAAACCTGGGATTTACTGTTTCTTTCCAATTTGCAAAGGGGTCCCACAAAAATATCCCAATGTAAAATCTTCTGGAAGGCCATCTCTTCCTCCCCTCCCCCACTCCAAAAAGTAGCCCGATTTCACTAGCTGCAGCATTATTGATAAACACCCCCACCCCAGGAGGCTTTTCGGATTACGAGCGTCACTCTGATTAAAGTGCGCAAACTGACAAACCAGGTTGTCTTTGGGACACATCTTCTCTAGCCAGATTATTGTCTTTCCGAGTGCGGGATCCTCTCTCGGACTAATTCCGGCACCCAGCAATGTCCGGCCTTTGGCTAAGCTCCAGTTGTCAAAGTTAAAGACAAGATCAGTCTGGGCAGATCGGGGTGGGGGGGGGAGGCAAGGCGGCACGGCCTTTAAGATGCCGGATGGGATTGAGGGCGTTTGATCATTGGAGATTTCAAATGGGTTTTCTTGGCTAATCCGAACCGCTTTTCCTGTTCGTGGCTCTTGGACGGGTGAGTTTATTGCAGCTGAAGTGGGAAAGGGATCATGGCTGCCAAGCCTGGAGGCCTTCAAAGAGACGTCAAGGGTGCCAGCTTTGGCCCAGGATCAGTACACCGGTCTGTGCTTGTGGGCCGATTAAAGAGAATAGTTGTAGATCAGGGTTGAATCGGAGGGGGCTCTCTGAGCTTCTTAGAGACGTTTCATGACCCAGGTGGGTAACATCATCAGTGCTAGAAGGGAGTGGGATTTGCAGAAAGGAGGAGGAGGAGGAGGAGGAGGAGGAGGAGGAAGATAACTGTGGGGTCCTTGCTGCTGTCTGAGTTTGGTGGCTTCTTGCAGACATTTCATGAACCAACTAGATAACATCATCAGTGCTAGAAGGGAGTGGGGTTTGCAGGGAGGAGGAGGAGGAGGAGGATGGCAACTGTGGGGTCTTTGGTGCTCTCTGAGCTTGGTTGTTTTCTTGCAGACATTTCATAACCCCTCTAGGTAACATCATCAGTGCTAGAAGGGAGTGGGGTTTGCAGAGAGGAGGAGGAAGAGGAGGAAGACAACTGTGGGGTCCTTGGTGCTCTCTGAACTTGGTGGCCTCTTGCAGACGTTTCATGACCCAACTAGGTAACATCATCAGTGTTAGAAGAGACAGGGATTTGCAGAGAGGAGGAGGAGCAGGAGGAGAAGGAGAAGGAGAAGAAGAACTGTGGGGTTCTTGCTGCTCTCTGAGCTTGGTGACTTCTTGCAGACATTTCATGACCCAACTAGGTAACATCATCAGTGTTAGAAGGGAGTGGGGTTTGCGGGGAGGAGGAGGAGGAGGGGTCCTTGGTGCTCTCTGAGCTTGGCGGTTTCTTGCAGGCATTTCATTTCCAAACTAGATAACATCATCAGTATCCTCAGTGAGCTTGTGTAAGACTGAAGTGAAGGAGCCTTGAAATAGTTACGACATCTATAAAGCACCTTTCAGCTTTGCCAAATCTTCTTCAACGGGGTATCTGTTCCAGAGAGAGATCATGGCTCTCTTGCAACCATGGCTTTGTGGATGTAATTTACTAAAGTTGGTTTGACTTCAGTCAGGGAAGGAAGGGTGGGGTGGCAATAGCTTTATTTGTTCTACAACTTTCCACCTTGGTTTCTAGCCGCGTTTTTTGGCCTTGGCAACGTAAAGATCTGCAGACTTCAACTACCAGAATTCCACAGGCAGCCAGTATCCCGGGGCCACGTGATTAGTGGTGGGATTCATATAGGTGAAGAACTGGTTCTCTATGCGGATGCCGCTTCCGGAAGTCCGTTCTGGGCCTGGGCAATAAAAAATTAGCTACTGTATACTCTGGTTTCTCTTCAGATCGTATAAATCTTTCGCCTTTTACTAAAGATTTCCGTGGAGAGGAACATTTATGAGTTTTCATACTGAAAAATATAGTTAAATTCTTATTAGGATTTATATAATAATTTGGTTTAGTTTAGTGGGTTTTCTTGTGTTTTACCCTGAATTCACTTTGGGAAGTCGGGGGTGGGAGTGGGTTGGGGGGGGTGTTACAATGTATGCAACTGCAATATTGGTATTATATAAGCATGATATACTTTTTGATAAAAGAGGGGTTGCTCGGACAGTACCTCGGAACCACATCTGGAGGGGGTAGAGATTGAGGAGTGAAGGATTGGAGGAAAGTAGGGAGGTTGTAGGAGGAGGGTGGAGAGAGAGGGTGGGGGGATAGAGTAGGAGGTAGGGAGGAAGGAAGAGGGGGATGTGGTGAAGGGGGTGCCGCTGAGCAATACCTATAGTTATTTTAACTATTCTATGTAAGTTTTTTATGCTTTGTTTTGGGTTGAAAAAGTTGTAAACTATTGTATTTAGTTGAGTTATATTTGTAATTATAAAACTAATAAAATATTTTTATAAAAAAAAATTAGCTACTGGTTCTGCCGAACTGGTGCGATCCGGCTGAATCCCACCACTGCACGTGATCCCCCTTTGTGTCCTTCTGATGAGCAAAGTCAATGGGGAAGCCAGATTCACTTAACAACTGTGTTACTAACTTAACAACTTCAGTGATTCACTTAACAACTGTAGCAAGAAAGGTCATAAAATGGGGCAAAACTCGCCGAACAACTGACATGCTTAGCAACAGAAATTTGGGACTCGATTGTGGTCTTAAATCGAGGGCCCTCTTGAGATATTGTGAGAAGTCAGCAGCCCAGAGAAAGAAATATTAAAAGGGCAGAAAAATATATTTTCTCAAAGGATCTTAAAGAGGCAGAAAAGCATGCCTAGTTTTTCTTAATAGCCCCAAGGCTCCCTCCCTGAAGCAGAAACCAGTTCTGTAGAAATGCAGATGTAAATAATCCAGGAAAGTTGGAGGCCCCCAGCTAGAAGCTTAGGAAGACACCTAAAATCTACATACCCCACCCAAACTCTAAGACAGGACATAATAGGATTAACCCACAGATGCCAAAGGAGCACACTCAGACTCAGGTCAAAGTTCATGTCACAGGAACAACTCCAAACAAAAGGCTCCAGATGGTATAAAAACCCACTCCTTACATGTGCTCTCTCTCTTTTCTTCCAGAACCATCTTTCTGGCTCTCCTCTTCAATAAACTGCAACCTTCTTTCTAAAGCAGTTGCCATGTTGTTTATTCCCGGCTTGGACTGAACCAAAATGAAGACTTTTCCTTCAACAATATGCAGATGTTGTTGTTTAAGGAGGCTAGCTGTTCCAAGTAAAGCTGCCTTTTGCAATTGACTGATGGGGATGTTTATCAATGACAATGGTGTTTAAGTGGTATTCCAGATTTTTGGGGTTTTCACCCAAGGCTCCTGTGACTATTGAGATAAAATAAGAGATAAGATAACCTTTATTGTTATTTTTTACTATGCGCACACTGGCCCACATTAAAAATGAAATTCTGTTGCCTGCTGTTAAAAAAAGTATATATCTATCCATACACACATATATACATGCTGTATACATACAGACACACACAGAGACACACACAGACAGACACACACACACAGAGAGATCTGTGATCTACCCCATACCTATACAATTTTGAGTTTCAATGTGGAGAAAAGCAAAGTCTTACATTTAGGCAGGAAAAATCAAAGGTACAAGTACAGACTAGACAAGACTGGCTTAAAAACAGTAACTGTGAGAGGGACCTTGGAGACCTAGTGGACAATCACTTATGAACCAGCAGTGTGTAGTAGCACCCAAAAAAGCTAATACAATCCTGGGTTCTATAAACAGAAGCATAGAAACAAGATCATAAGAAGTATTAGTACCGCTTTAGAAAGCCCTAGTAAGACCACACCTGGAATACTGCAGCCAATTTTGGTCACCATATCACAAAAAAGATGTTGAGAGTTTGGGAAAAAATTCAGAGAAGAATAACTAAGATGATCAAAGGCCTGGAAACTAAAACATACGAAGAACGGGACTTGGGTTTGGCTAGTCCCGTGGTAGCGAATCTATGACACGCGTGCCACAGGTGGCACGCAGAGCCCTCTCTATGGGCACATGCGCTGTCGCCCCAGTCCTAGGCCTTCAGCTGGATTTTATAAAATCTTTTCACTTTAGGCCTCCGCCGCGGTGTGCAAAAAAAAAAAAAAAAAGGTTCAATCAATTTTAACTTCTCGGGGAAAAAAAAAGATCTCGCAAAGTTGGAATTGATTGATTGAACTTTTTAGTCCCACCCAGTCTGCCTTTACCACCGCAGCCATGCCCACTCAATGGGCCACGCCCACCCGGCACCCGACAATACATAAGTGGGTTTTGGGTTGCAGTTTGGGCACTCGGTCTCTAAAAGGTTTGCCATCACTGGGCTAGTCTAAAGGAGGGGGCCCCAACCCCTGCTCCATGGACAGGAACTGGGCCACAGCATGCCAGCAACCAGTCCACACAAACAAGCAAAGCCTCATCTGTGGGATGCAGGCAACACACAAAACGATGCACTCTCTGGTCCGCAGAAAAACCTGTCTCCACGGAACCAGTCCCTGGTGCCCAAAAGGTTGGGGACCTCTGGTCTAAAGAAAAGAAGAAATAGGTGGGACATGATAGCAGTGTTCCAGTACCTGAGGGGCTGCCACAAAGAAGAGGGGGTCAGATTGTTCACCAGAGCACCAGAGGGCAGGACGAGAAACAATGGTTGGAAACTGACCAAAGAGAGAAGCAACCTGGAATTAAGGAGAAACTTCCTGACAGTGAGGACAATCAACTAGTGGAACAGCCTGCTTCCAGAAATCGTGGGCACTCCATCACTGGAGGTTTTTAAGAAGAGACTGGACAGCCACTTGTCTGAGATGGTATAGATTCTCCTGCTTGAGGGGGAGGCTAGACTAGAAGACCTCCAAGGTCCCTTCCAGCTCTGCTCTATTCTATTCTATTCTATTCTATTCTATTCTATTCTATTTATTCTATTCTATTCTATTCTATTCTATTCTATTCTAATTCCTATTACCTATTCTATTCTAATTCCTATTACCTATTCTATTCTAATTCCTATTACCTATTCTATTCTATTCTATTCTAATTCCTATTACCTATTCTATTTATTCTATTCTATTCTATTCTATTCTATTCTATTCTATTCTATTCTATTCTATTCTATTCTATTCTATTCTATTCTATTCTATTCTATTCTATTCTATTCTATTCTAATTCCTATTACCTATTTTATTCTATTCTATTCTATTCTAATTCCTATTACCTATTCTATTCTATTCTATTCTATTCTAATTCCTATTACCTATTCTATTCTATTCTATTCTATTCTATTCTATTCTATTCTATTCTATTCTAATTCCTATTACCTATTCTATTCTATTCTATTCTAATTCCTATTACCTATTCTATTCTATTCTATTCATTTTCCTGGGACACGTAGATTCGCCTTCATTCATGGTCATTACATTTTAAAAAGTTGCCATTGATTTTCTTAAATGGGTTTATGGGCGACTGCTGTTGTTTCTGGAACTCTCGTATAGCATTGGGTTTGGAGCGAATGCTAAATAGTTCTAATGCATCCCCTGAACAGCAGAGGTCGTTGAGACATTAATTCTGCAGCATGAATAAATCACCCACTTTCCCTTCCCCTTCCTCTCTCAGCTTTTAGGAGTCCTGTTGCATTTCGATAGTTACCTGGATCTCTGCGTGCATTTAAAAATCTCTACAGCTTTGCCAAGGGTAGAGATTAAAGCCCGTCCCCCCTTTTTTTTACAGGGATTAAATAGTAAATTAACCCAGAAGGATAACCAAGCAGATCAACGTGATCAAAGCAAAAGTATCACTAATTATTTAAACGAGGCACTTGCCAGAGAGGTTGACCGGCAAAGGAGCTGATTCCTTTGCATGTGGATTGAATCAGGAGCAATCCATAATTGATTCTTTACAAGGCCTTGAGCCGGTGAGATGGATTCAATGTTAAAGGCGCTGGCTATTTAAAACGGCTTCTTCTAAAAGCAGGTTGGCCAGTAAGAGCTATTTTACTAGATTTCACACATTAACCATATCATTCTGAAATGCGCTTGGCTCCGTACTCTAAATCTCAGAATCTCCAGAGGTTTTGGTAGTTAAATTGTGCAAAAGAGGGGCTGCTTGAACCGTGATAAAATTAAGGCCAGGTGGAGAGGCATTGCTTTTATCTTTAGGAATTAGGGACTTCGGCCTTAAATATTTATTAATATTAATATGAATCAAAGTACAAATATATATTTATAGTGTGATTTATATTTACATGTGTATATATGTGTCTCTGTCTCTCGTCTATGTACATATGTTTGGGTGTGTGTACATTTACCATCATTTTATATAACTTGAGACTTTTGGATACTGTTATTGTTATTATATTATTGTTATCCTTGAGATGATAACATTGTTTGGTGGGTGGTTTGTTTGTTTTTTTCCTTTTCTTTCAAGCGTGCGCATTGCAATTTCATTTTAATGTGTGCCATTGTGTACACAAAAAAATGACAAAGATTATCTTATCTCATATCTTATCTTGTCTTATATTATCTTCACCATCATCATTTTGGCCATGGTCTTATCCACTGCAGGATGGAGGCCTCTTCCGCATGTTTCCAACAAATTTGGTCCTGAAATTCCTTTTTCCAATTGGGCCTGGAATACTTGCTGATGTCGGCGATCCATCTTGTTTTAGGTCTCTTTCCTGGACACTTTTGATCAAGTGTGATCCATTCTATGACGACCTTGGCCCACCTGCCCTCAATTCTCCTTGCTATATGACCAGCCCCATTTCCATTTCAATTCTAGTACCACAAGATTCCGTCTTAGGCCCAGCACTCTTAAATATCTTCATAAATGACTTAGATCAGTGGTTCTTAACCTTTTTGAACGAATCGCCCCCTTGAGCCAATGAGGAAGTTGTCATCGCCCCCCCCTCCTCCAACATAACCTCTCATAGGAAATAATTCTTCCATTTATGCAAACCCTTTTTTTGTTTTCTTTAAAATTGTCATCAGGACATATCGATGCAAATAATTTATTTCCAGTCTTTTTCCCATATCTCCCATATTCTGGCCAATGGCGCGCCACTGTATGGGTAGAGGCTGCTGCGCAACACGCATGAAGATAAGCGATGCGTATTCACATACGTACGGCGTTCTGTACTGAAGCTAGCTGGAGGAACATTTGAAAACACAATTCAATCCACTAATAGAGAGCGATCTGATGTTTTTGTACGACAGATATACAGCGATTCACTTGGGTTCTATACTAATAGCGAGCGATCTGATGTTTTTGTACGACAGATATGCAGCGATTCGCTGTACGAAAAAGTCTCGAAAGTGTCCCCCAAACTTCTCGCTCCATCGCCCCCATATTGCCCCCTTTTCGTTCCATCGCCTCCCTGAAAAATGAAATCGCCCCCCTGGGGGGCAATATTGCCCAGGTTAAGAACCACTGACTTAGATGAGGGAATTGAAGGGGAACTCATCAAATTTGCAGATGACACCAAATTGACAGGAGTAGCCAACACTCCAGAAGACACGCTCAGGATCCAAAAAAGATCTTGACAAAGTTGAACAATGGGCCCTATCCAACAAAATGAGTTTCCATGTGGAGAAAAGCAAACTTTTACATCTAGGCAGGAAAAATCAAAGGTACAAGTACAGATTGGGTGAGATCTGGCTTAAAAACAATAACTGTGAGAAGGACCTTGGAGTCCTAGTGGACGATCACTTGACTATGAGCCAGCAGCGTGCAGCAGCAACCCAAAAAACTAATACAATCCTGGGTTGTATAAACAGAAGCATAGAATCAAGATCACGCGAGGTATTATAAAACCCTAGTAAGACCACACCTGGAATACTGCAGCCAATTTTGGTCACCATATCGCAAAAAAGATGTTGAGAGTTTGGAAAAAAAATTCAGAGAAGAGTAACTAAGATGATCAAAGGCCTGGAGACTAAAACATACGAAGAACGGCTACGGGACTTGGGTTTGGCTAGTCTAAAGAAAAGAAGAAATAGGGGAGACATGATAGCAGTGTTCCAGTATCTGAGGGGCTGCCACAAGGATTAGGCTGTTGTTTACTGTTAGCTTGTGCATTGGAGTTGGTAGTTCCTTGATTGGGATATTATTTATTTCTTGATTGTTGGTCTAGTGCAGGGGTCTGCAACCTTGACAACTTTAAGACTGAAGAGCTGAACTCCATAAGTCTTAAAGTTGTCAAGGTCGCAGACTCCTGGTCTAGTGTTAATCCTGGTGAATCACTGCTCCTCTGGGTGTTGATTGTTTGGGTCTTTTTGTTTCCTTTTTGGCTTTTTGATTGTCTCTTTTGAATGGCATGTAGCTGTTGTTTATCTCTATGTGCCTGTGGATGGCCGATATGTCTGAGTGTCAGGCTTTCAGGAATTCTTTAGCATTTTTTATTCTTGGTTTGATCTAGGATGCTTACATTTTCCCAGTTGAAGTCTGTCCATGGGTTGTGCAATTAAGGAGTTTTCTTCACATCTTTTGACTGTTAGCTGGTATTCTTGGATGCTCTTTATTTCTTATTTAGGGCATGTAAGTAGACATTTTCCACTGAGACAGAACAGGGGATGGCATCATCATATTTATAGCTTCTGTTGTTTGAGGTTTGGGTGTCACTGCATTGTTTTATTGGTTTTGTTGATGATTTTTTATTAGATGTTTTAGTGAGGGCATTTTTTTAAATTGTATTTTTACTGATTACAGTATATATTGCTGGCCGTTGCCTCCAGCTCTTGGGAATTTGAATTTCAAATAAATAAATTGCTACTTCCTGGAAGGTTAAAAATGCAATTATTGGATGTTCCTTAGTCTTTGTTTTTCATTGCATGGCTTTTGAAGTATGATTTCATGAGCGGAAATGATTCACAGCCAGAAGGAAATAAATCTGATTTTAAAGTCATTTAGTCCTTTTTAGTCATTGGTTTAAAGGGGTTTTGTCATTTTTCATTGAGGCTGCCTCCTCTGAATTTTGCAGACAGGGCCCTGGTTAAGATTTTATGACATTTTAAAGAGTGTCTTGGTTGAGAATGATCAGTCCAACAGGAGAAAGAAATTAAAGGTTGCTTTTTTCATTCCTGGAAGCCACAATGTTTCCCCCCCCCCGCTTAATTCTTTTAATGCCCTTTGAATTAATTTAAATTAGTTCTTTTTCCCCTTTTATTCTTTTAATGTCTCAGAAGGGGGAAAGTCTGCACAGCAACTGAGAATTCTGTTGTTTAATGAAAGCATTGAATTTATTTATGTATTTATACAATTTATGTCTCATCTTTCCCCCACAGGTTAGTGGCAGTACACATAGCAATCTCTTCTTGAATGTTAGCCCCTAAATATACCCGGGAGTTGTTGTTGTTAGTTGCGAAGTCGTGTCCGACCCATCGCAACCCCATGGACCATGTTCTTCCAGGCCTTCCTCTCCTCTACCATCTTCTGGAGTCCATTTAAGCTCATGCCTGCTGCTTCAGGGATTCCATCCAGCCACCTCATTCTCTGTCGTCCCCTTCTTCTCTTGCCCTCCGTCTTTCCCAGCATCAGGCTCTTCTCCAGTGAGTCCTTCCTTCTCATTAGGTGGCCAAAGGACTTGAGTTTCAACTTCAGGATCTGGCCTTCTAAAGAGCAGTCGGGGTTGATCTCTTCTAGGACTGACCGGTTGGATCGCCTTGCAGTCCAGGGGACTCGCAGGAGTCTTCTCCAGCGCCATAGTTCAAAGGCCTCCATTCTTTGGCGCTCAGCCTTTCGTATGGTCCAGCTTTCACAGCCATACATTGCAACTGGGAAAACCATGGCCTTGACTGTACGCACTTTTTTTAATTTTTTTATTAAAGCAATCGACATTAAACATAAGATCATATTAAGAAGCAGTCTTCGTAAAACCTGTAATACAACACTAAGTATAAGATCATATTGAGAAGCAGTCATCGTAAAACCTGTAATACAGCACTGAGTATTAATCTTTGTAAACATCTGATGAGACTTTAATTAAACAGATTAGAGAGCAGGGGATCATGCACATCAAACGGGTGTACAACTGTACGCACTTTTGTTGGCAGGGTGCTGTCTCTGCTTTTTAGTATGCTGTCTGGGAGTTAAATAATTTTAACAGTTTCCAAATCGCTTTGCCCCAATTCTTTGTGTAGTTTAAATCACTCTTATTAAACTCCCAAATACAGGTGGTCCTCAAGTTGCGATCACAATTGAGCCCAAATTGTGTTGTTGTTAAGCTGAGACATCTGTTAAGTGAATTTTGCCCCAATTTACAACCTGTCTTGCCACGATTGTTAAGGGAATCATGCAATTGTTCAATTAATCACATGTTTTGTGAAGTCAGTCTGGCTTCCCCATTGACTTTGCCTGTCAGAAGGTCGCAAAAGTTGATCACATGACCCCGGGACTCTGCAACCATCATAAATACGAATCAGTCTGAATTTTAACCACATGACCATGAGGATGCTGCAACGGTTGTAAGTGTGGAAAACGGTCAACAGTCACTTTTTTCAGGGCTGTTGTAACTTTGAATACCCCCTAAACGAATTGTTGTAGGTTGAGGACTACCTGTATTGCCCTGTTTCCTGACTTGAAGAAGCAAGATTCTAGTCCACATTGGGGCTGAAATAACTAATAGGATACAGTGAAAATGAGAAGGAATCAAGACTAAAGAGGATGGTACAACAGCAATGTTTGTTTCCGTAACAAAAGATGAAGATTTATATTCTAACTCAGAGGCCCCCACCTTTTGGATACCAGGGACCGTGTCCAAAAGGTTTTTCTATGGACCAGAAAGTGTGTGGTTTTGTGTGCTGCCTGCATCCCACAGATGGGGCTTTGTTTGTTTGTGTGGACCAGTTGCTGGCATGCCGTGGCCCGGTACCGGTCCACAGACCAGGGGTTGGGGACCCCTACTCTAACTCTTTTCCAGAATAAACATTATTTATTTAATTTATACGCCATCTATTTCACAATTGCATGACTTCTGGGTGATTACATTTACAGGCAGGTCTCAACTTACAACCCTTTGTTTAGTAACGGTTCAAAGTTGCAATGACACTGAAAAAAGTGACTTACCACTAGTCCTCATGCTTACGACCATTTATTTGTTTATTTATTTATTTATTTGTTTATTTGTTTGTTTATTTGTTTGTTTGTTTGTTTTAATTTCTATGCCGCCCTATTCCAGGAACTCAGGGCGGCTCACAGCATGAATAGAAATCTACATAGAAATACATATATAAAAAACCCCTGAATTAAAAAAACCAGTCATCCATCAAACATACACACAAACATACACTGGCTAGGGGCAAGATGTTAACTGCCCCAGGCCTGTCGGCAAAGATGCGTCTTAAGCAGTTTTCGAAAGGCGGAGAGGGTGGGGGCGATACGGATCTCCGGGGGGAGTTGGTTCCAGAGGGCCGGGGCCGCAACAGAGAAGGCTCTTCCCCTAGGCCCCGCCAGGCGACACTGTCTGGCTGACGGGACCCGGAGAAGGCCGACTCTGTGGGCCCTAACCGGTCGCTGGGTTTCATGAGGCAGCAGACGGTCCCGTAAGTAACCTGGTCCGATGCCATGTAGGGCTTTATAGGTCATAACCAACACTTTGAATTGCGTTCAGAGACCAATTGCAGTTATCCCCCCAGTTCACGTGATTGAAATTCGGACATTGGGCAACTGGCATGTATTTATCACAATTGCAGTGTCTCGGGGTCATGTGATTACCATTCGTGTCCTTTCCAGCCGGCTTCCGATAAGCAAAGTCAACGAAGGAAGCCCGATTCACTTAACAATGACATGATTCACTTAGCAGCTGCAACCACCATAGCAAAAAAAGTTCGCAAAATTGGGTGCAACTCACTTAAAAGCCACTTTGCTTAGCAACAGAAATTGCGGGTCCCAATTGTAGTCATAAGTCGGAGATTACCTGTAATTCTTTCTCTGGTTTCCTTCATCCCTTTCTCTTCAAACTCTCTCTCCTGAGTTTAGTTAAATCTTTTATACTTGCAAGGTTATCTACCTGCTGCCAATTTACTTGTGCCATTAGCAGAAGCCAACTCTGTTTGTAGTACTGTTGATCAGGGGTCCATCAAAAAGAGCCTCATTAATGGGAGTGCTACTTTGACCGTTGATGGGTTCTCTTTTGCTTTCTTAGGGTAGCTGATCCTTTAGGAAGCCTCAAATTACTCATGTACTAAGACTTCTGGGGGTGAATTGCAGTGACACGATAACCGGATCCTTTTTTTATGATGAACCTAGCCAGCATTCAAGCCTAATTTAAAGAGATCTGGTTCCACAAAGTGGAATTCAGCTAGAATTTCATGAGTAAAACCTCAATATGGTTTTGAGTACTTCCATTGCAATGAATATCTGAAGGGCAAGTGCATTTTTTAATACTGAGATCACTACAATTCTCTGGTTTGGAAAGAAAGGGAAAGAAACGAGAGAAAGTTTTGAATTTATACACATCGAAAGGTTCTGGGCAATGTCAGAAGAACATAGAATAACAGAATTGGAAGGGATCTTGGAGAGCATCTAGTCCAGTGGTTCTCAACCTGTGGGTCGCGACCCCATTTGGGGTCGAACGACCATTTCATGGGGGTCGCCAAACAACGCAGTCTGCCATTTTTTTCCCTCTTTTCCTTAGCTGTGCTACTCCCTCTTATTCTATTGACTTTTGAAAGCCAATAGAATAGACTCTCTTGAATAGAGTCTAATTCTATTGGCTTTCAAAAGCCAATAGGAATTGTCCAGGCTGTCTCCGCCCTGCTGAGCCCGCCAAAAGTCCCAGTCTGCAAACGGTGCTGCAAGTTGTCTGCAGCGAAGGCGAGCTCTCCGGAAGTTTCCACCCCTCCCTGCTGAGCAACTACTAAGAATGTAAGTAAAAGAGGGCCAGGGGTGGGAGGTGGGAGGCCGGGGGGCGCAGGGAGGGTTGCTGGCGTGCGTGGGGCTTGGTGGGTGCCTTACCTCCCTTGGGGTGGGCCAGCTGGTGGCCCAGCCGGTGGTCGCCCTGCGCCGTCGCTGCCCCTTGCCAGCTACACCTCAACCGGCGCAGGGGGCGGCACCATGCATGCGCGGCGCTCCCGGGCAGGGAAATAGTCCTCGACTAACGACCGGTTGGGGGTCCTCGACTTACGACCGGTTGGGTAGTCCTCGACTTACGACCGGTTGGGGTTGTGGCATTAAAATGGTTGAGAACCACTGATCTAGTCCAACTCCATTTCAGACAAGTGACTATCCAGTCTCTTCTTAAAAGCCTCCAACAATGGGGCACCCACAACTTCTGGAGGCAAGTCGTTCCACTGGTTAATTGTTCTCACTGTCAGGAAGGTTCTCCTTAGTTCTAGGTTGCTTCTCTCCTTGATCAGTTTCCATCCATTGCGTCTTGTCCTGCCTTCAGGCGCTTTGGAAAATAGCCTGACTCCCTCTTCTTTGGGGCAGCCCCTCAAATATTGGAAGACTGCTATCATGTCACCCCTTCTCCTTCTTTTCTCTAGACTGGCCATATCCAATTCCTGCTTCCAGCCCCCTAATCATTCTTGTTGTTTGCCCCTCCCCCTCATTCCCCTCTTCTCTTCTCTTCTCTTCTCTTCTCTTCTCTTCTCTTCTCTTCTCTTCTCTTCTCTTCTCTTCTCTTCTCTTCTCTTCTCTTCTCTTCTCTTCTCTTCTCTTCTCTTCTCTCCTCTCCTCTCCTCTCCTCCTCTCCTCTCCTCTCCTCCCTCTCTTCCCTTCCCTTCCCCTCCCCTCCCCTCCTCTCCTCCTCTTCTCTTCTCTTCTCTCCTCTCCTCCTCTTCTCTCCTCTCCTCCCTCTTCTCTTCCCTTCCCTTCCCCTCCCCTCCTCTCCTCTCCTCTCCCCTTCCTTCCTCCCTCCCTCTTTCTTTGTCCCTTCCTCTTCCTCTTCAGATCTGCCTGCCTCCAATACACCCAGTTGTTGCACCTAGCATTCTTAGCCATGTCTGCTTTAAAAAAAAAAACCTGCCTCTTTTGAAAACCAAAAATGCGTACAGACAACCAAGCTTGAAGAGGCAGTTAAGCTTGTGGAGTGTGTGTGTGTGTGTGTGTGTGTGTGTAGTTGTAAAGACTACGGTAGTCTCAGTGACAATGCCCAGAAATCCCAAGGAAAGGTTTCTCCCCCTCCCCTCCACTTTCCAGGCTGTCTTCCTTCCTTCATAATGATAAATGGCTTCGTCAAGTTGGCTGCTTGGTGGGCAGGAGAGTAAGCAGGCCTGGCTGCCTTTGAGTGTCTTGCTAAACCTTTATCATGGGTTATTTTCTTTCTTTGAGGCTTCTGTTCAAGGAGATTGAGGTGAAGAAAGTTTTATCGGCTGAGGACAGGTAAAGGGGCTTGATGCATTGGCTCAACTACGGAAGTAAAATAGACGACTTTTGTGCCAAGTGTTTTGTTCTGGCTGGGGTCGCACAATAATTTATTTATTTATTATTTATTTATTAAATTTCTATGCCGCCCTATTCCGGGAACTCAGGGCGGCTTACAGCATAAATAGAAATCCAATAAAAACTAAACTGTACATATATAAAAATATAAAAAAGAAGAACCCCTAAATTAAGAACCATTCATTCAGCAAACGTACACACAGACATACACTGGCTAGGGGCAAGATGTCAACCGCCCCAGGCCTGCCGGCAGAGATGGGTCTTTAGTAGTTTACGAAAGGCGGAGAGGGTGGGGGCGATACGGATCTCCGGGGGGAGTTGATTCCAGAGGGCCGGGGCCGCAACAGAAAAGGCCCTTCCCCTAGGCCCCGCCAGGCGACACTGTCTGGCCGACGGGACCTGGAGAAGGCCGACTCTGTGGGCCCTAACCGGTCGCTGGGTTTCGTGAGGCAGCAGGCGGTCCCGTAAGTAACCTGGTCCGATGCCATGTAGGGCTTTATAGGTCATAACCAACACTTTGAATTGCGTTCGGAGACCAATAGGCAGCCAATGCAGCTCACGGAGTGATGCTGAGATGTGGGCATTTCTGGGCAGGCCCAACACTGCTCGCGCGGCTGCATTCTGCATTACCTGAAGTCTCCGAACGTTTTTCAAAGGTAGCCCCATGTAGAGAGCATTGCAGTAGTCGAGCCTCGAGGTGATAAGGGCATGAGTGACTGTGAGCAGAGACTCCCGGTCCAAATAGGGCCGCAACTGGTGCACCAGGCGAACCTGGGCAAATGTCCTCCTCGCCACAGCCGACAAATGATGTTCCAAGTTTAGCTGTGGGTCGAGGAGGACGCCCAAGTTGCGGACCTTCTCCGAGGGGGTCAAAAGCTCCCCCCCCAGGCTGATGGACGGATAGATTGAATTATCTTTGGGAGGCAGAACCCATAGCCACTCCGTCTTGTCGGGGTTGAGTTTGAGCCTGTTGGCACCCATCCAAACCCTAACAGCCTCCAGACATCGGCACATCACTTCCGCTGCTTCACTGAAATGACACGGGGTGGAGATGTAAAGCTGGGTATCATCAGCATACTGATGATATCTCACCCCGTGTTGTCGGATGATCTCACCCAGTGGTTTCATGTAGATATTAAACAGCAGAGGGGAGAGGACCGACCCCTGAGGGACCCCACAAGGGAGGAACCTAGGGGTCGACCTCTGACCCCCCGCCAACACCGACTGTGACCGACCAGTGAGGTAGGAGGTGAACCACTGCAAAACAGTGCCCCCAACCCCCAACCCCCCCAGTCGGTGCAGAAGGATACCATGGTCAATGGTATCGAAAGCCGCTGAGAGGTCAAGTAGCACCAGGATAGTGGAAAATCCCCTATCCCGGGCCCGCCAGAGATCATCCGTCAGCGCGACCAAAGCAGTTTCCGTGGAGTAGCCGAGCCTGAATCCTGACTGTTGAGGGCCCAGATAATCGGCCTCATCCAAGGACCGCTGGAGCTGGAGTGACACCACCTTCTCAACAACCTTCCCTATAAAGGGAAGATTGGAGACAGGACGGTAGTTGTTTAATACAGCTGGGTCCAGGGAAGGCTTCTTGAGGAGGGGGCGCACAATTGCCTCCTTGCAGGGAGCCGGAAAGGACCCCTCCCTCAAAGAAGCGTTAACAATCTCCTGAACCCAGCCCCGCGTCACCTCCCTGCTTGCCGAAACCAGCCAGGAGGGGCACGGGTCCAATAAACAGGTGGCGGAGCTCACAGCTCCAATGGCCTTGTCGACTTCATCGGGTGCCACCGGGTCAAACTCTGTCCACACAACAGGATCAAGACGAGTCCCTGTCATCTCGACTGAATCATTATCAGCCGACACTGCATTCCAATTGGACTCAAGGTCCATCCGAATCTGGGCGATTTTATCCGCAAAAAACTTATTAAAGTCCTCAGCACTACCCTGCAAGGGTGCATCAACCCCCCCCTGATTAAGGAGGGAGCGAGTTACCCTAAACAGGGCGGCTGGGCGGGATTCCGCAGATGCAATCAAGGCGGAATGATACGCGCATCTTGCCGCCTTGAGCGCCACCTGATAAGTCTTGATATAAGATCTTAAAAGTGTTCGGTCAGATACGGATTTACTTTTCCTCCATCGCTTCTCTAGACGTCTCTTCTGGCGCTTCATCCCCCTGAGTTCCTCAGTGAACCAAGGAGATCTCCTGGGTCTGCTACCACAGAGAGGTCGCAGCGGCGCGATCCGGTCAAGAGCCCCCTTCGCAGCCATATTCCAGGCCGTAACCAGGGACTCTGCCGAACCGAGAATGAGAGAATCCGGTATTTCCCCAAGCGTCCTCTGAAAACTCTCTGGGTCCATCAGACGTCTGGGGCGGAACCACCTAATCGGTTCCGCCTCCCTGCAGGGGAGGATTGGAGCCTTGAAAACAAGCCGTAACAGAAAATGGTCTGACCATGACATAGGCAAGATATCTAAGCCCCTTAAATTCAGATCATTACTCAACTGTTCTGAGAGGAATACCATGTCGGGAGTGTGTCCCCTCTCGTGAGTCGGTCCCTGAACTACTTGAGTCAGGTTCATGGTTGCCATGGTGGCCATGAACTCCTGCGCCAACCCAGAGGATCCGCCGAGCGATGGAAGGTTTAAGTCCCCCAAGACAATAAGCCTGGGAAACTCAACCGCCAGCCCAGCAACCCCCTCAAGTAGCGCAGGCAGGGCTGTTGACACGCAGCTGGGAGGCAGGTACGTGAGCAACAAGCCCACCTGAACCCCTAGGTCCAACTTCACAAGGAGCAACTCACAACCCGCAATCTCAGAAACAGCGAGCCTGCGTAGGCTAAAAGTCTTCTTGGCTATAATAGCCACTCCTCCCCCCCTTCCCTGGGGTCGTGGCTGGTGCCATACCTGAAACCCGGCTGGACACATCTCAGAGAGAGGAACTCCTCCCTCCGTGCCCAGCCAGGTCTCGGTAACACATGCGAGGTCGGCCTCCTCATCCAGGAGAAGATCATGGATGAGGGGAGCTTTATTTACAACCGACCTGGCATTGAGCAGCAACAACCTGAGCCCAGGGTCCGGATTTCGCCCATTACCAGTACTTCGGGTTGAACTCACAGGGTCGGAGCAAGGGATCGCTTTTAGACAGCGAGCTCTTGTTCCCCGAGAATAAGGTTCCTCTAGGCCAGGGGTAGGCAACCTTGGCTCTTTTATGACTCGTGGACTTCAACTCCCAGAATCCCTGAGCCAGCCATGCTGAGGGGAAATGGAGAGGTTTCCATGCTGAGCCATGCTGGCTCAGGAATTCTGGGAGTTGAAGTCCACGAGTCATAAAAGAGCCAAGGTTGCCTGCCCCTGCTAGGCCAATGTTTCTTAACCTTGGCAGCTTAAAGACGTGTAGACTTCAACTCCCAGAATTCACGTCAAAATGGTAACCATGCAGTCCAAGCCCCACCATTTATTTATTTGTTTGTTTGTTTATGTACCCTATCTTTATTATTTTTTACAAATAAGACGGCAAACACATCCAACGCACCTTCCTCTTTCTATTTTCCCAACAAGAACCTTGTGAGGTGGGTTGGGCTGTGAGGGGGGGGGACTGGCCCAAAGTCACCCAGCAGCTTTCATGCCTAAGGCGGGACTAGAACTGATAATCTCCTGGCGATGGGTCCAGAGTCACCCAGTTGATTTTCATGGCTAAGTCCAGATTAGAACTCACCGTCTCCTGCTTTCTAGCCTGATGCCTTAACCACTAGCCTGGGGGTAGGTGACCTTGGTTCTTTTATGACTCGTGGACTTCAACTCCCAGAATTCCTGAGCCAGCCATGCTGAGGAGAAATGGAAAGGTTTCCATGCTGAGCCCTGCTGGCTCAGGAATTCTGGGAGTTGAAGTCCACAAGTCATAAAAGAGCCAAGGTTGCCTACCCCTGCACTAGGCCAAACTGGCTCTGAGATTTATATATAATTCATATTATTGTATTATATTGTATTGTTATTCTATTCTATTCTATTCTATTCTATTCTATTCTATTCTATTCTATTCTATTCTATTCTATTCTATTCTATTCTATTCTATTCTATTCTATTCTATTCTATTCTATTCTATTCTATTCTATTCCGGTGCGTTGCATTGCATTGTATGATTTCTACACAATTATACAATATCTTCTGCCTGGAAGATCTTACTTAGTAACATAATGAAACATCTACAACTCTAAATGACTCAAACCACATGCAGAAAAGTCCAACAATGCTTCAACTTCAGTTTGGCTTCAACGCAACAGTTTATCGCTTCAACTTCAGTTTGGCTTCAACACAACAGCTGGAATTGGGCATGTCTAGTTGAATGAAGAAAAGGACGAGGGGTGACATGATAGCAGTGTTCCAGTATCTCAGGGGCTGCCACAAAGACGAGGGAGTCAAGTTATTCTCCAAATCACCTGAAGGCCGGACAAGAAGCAACGGATGGAGACTAATCAAGAAGAGAAGCAACCTAGAACTAAGGAGAAACTTTCTGGAGATTTTTAAGAAGAGTCTGGACAACCACTTGTCTGAAATGGTACAGGATCTCCTGCTTGAGCAGGGGATTGGACTAGAAGACCTTCAAGATTCCTTCCAGCTCTATTTTGATTGGTTGACTTCAAGGACTAATTCTTATTTCACAGGTTTCCGGTGAAACACAACCTTTCAACCACGTATGCCAGAAACTTACTCGACCAACCTGCAGTCAAGTGTTTTTCCAGGGTAGGGACAAAAAAGTTAAAATAGTGGCCACAGTCGTGTCGTGGAAGTTCCACTTGGGTTTTTAGGTGCGTTGCACATTAAAAGTTGATTTATTTTATCTATTTTTCGATTTATTTATTCCCTTTTTTATTGTTTTTATTCCCTGCCTTTATTATTTTTATAAATAACTCAAGGGGGCAAACATACTTAATACTCTTTAACTCACAGTTTCCTGATGATTGGCCTAGTGTCAATCAGATGGTTGCCATGCCCATCGCAGGACTAGAACTCATCGTCTCCTGGTGATTGGTCCAAAGTCACCCAGCTGGCTGTCATGCCTAAGGTGGGACTAGAACTCACAGTCTCCTGGTGATTGGCCCAAAGTTTCCCAGCCAGCTTTCATCTCTAAGGTGGGACTAGAACTCACAGTCTCCTGGTGATTGGTCCGAAGTTACCCATCTGGCTTTCACGCCAAAGATGGAACTAGAATGCACCATCTCCTGGTTTCCAGCGTAGTCCCTTAACCACTAAACCAAGTGGCCACCATCCTGGCTTTTTTTTTTTAAATAGTAGTAGACAATCACTTAAATATGAGACAGCAGTGTGCTGCAGCTGCCAAAAAATCCAACACAGTGCAAGGCTGCATTAACAGAGGGATAGAATCAAGATCACATGAAGTATTAATACCACTTTACAATGCCTTGGTAAGGCAACACTTGGAATACTGCATCCAGTTTTGGTCACCATGATGTAAAAAAGATGCTGAGACTCTAGAAAGAGTACAGAGAAGAGCAACAAAGATGATTAGGGGACTGGAGGCTAGAACATATAAAGAATGGCTGCTGGAACTGGGTATGTCTAGTTTAATGAAGAGAAGGTCTAGGGGGGGACATGATAGCAGTGTTCCAATATCTCAGGGGCTGCCCTAAAGAAGAGGGAGTCAAGCTATCCTCCAAAGCGCCTGAAGGCAGGACAAGAAACAACGGGTGGAAACTCATCAAGGAGAGAAGCAACCTGGAACTAAGGAGAAACTTCCTGACAGTGAGAACAATTAACCAGTGGAACAACCTGCCTCCAGAAGCGGTGAATGCTCCAACACTGGAAGTTTTCAAGAAGAGACTGGACAGCCATTTGTCTGAAATGGTGTAGGGTTTCCTGCCTGAGCAGGGGGTTGGACTCGATGACCTCCAAGGTCCCTTCCAACTTTATTATTATTATTATTATTATTATTGTTATTATTATTATTATTACCTTTGCTCCTTTATTTTTTTAAAAGCAAGAGCAGGTCAAAATAGTCCATGTGGTAGAGGAGGGCTTGTGTGCCAAAAACTGAATTTCACTCCATATTTATGAGAAGAAGTGAGCAAAGATTGCAGACAACGGAATTTGCTTGCGATACAAATCTGGAACCAATGTTACCGTATTGATTTCAGGGAGAGCCTGCGCCGATTAAATCTGGAAGCAATCCAGAATTTGCAGATGTCCTGAGAATTTATTTTGCAGTGGATCAGCCCCAAAATTGCGAACCATTTGTACCTTCTGTCCAGGGGTGCCGGAGAATCCTAATATAGGCTGGAAAAATCTTGCCCTGGACTTTCTCTTCTTGTAAGAGATTTTTTCCTCCCTCTGAAAAGAAACTTATTTTTTTTTCTACACATTGCATTATGAATTAATGACATAATAAAAGTAATGTGAAGCAGCTCGAATGTCCCAGATTGCAAAGACTTCCTTTCTCCTTGTTGTAAGCAAATCACTTTTGCCAAAATGTGCCCTTTTTAATTCCAGATGTTGGCTTTTCTCAAATGCAAAGTCTGCCAAAATTAATGCATCCACTTTTTTTTCCTTTGACTCCGTGAATTAAGTTTCCTTTATTAAAAAAAATAACAAAAAGGCCCAGCATATTTTAACATGAGATTTACAGATAGTCCTCAACTTACTAGTCTAAAGAAAAGAAAAAATGGGTGATAGGATAGCAATATTCCAGTATTTCAGGGGCTGCCACAAAGAAGAAGGTGTCAAACTATTCTCTAAAGCACCAGAGGGCTGGACAAGAAACAATGGTTGGAAACTAATCAAGGAAAGAAGTAACCTGGAATTAAGGAGAACCTAACAGTGAGGACAATTAACCAGTGGAACAGCTTGCCTCCAGAAATCGTGGGCGCTCCATCACTGGAGGTTTTTAAGAAGAGGCTAGACAGTCACTTGTCTGAAACAGTATAGGTTCTTCTGCTCAAGCAGAGGCTGGACTAGAAGACCTCCAAAGTCCCTCACAGCTTCTATTCTGTTCTGTTCTGTTCTAATTCTATTCTAATTCTGTTCTATTCTCAATAAAGATGCTATTCTATTCTATTCCATTATTTCATTATTCTATTCTATTCTATTCTATTCTATTCTATTCTATTCTATTCTATTCTATTCTATTCTATTCCATTCCATTCCATTCTATTATCAATAAAGATTCTATTCTATTCTATTCTATTCTATTCTATTCTATTCTATTCTATTCTATTCTATTCTATTCTATTCTATTCTATTCTATTCCATTCCATTCTATTATCAATAAAGATTCTATTCTATTCTATTCTATTCTATTCTCAATAGATTCTATTCTATTCTCAATAAAGATTCTATTCTATTCTATTCTATTCTATTCTATTCTATTCTATTCTATTCTATTCTATTCTATTCTGTTCTATTCTATTCTATTCTTACTGTTTGCTTAGTGACCGTTCATAGTTACAACAGTGCTGAAAAAGGGACTTATGACGGGGTCCTTGCGCTTATGATGTGATCCAATGATCACACGAACAAAATTTGGGCGCCTGGCAACTGGCATGTATTTGTGATCATTGCAGCATCCTGCCATCATGTGTTCCACATTTGCAAGCTTCCCAGCTGGCTTCCAACAAGCAAAGTTGGGGAGGGGGGAAAGCTGGATTCATTTAATGACCGCATGAGTTGCTTAACTACATCGGTTCATTTAATAGCTCTGGCCAAAAAACCCTCATAAAATTGGGTGTCACTTAACCACCGTCTTGCTTAGCAATGAAAATTCTGGTGCCAATTGTTGTTGTAAGTCCAGGACTATCGACCATCTGCTTTAATACAGGTAGTCCTCAACTTGCAACAGTTTCTTTAGTGACCATTTGCACTGAAAAAAGTGTTTTAGGACCATTTTTCTCACAACCATTGCAGCGTTTCCCCACACGGTCACATGATCAAAATTCTGACGTTGGGCAACTGACTCATATTTAGGAGAGTTGCAGTGTCCTGGGGTCATGTGATCTCCTTTTGCAAACTTCCCAGCTGGCTTCCGATGAGCAAAGGGGTTAAGGGTAAGCCGGATAACAACCATATGGTTCACTTAAAACAGGGATAGGCAACCTTAGCTATTTTATGACTCGTGGACTTCAACTCCCAGAATTCCTGAGCCAGCCATGCTGAGGAGAAATGGAGAGGTGTCCAAGCTGAGGAGAAATGGAGAGGTTTCCATGCTGAGCCATGCCGGCTCAGGAATTCTGGGAGTTGAAGTCCACGAGTCATAAAAGAGCCAAGGTTCCTTCCCCCTGGCCTAGATCAGTAGTAGGCAACCGTGGCTCTTTTATGACTCGTGGACTTCAACTCCCAGAATTCCTGAGCCAGCCATGCTGAGGAGAAATGGAGAGGTTTCCAAGCTGAGGAGAAATGGAGAGGTTTCCATGCTGGCTCAGGAATTCTGGGAGTTGAAGTCCACGAGTCATAAAAGAGCCAAGGTTCCCTCCCCCTGGCCTAGATCAGTAGTAGGCCACCTTGGCTCTTTTATGACTGGTGGACTTCAACTTCCAGAATTCCTGAGCCAGCCATGCTGAGGGGAAAGGGAGAGGTTTCCATGCTGAGCCATGCCGGCTGAGGAATTCTGGGAATTGAAGTCCACGAGTCATAAAAGAGCCGAGGTTGCCTACTCCTGGCTTAAAAACTGCAGTGATTTGTTCAAAACGGTGGCAAAAAAAAAAAAGGTTGTAAAATCAGATGCAATTCACTTAAAACCACCTTGTTTAGCAATCAAAATTCTGATCCCAATTGTGGTCGTAATTCGAGGACCAGAACAAACAGTCCTGCACGTTACAGGCGAACTCCCCAATGGGTCAGTTTTTTTAATAAAAACAAAAAACAAAATTCACTCAAGGAAGTTGAGTAACCGCAACCCCAGAATCTACCTTCTAGTCAGTGAAAGCCACCCGTAGACAATTTGTAGCAGTTATTTTTACGTATCGATATGCAAAATAAAAACTTCATATTATAACAGGTTGTTTTTTTTAAAGAAAAAATCAAACAAAAATCTCTTTTGGTTTCTAATAGAGATTTATCTGTAGCATATATATGTTATGTAACCAAATCTTAAGTTTTTACAACAGAGAATGGTGTAAATAATAATGGGGGGAGGGGGAATCCTTAAATAGCTCTCTTTTTTATTTATTTATTTTTTTAAAAAAAATCTCCTTGCAACATTTCATTCTTTTACTAGGAATTTTATCGTACAAAGAGCAAAGCTGAATGGAACATGTGGGCCTGCATTTGTGAGAAAGATAATACATATTTTTATATAAAGATATATAGGTACATAAATAACTATTCAGCATGCAACATTGGTGGTGATCCCCCAATTTTGATCATTATTTTCTTTTTTTTTTTAAAGAGCCAATCTTCTGTATGAAAAATAACCTTTTCCTTAGCAACCTTGATGACAGGAAAATGTTTTTTAAAAAAAAAAATCCTTCCCCCCCCCCAAAGTATTTTCTGTTACTGACTTGTTCCTTACTATACAATTCCTGTGAAAAGATGGGCTAAATCAAACTGGGTGACCCCCCAAAAAAAACCCTTGATAAATTTTTTTAAGAAGTTCAAAAGTTACTTAAATCATGTATTAACTTTCCATCTTTAATTCTTCTTTAAAAGCCAGGAATGATAGTAATTCCAGCCAAGGTACCATATGTTGGATGCTTTGAAGAATATTGTTCGACTGGTATGGTTTTCTGAAGATCCCTACTACATGTGTATTTTGTTTATTTATTTATTTTTATACTGCCTTTGTTATTTTTATAAATAACACAAGGTGGAGAGCAACCAGATATCCGTTCCTACTTCTATTTTCCCAATAACAAGAATCCTGTGAAGTGGGTAGGGCTGAGAGAGAGCAACTAGCTCAAAGTCACCCAGCTGGATTTCGTGCCTAAGACAGGACTAGAACTCACCATCTCCTGGTGGTTGGCCCAAAGTCACCCAGCCAGCTTTCATGTCTAAGGCGGCACTAGAACTCACAGTCTCCTGGTGATTGGTCCAAAGTCACCCAGCCAGCTTTTGTACCTAAGAAGGGACTAGAACTCATTGTCTCCTGGCGATTGGCCCAAAGTCACCGCCAGTTTTCATGTCTAAGGCAGTACTAGAACTCACAGTCTCCTGGTGATTGGCCCAAAGTCACCCAGCCAGCTTTTGTACCTAAGAAGGGACTAGAACTCACAGTTTTTAACCTGGTGCCTTCACCACTATGCCAAACTGGTATGGAATAAATCAGCTGAATCCACTCTGTGCAAGACAAGTCAAAAAAAGTCAAGATGGCACTCACATCCACAATGTGCAACCCACATCAAAAAGGGGTGGAGCTTCAGTCACACTGTTTAACCACCATCTTGATTTTTTCTCTCTCTTACCTGCTTCACCCGGGTTGTCCCTGGTCATTTCTTAAGGCAAAAGAGTCAGCAGATCGATTTACACAAAGCACATAATCCAGGGCTTGTTTCTGGGATAGGCTGACATGTGAACGCAGCCTGTTTTGTTTATAAACCAGAGTTTATAGCTGAAAACATTGTGTAAGCCTATCTATGATTATTTTGCTAACCATAGTTAATGAATTAAGGCTTAACCTATGATGTGAACATCGTTACTGACCTTGCTTAACACACTGCTCGGATGGAAAGTAAGGTGAATTCTTGGCTAGAAACCATTTCTGAGGGATTTCTCCGATTAAAAAAAAAATGCTCTGTAAAATTCAGGATAAAGCATCTAAATCTGTTCCCTGCTGTGCTAGCTTTCTAGTGGCAGAGAGTTTTGAAAATTCCATCCCAGAACATTTCAGAATTTGAAAGATTTTGCCTTGGGGCGAATTCCCTGCAAGACAAAGAGAAGGTTAAACACATTTTAAAAGTATTTAAACCAATTCTCCGATACAGATAATCCTTGACTCACAGCTATTAATTTAGTGACTGTTCAAAGTTACCACAGCACTGAAAAAAGTGACTTACGGCTGTTTTTTTGCACAGCCGTTGTAGCATCCCTGTGGTCACGTGATCAAAATTCGGATGCTTGACAGCTGACTCATATTTGTGACGGTCACAACCTTCTGACAAGCGAAATCACTGGAGGAAGCCAGGGTACTGACTTAACAACTGCAGTGATTCGCCTAACAGTTGTGACAAAAAGGTTGTAAAATGGGGCAAAACTCAACCATGGTTTCAGTTAACAACAGAAATTTGGGGGTCAATTGTGGTCGTAACTCAAAGAATGTCGGTACAAACCCAGGCTGGAAATCTGAGGCGGGTCTTCCCTATTTCATAACAAACCTGAGTTTCTTAGTAGGTGTCCCTGCATCCTTTGCTGAATGAGCTACGGCTACATAATATCTCCGAGGGACAACTTCCAAATTCCCAGCTTCTGTATTTATAATTAGCTGGAATAATTTTCTGCGGTTCTCGGTCGAGCCTCAGGATTAAGGATGGATTAAGAGACGTCGCTTGGGTTAGCCGGGTGTTTCCCCAAGGACGGAAATTCCATTCTCTGCAATCCAGGAAATTAGAAAAACATGACCTCATATTTCTTTGGTTTTATCCAAGACAATTTAGCATCGCTAAGAATTTGGCTTATTTAAAAAAAAAACGGCAGAAAAACACTGATTTATTTCTGCTCTTGGGAACGCGGAAGGCAAAAAGCTGCAGCCCAAATTTCTGCCTTTTTTTTTTTAACACAGCTTGGGTTAGGTTTAATCCAGGAGGTTGAGGGGGGGATTAAATCTGGTGTCTTGGGTACTTTTTTTGGGGGGGAGGCACCTTGCACCACAATGTTTGAGGAGAACCATTTAACACTTTTAAAAGCAACTCCATTTTAAAAACACCCTCTCTTCCTTTTTTTGGGATGATCAGTCTCCTAGCACCCAATGGCTTAGGTTTAAGCAGGAATGGAGTGCATTGTAGCTGTGTGGGTGGGTGTGGGTGTGTTCTGTCTGGGTTCACACATGCTTACATTTCCCTGCTGCTTCCTTTGTTTCTGGGCCACCAAGCTGGAAGGATTGAGGAACTCTATTATAGATGACAAGGCTGAGCCACTGGGAAGGGGTCAAGCCCATCATGAATCTGGAGTCCCTTTATGCCCACAAGAGAGGTAAGTTCAACCCACCTTAAATTCCACTGCCTCTCATCTACCGCTCATTTGCTTTGACCATTAGTAGCTCAGATTGTTGTAGAGAGCTTAAGCCTGCAATAAATCTTTACATTCATTTGAACTACCTGGACATCCTGATTTTCCCCGCTTGACAATTTCCAGCAAAAAACACTGGCCTTGTTTTTTTTTTTTCCGTTGGTAGGTGATAATAACCAGAGGTAAAATCGGCTGCAGCTAAGGGGAAAAAATTGTGGTTTTTTTTTTTTTTTGCTGCCCTCACATCTGGGAGCCCAAGTTATGTCTATCGACTTTTCTTGGATAGAGTGGAAGACCCTGGTTTTGACAGATAATCAAATGAAGCTTTGAGCATTTTAGGAACTATGAAGAGAAGGAGAGGCAGAGTCAAAAGAGGAATCAGCCTAGAATCGTTACGTTCCCACAAATGGTCTAAGCCCAATCCCTCTTGAATGCTGTTGACGTTTATCTATTTAGTTAATGTTAGTTAATTAGATTCTGGTATGTGGGCATGAGCAATAAATCTGTTTAACTGGAACTTAACCTGTGATCCTGATTCTTTGCACCTGAAAGGAACTCAGTGAGGGATGTGTCTCTCTAAGAGGCAAATACCCAACTGGATCCCTGGGACGGGGGGCGGGGTCCATGCTGCTAAGCCAAACCTCTTCCACCGAACTGACCCCACTGCCCCTCCCAACAGAGTTCCTCTGGCGTTGCGCAGAAAGTCCCCAACACCCAGAGAAATACAAGTCGGCGTAGATGCTGCGGGTGTGCAAGGCATCCGTGGATATTCACACCGAATTAACCGTCCGGGAACAGCGAATCGAAATCGCGTGGCGACACGTGGAATCATCCGTCAGTCCAGTTGTCCACTGTGCTGACTCCTGAATGATACTGTAAAGAGGATTCCCTGGACAAAGAGAAAGTCTGGGAGTACAGAAACTCGTTGGCCGGGCTTAAGTGGGGCGACGGGAGCTTCCTCTCCCCCATCCGTTCTCTGGGGAAGGGCGATCCGGGAATCCTCTCGCGAGGTTGGGAGAGCTGATTATAGACGGCGAAAGGGCTGTTGCTCGGTGTCTGCGATCCTTGACCGGCTATGGGTGGGAGGCGTGGCATCATGGTGGTGGCCGTGAAATGAGAGGGGAAGGGCTGGTAGGGGACAGTCTCCATGGTCTGAACGCTGTAGCTGGTGTAAGGTGCCACCGAGGTCCACATATTGCAGCTCAGAGGGGGAGGAGGTGGGGGAGGAGGGGGAGGAGGGGGAGGAGGAGGAGGCAGATCTTCCACCCCTGACACGCCTGCAATTTCAGACCCGGAGTACATGCATGCTTCTCGTGGGGTCACCTCGCCGCAATACGGGGGACTCAACATCTGTTGTTCATAAGGTGGAGGCGACCGGAAGTAGGGGTCTTCTCCGGCGGAAGAGGTCGGTTCCAGATACGAACGTTTGCAGGGTAAGTCCAGGTGCCGGGCCCCTTCTGTGGAAGTGCAAAGAATTCTTTTTTTTATTTGATGCACAACTTTTTTTTTAAATTTTTATTTTTATTAAAACAATCGACATTAAACATAAAATCGTATTAAGAAGCCATCATTATAGAACCTGAAATACAACACTAAGTATTAGTAAACATTCTTCACTCCTCACGTCAAGCCTCAACTATACGCCTGTTACACTTTATTTGATTGGTGTTTCTCTTATCTATAGTCTATCCACTGTTTCTAGTCTATCACATATTATTCATCTCAGTAATAGTGCAATCTTTTATGATCCCTAACAAAAGCTCTTGAGGTAGAAATTCATTAACCTGAGGTAAAAATTCAATCCGCTTTTTCAAAGAATTCTTTTTTAATTCTCGGTTTTTATTGGCTAGGTCAGGGGTCCCCAATCCCCGGTCCGTGGACCGATACCAGGCTACGGCATGCCAGCAACTGGTCCGCACAAACAAGCAAAGCCCCATCCGCGGGATGCAGGTAGCACACAAAACCACGCCCCCTCCGGTCCACGGAAAAACCTCTCTCCATGGAACCGGTCCCTGGGGCCCAAAAGATTGGGGGACCTCTGGGCTAGGTAGTCCTCATTTAACAACAGTTTGCTTAATGACCCTTCAAAGTTACAACGAACAGGTCGTCCTTCACTTATGACCACCTCACTGAGCCTAAATTTTCCACGGCTCAGCAAGACCGTTGCTAAATTATTTTTTTGGCCCATTTTACAACCGTGCTTGCCACAGTTCTTAAGGGATTCGCTGCAGCTGTTCAGTTAGCAGTACAGATGTTAAGTGAGTCTGGCTTCCCCCATTGACTTTGCTTGTCAGATCACGTGATCCCGGGACGTTGCAACCGTCGTAAATACGAGTCAGTTGCTCAAGGGTCCGAATTTTGACCACGTGACCCTGGGGGATGCTGCAATGGTCATAAGGCTGAAAATGGACTTAAATCACTTTTTTTCAGTGCTATTGTAACTTTGGACAGTCACTAAACAAATGGTTGTGATCAAGAACTACCGCTAGTCCTTAACTGTGTAGGATATTTTTTTAAAAAAATTGATCTGGAACATAATAAATTGCTTAAGGAACCTTCACATGCGCAGAATCTCACCACCTTTATTTATTTTTTTCCTCAAAGGATTTTCCTCATTAGCAAAAAAAAAAAAAAAAAAAAGACAGAGCACAGACAGGGCCTAGCTAATCCTATCGATCTTAATTTCCAGGATTTTGTTCCATCAGCTGAGAATTTCAGTAACTTGGGGACCCACTGCTTTCTTACACCCAGCCATGACTTTTTTACAGCATGCCTGCAGTGTTTTGATACTTGTGTTCAAAGGTGTTTTACATTTGCCAGGAGCCCCATTCAGGAGGCTGGGGAAATCTTGCAAGATAAAAGTAAGGGCTTACTCCAGGAATGGTTTAAAAAACAAAACAAAAACAGGACAAGGAAAAAAAATCAAGTTGTTCAGAAAATATCTCCTTTCTTATCTGACAGTGTTCTGGGGTCAAAACATTTTGTTAACTGTTATAAGATGCTTTTTAAAATTGTTATTATTAGATTTGTATCCTGCCTTTTTTACACACACACACACAAACACACACAAACACACACACGGTTAACTCAAAGTAGTGGACATGCCTAATACTCCTTTCTCTTCCTGTTTCCCCACAAGAAGAACCCTGTGATGCAGTTTGGGTTGAGACAGAGAACCTGGCCCAAAAGCTACCCATCTGGTTTCCGCGCCTAAGGCAGGACTCGAACTCATAGTCTCCTGATGATTGGCCCAAAGTAAGCCAGTCAGCTTTCAGGCCTAAGGCATAAAAGGTGGGACTAGAACGCACCGTTTCCTGGTGATTGGCCGAAAAGTCACCCAGCCGGCCTTCACGCCTAAAGTAAAACTAGAATTCACAGTGTCCTATGATATTAGCCCAAAGTCACTTAGCCAGCTTTCATGCCTAAGGCAGGACTAGAACTCACCGTCTCCTGATGATTGGCCCAAAGTCACCCAGCCAGCTTTCACGCTTAAGGTAAAATTAGAATTCAAAGTCTCCATGTTTCTAAGCCAGCACCTTCACTGTGACACCAAACTGGCTCACTTATGTTGAAAGTGAATGGCACAAATTAATTTATTTCTGACAAAGGGTAGTAGAGCTGGCCATATTAATGATTTCATTTGCTTTCAGCATAGTAACCGTATTGCTGATCTATCTCTCTGTTCCTCCATCCTGCTTATTCATTACTAAAAATAATCTCATTGCAGTAGCTCAGGGTTAGTTTCCTAATGCTCAAGAACTAGCCAAACAAAAATTAAATAGTAAGCATGCTCTCAACCAGTCAGGAACCCTTAGAGAGATTCAGTACAATCCCAGCTAATGAAGAACCTTTGAGAGGTTCCTGATCCCAACCAGTCAAGAACCTCTGGGAAGGTCCAGCACGATCCCAGCTAATGAAGAACTTTTGAGAGGTTCCTGATCCCAACCAATCAAGAACCTTTGGGAAGGTCCAGCACGATCCCAGCTAATGAAGAATATTGGAGAGGTTCCTGATCCCAACCAATCAAGAACCTTTGGCAGGTTCAGCATGACCCCAACCCATCAGGAACTCTTGGGAAGGTCCAGCACGATCCCAGCTAATGAAGAACCTTGGAGAGGTTCCTCATCCCAACCCATCAGAAACCCTTGGGAAGGTCCAGCATGATCCCAACCAACCAGGAACCCTTCCAAGGCTCTGCAGCCAATCAGGAAGCCTTGGCACCTTCAGCATGCTCCTTACCAACCAAAGGCCTAGTTCGTTTCTTTACTTGGATGTCAAAAATCCCGGACCTGCCTCAAGCCTGACCCTCTCCAGCAGAAGATCCCCCCCCCATGAATCTGTTCAAAAAGATCTCCCCCAATCCCATTCCCTTGCCTCACCTCTCCGTTTCAGACAGTGGTAGAAGAGCCCAGATTCCCTCTGTCCCGTGAAGCTGTTAAGAGGCAGATCCTGGGCATCTGAGGCGGCAAACTGCACGTGAGTGCCATTCTCGTACTGGTAGTGGTGGAGGGACTGGTGGCTTCCGTGAGGTGGGCTGAGGTCCGATTTTCCGTGCGCGGACACCAGCCTCTGCCTCATGATGGTCTTCGAGATCACAGGATACTCTTTGCTGCAAAGGTTAGTAGAAAAAGGGTGATGTTTTCCCCTTGGCTGAGAAACAAAACGTTTCGGGGGGGAAAACAGTCCATTTGCCTTTTAAGAACATAAGAAGAGCCATGCTGAATCAGGCCAAAGCCCATTGAGTCCAGCATTCTGTGTCACACAGTGGCCCACCAATTGTACATGGGGATCTTGAGCAGAAAGAGAAGGCAAAACCCTCCCTTTCCCTTGACCCCCAACAAATGGTACCCAAGGGAATCCTGCCTGCCTGCCTCAGCCAACATAGAGGCGGCACATGGACATCCGTTTTAATAACCACCGATACACTTGGCCTCCATGAATCTATCTAGCCCTGCCTTGAAGCTATCAAGGCTGACAGCTGTCACGACCCCTTCAGGAAGTGAATTCCATAAACCAACGACCCTCTGGGTGAAGAAATATTTCCCTTTATTTGTCCTCACTTTCTTAGCTATGAGCTTTAGGGAATGCCCCCTTGTCCTGGTATTGTGTGATAGAGAAAAGAATTTTTCTCTATCCACCTTTTCTATCCCATGCATGATTTTATACACTTCGATCAAGTCACCCCTTAAACGCCGTCTTTCAAGGCTGAAGAGACCAAGGCGTTGCAATCTGGTTTCATAAGGGAGGCGCTCCATTTCCTTGATCATTCTTGTTGCCCTTTTTTGCACCTTTTCCAGTCCCATTATATCCTTCTTGAGGTGCAGTGACCAGAACTGTACACAGTTGAAAAAGCACTTTTGATGTAACTGTGACCTGGACGACTGAGAATCTCCACAGGCGGTTAATTGGATTACAGGTAGACCTCGACGTAACGACCATGATTGATCCTCAAATGTTGGTTGCTAAGCAAGACAGTGGTGAAGTGAGTTTTGCCCCCTTTTATAACGTCATCCAGGTCAGGGTTGCCCCAAAGCGGCTTTTTTTCAGGACGCCACTGGACTTTCTTGTTTTTCTTTGAAGACGTTTCGCTTCTCCTCCGAGAAGCTTCTTCGGTTCTGATTGGACGGTGGGGAATGGACGTGTTTATACTCTAATAATTCTCAAGTACCTTAAAATCTTACAGTTAATAACCAAAATTTCTTATATACTATTATTGCATTATTAACTTGTTGATGTAGATGGTGAGAACTTATGTAGATAAGATGTGTATCCTGAATATTAGACTTTGGGAGGAATGATGATAAAGGAATTGGGGGTCACCTAAAGTGTGGAAATAATAATCATAATCATAATAAAAGTTGGAAGGGACCTTGGAGGTCATCGAGTCCAACCCCCTGCTCAGGCAGGAAACCCTATACCATCTTGGACAAATGGCTGTCCAGTCTCTTCTTAAAAACTTCCAGCGCTGGAGCATTCACCACTTCTGGAGGCAGGTTGTTCCACTGGTTAATTGTTCTCATTGTCAGGAAGTTTCTCCTTAGTTCTAGGTTGCTTCTTTCCTTGATTAGTTTCCATCCGTTGCTTTTTGTCCTGCCTTTAGGCGCTTTGGAGAAAGAGCTTGACTCCCTCTTCTTTGGGGCAGCCCCTGAGATACTGGAACACTGCTATCATGTCCCCCCTTGTCCTTCTCTTCATTAAACTAGACATACCCAATTCCAGCAGCCGTTCCTTGTATGTTTTAGCCTCCAGTCCCCTGATCATCTTCGTTGCTCTTCTCTACACTCTTTCTAGAGTCTCAGCATCTTTTTTACATCGTGGTGACCAAAACTGGATGCAGCATTCCAAGTGTGGCCTTACCAAGGCCTTGTAAAATGATCGTCATTAAACATTAAATTTAAATATTAATGAGAAGCTAAAATTGAGAAAAATGGATTAGGTCATTGATTGTCTAAAGCAGGGGTAGTCAACCTTGGCTCTTTTGTGACTCGTGGACTTCAACTCCCAGAATTCCTGAGCCAGCATGGCTCAGCTTGGAAACTCTCCCTTTCCCCTCAGCGTGGCTGGCTCAAGAATTCTGGGAGTTGAAGTCCATGAGTCATAAAAGAGCCAAGGTTGACTACCCCTGGTCTAAAGACTGAAAGTTAAAACAACTAAGGTATATATTAACTAAAAAATGATTGATAAATGTTAGAAAGTTACTTTCTATCTGATGGACAGAACAAGAATTGTATTAGTTAAAATACAAAGCAGTAGATATTAAGGGAGAAAGAGAGGGAATGGGGATTGTTAACAGTTTGAGATCTGTACCAATGATATTTATGTGTAACAGAATGATTGTACCCAGCCACCATGTTACTTTCAAATATTTAAAGGTAATATTAGAAAAATCAATAAAACTTTACCAAAAAAGAGAGAGAAAGCATTTATACTCTTTGCAGATAGCTCAAAAATGGCCTCAAGGACTCTCTAAAACAGCGGTTCTCAACCTGTGGGTCGCGACCCCATTTGGGGTCGAACGACCATTTCACGGGGGTTGCCAAACAACGCAGTCCGCCATTTTCCCCCCCTTTTCCTTAGCTGTGCTACTCCCTCTTATTCTATTGGCTTTCGAAAGCCAATAGAATAGACTCTCTTGAACAGAGTCTAATTCTATTGGCTTTCAAAAGCCAATGGGAATTGTCCAGGCTGTCTCTGCCCTGCTGAGCCCGCCAAAAGTCCCCGTCTCCAAACGGTGCTGCAAGTTGTCTGCAACGAAGGCGAGCAGTCTTGAACTTTCCACCCCTCCCATCTGAGCAACTACTAAAAGAGGGCCAGGGGTGGGAGGTGGGAGGCCGGCGGGTGCAGGGAGGGTTGCTGGCGCGCGTGGGGCCGGCAGGTGCCTTACCTCCCTTGGGCTGGGCCAGCTGGTGGCCCAGCCGGTGGTCGCCCTGCGCCGTCGCTGCCCCTTGCCAGCTACGCCTCGGCCGGCGCAGGGGGCGACACCACACATGCGCGGCGCTCCCGGGCAGGGAAAGTCCTCGACCTACAACCGGTTGGGTAGTCCTCGACTTATGACCGGTTGGGAAGTCCTCGACTTACGACCGGTAGGGGGTCGCGGCACTAAAACGGTTGAGAACCACTGCTCTAAAAGAAGGCAAAGGACCGGCTGTCTGCAAGGAGTATAAATCCTTCCGTTCCCCACCATCCAGTCAGAGCTGAAGAAGCTTCTGGGAGGAGAAGCGAAACGTCTTCAAAGGCAAAACAAGGAAGCCCACTTGCCTCCTGAAAAAAAGCGACTCCTTTTACAACCTTTCTTGCTACAGTTCATTCAGACGCTCGGCAACTGACTCATACTTACGACGGTTGCAGTGTCCCAAGGTCACGTGATCCCTTTTGTGACCTTCCGACCAGCAAAGTCAACGGGGGAAAGCCACATGCATTTAACAAGCGTGTGCTATGAATACTTGTATAAGGTTTCCTGCCTTGAGCAGGGGGTTGGACTAGAAGACCTCCAAGGTCCCTTCCAACTCTGCTACTCGGTGTTCTACGTTCTCAAGATCGGGCTGGCGTACAATTTTCTCCCTAGCATGCTAGCTGTGGAAGTACGAGAAATGTTTGAGGCAATGCACTCATTACATTGTTTGACACAAAACCCTCTGACCTACAAACTGTATTTTCCCCAAAATAAGACCGGGGTCTTGTATTAATTTTTGCTCGAAAAGACGCATCAGGGCTTACTTTCCAGTTAGGTCTTATATTCAGGTACTAAATACGGTATTAAATGTGTCCATCTATCTGACAATCTTAACTGAGATTTAATTTTGGGGCTTATATTACGAGCATCCTGAAAAATCATTTTCCGGTTAGGTCTTAATTTGGGGAAAACAGGATATAACAATAACAACAACAACAATAATAATGTTGGAAGGGACCTTGGAGGTAATAATAATAATAATAATAATGATAAAGTTGGAAGGGTCCTTGGAGGTCATCTAGTCCAACCCCCTGCTCAGGCAGGAAACCCTATACCATTTTAGACAAATGGCAGTCCAGTCTCTTCTTAAAAACTTCCAGTGTTGGAGCATTCACCACTTCTGGAGGCAGGTTGTTCCACTGGTTAATTGTTCTAACTGCCAGGAAGTTTCTTAGTTCCAGGTTGCTTCTCTTCTTGATGGGTTTCCATCCGTGGCTTCTTGTCCTGCCTTCAGGGGCTTTGGAGAATAGCTTGACTCCTCTTCTTTGGGGCAGCCCCTGAGATATGGAACACTGCTATCATGTCCTTCTCTTCATTAAACTAGACATACCCAATTCCAGCAACCGTTCCTTATATATTTTAGTTTCCAGTCCGCTAATCATCTTTGTTGCTTTTCTTTGTACTCTTTCTAGAGTCTCAACATCTTTTTACATCATGGTGACCAAAACTGGATGCAGTATTCCAAGTGTGGCCTTACCAAGGCCTTGTAAAGTGGTATTAATACTTCATGTGCTTCCATCCGTTGCTTCTTGTCCTGCCTTCAGGGGCTTTGGAGAATAGCTTGACTCCCTCTTCTTTGGGGCAGCCCCTGAGATATTGGAACACAGCTATCCTGTCCCCCCTCGTCCTTCTCTTCATTAAACTGGACATACCCAATTCCAGCAGCCTTTCCTTATATGCTTTAGCCTCCAGTCCCCTAATCATCTTTGTTGCTCTTCTCTGCACTCTTTCTAGAGTCTCAACATCTTTTTTACATCGTGGTGACCAAAACTGGATGCAATATTCCAAGTGTGGCCTTACCAAGGCCTTGTAAAATGGTATTAATGCTTCACGTGATCTTGATTCTCTCCCTCTGTTAATGCAGCTAAGCATCTAGTCCAACCCCCTGCTCAGGCAGGAAACCCAATACCATTTCAGACAAATATATGTTCACATATATTTAAAATCTTCCTTTTGCAGCACTCAGAACCTCCCAGCTTTCACGTTTTAAAGTTCAGGGGGAAATTATAGAGTTTGGTGTCATGATTTCAGTGAGGAAACTAAAAAAACATGTCATTTAGCATACAATGTAAAGATATGACGACTTTCGTGAATTTCAAGATCTGACATTTGTGTACACTTGGGTGCCTACTGGTAGCCCCTCAGATTACAAACCACAATCGAGTCTCAAAAATTCTGTTGCTAAGTGAGTCCGTTATTAAGTGAGTTTTGCCCCGTTTTACAATCTTTCTTACCACCGTGGTTAAGTGAATCACTGCAGGTGTTCAGGTAGTAACACGGCTGTTAAGTGAATTTGGCTTCCCCATTGACTTTGGTTGTCAGAAGGTCGCAAAAGGGGGTCGCGTGACCCTGGGACACTGCGACCGTCATAAATACGAGTCAGTGGCTAAGAGTCAGGATTTTGATCACATGATCATGGGGATGTTGCAATGGTCGTAAGTATGAAAAACGGTTATAACTCCCTTTTTAAGTGCTGTTGTCACTTAGAATGGTCACTAAATGAATGGCTGTAAGTCAAGGATTACTTTATAGGGGACAGTGGTGAAATAAATAGATTCTTATTTGGGAATCTGTAACTTTGTAGTTACTTTCAAATTTTACTAGATGTAACAGTAGAATACCATGTGGTATGTGCAAAGAACTGACTGTGAAAGCAGAATAGAATAGAATAGAATAGAATAGAATAGAATAG